>CM021108.1:536887144-536968184 GCA_007115665.2 Sequoiadendron giganteum
TCAGGAGGCATGGATAAAACTACCTCTTTTACTTATTTGAGAGAAAAAGGAGACATCAACCGACTATTATCTTCATGAGAAACCAACTTAGGGATATCATGAAGAAGCTCTTCTCTTTCCCTTACTAAGTTAGCCTTAACATTAGTATTTGTTGATAATAAGGTAGAAAACAATATGGCTGCTTCATTCTAAAACTCTTCCTCTTTAGTAAGAAAAACTCCTATCACACTATCTTGAATTGAGAAAATAGAAGTTTTTACTTTTTCAATTTGATCTGATATGTGAAAAAAAATTGTATTCCTATCTCCATCTTTTAGCCATAATTCTCTTAATTTATGCCTCCAATAAACCTCCTCTCTCAATAACAACTCTTTCCATTCCTCTTGCAATTTAATCTATTCTTCAAATAATACACTATTAATCCCATTAGCATTGATGCTTTCATTTACCTCTGCTAATATTTTATACACCAAGTCTTTCTACACAAAAAAAATCTTGAAAACAAGTTGATTCCAAATTTTTAACTGTTGCTTAGCATGATCCAATTTCTTGCTCAACTAATACATTCTAGAGCCATGAAAGAAGGGTGCACTCACCCACCATTTCTTTATCAAAAAAATAAGCTCAAGATGTATAAACCACATTTCCTCAAACTTGAAAGAAGATTGAAAGTTTGATTTAACTTTTTTTTCTATCAAATCAAGTGAAATAGAAAAATGATCAGAGGCAACAAAAGGTAGAATTTCATATGACAGTTCAAAATAACTTAAGACCCAATTCAAAGAAGATAAGAACCTATCTAGCCTTTCCACAATTTGGAGGAAAATTTTCCTCCTATTTGTCCAAGTAAATTCCCCATTTTATCGAATTACATCCACCAAAGCATTATCTTGAATAAAAGCAGAAAAATCCTCCATGTCTTTTTCTGGAGGGCATATCCCACCCTTTTTCTCTAATAAACTTGTAATTGCATTTAAATCTTCTGAAAGAACAACTTTGTCTTGCCCCAACCCATCTAATTTTAGTTTCATAGTTTCCCACAACAACTTCTTACCTACTGTACTATGAGGCCCATGAACATTCAACAACCAAATAGATAAATCAAAATGATTAATCTTCATTAGCTACCAGTTATGGTGAAAAGAAACATTACTAATGCTAATTGTTTTAGCATTCCCAAAATTAATCAATCCCCCTGAAGCTCCCTGAGATGGTGAATGAGAATATTCCCATTTGTGTCACTTCTTATTAATTTCTTGAAAATTCTCATCAGAACTTTTAGTCTCTTGAAGAACAACTATATCGTCCCCACAAGAATCCAATTGATGTTTGACTTGGGTCCATTTGCTAGGGGCATTTATGCCTCTGATATTCCATGATATTAACCTCATTGTCACTTGGGAGAGAAACAAGCTCTCCTTGGTCTTTTTTGTTTCAAGCCTAAACTCATATTAACATCTAATGTCGATTGTATGCCTGTTGATATTCCTCTTGTAACTTGGTAGCTAAATAATTTCTACCCCTTTTGGCAGGTGACTTTTTACTTAAAGATGGAGATAACAAGGACTGGGATATTGATAGTGAACCCAAATCATTTGAAAACTCCCCTTCCCCAAAAACCTCAGAAGAAAAATCATCTATCATTTGTTCTCCTATTGTTACTAAGGCCTGATCAATAAATTTCTCAAACTCCACCTGAGAAGGCAAATCAGAGGAATGAACATTAGAACCAAAAAAATCCGGGTGAGACTGCAAAATTAAATTATCCTCATCAACTTGACCATCAAATATCTTTAAGCTTTCTTCACATTGATTTGACAAGCCAAGTGTTAGCATTGAAGCACTTTGATTCAATTGTTGAAAGCTGACAAAATTGATCTAAGGAACCAAGAGCTTGAGAGAATGAAAAAAAATATTCATGGGAGACAAAAATAAATTCTCCCAACTGAACACAAAGGAAATGATAATAGGCTTGAAGTGAGAACCATAAATCTTGCTTACTGCCCCAACATTACTAAAACAAACTAAAGAGGAAAAAAATTTCCCTATAGATGAGACGATATATCATGGACACAATCTACCTCATCAAAAAAAACTACTTGATCACCCTCAAATTCCCCCAATGAGGTGTGACTAAAACAAAGACCCCCATCTTATTTCAACTCTGAAAATTTTGTAAACCCTACACTGTAAGGAACTTGAAGATTAAAATGTGATCTTAGATCAGTGATAAATTGGCACCACTTAAAATAGACATCAAAAACCTTAGAAAATAAAGACAAATCAATCACTCGCAACCAATTCTTGGGTGGAGTAGAAAAGGCCATAATTGATTTATCATTCAAAATATTTATAGGTCTCTTTGTTGAATTCCTATTGATGTCCATGTTCAAATCCTTGAACTCCACACATTTTTTTAAAGGATGAATAGGAAAATGGCAGAGAAAAAATAATTGCTTTGGATTCTCAAAAACCACCTTTTGTTTCCAAAAGTCATGGATTGACTTGATATTGACAACTGTCGGGAGAATCTTAGAAACATAAATAAGAACACAAAGCCTGGCTGGTAATGATGGATTAGCGAAAAATTGCAAATCTTGATGTAGATAAATGCCTAACTCATTTCCTAGGATCTCAATAATGATGGATCTTTGTACTCAAAGGGTAAACCTTGCAACTAAACCCAAAAGGGAATGAACTTAACCCCAGTCTAAGAAGGGAAAAAATTTGGAATCCAAAGGGTTGTAAATAAACCATTACCCTCACAGACCCAAGATTTTTTTCTATAAACCACATTCCTAGAATCTCTATCAGAAAAAATCACTACAAAGAAACCTTCCCCTTTATCTAGAAAGAAAACTTGATTAGATCCTCCCCAAGTTTGAAATACCCAATATTTACAAAAATCAAGATTAGGAGTAAAATTCCAAAACTTACTAATGAGGGCCAAATCCTTAAGATCATTAATTTGTGGTTTAAGAATGGAATGAGGAAGCATAACATTGACTTCATCACTCCCCAAATTGGTATTTTGTAACTTCGAGATCCACTCCTTTCCTTTAAAACCCAAATCCTGATCATTCCTCTGTATATGGGACTTAGGATGATTTCTCCAAACAACCTCATTAATTCCATTAACATTCAGACCCAAAAGAGCCATCTTATTAATGAAAATTTTATTAGGAAAAGTAAGAGGAGATATCAAAGGAGCAGAAGATTTAGGGAAAACAATAGGAATGTCATTCAGAAAAGTGGTCGAACAAGAAAAATCTAAATTTGGAATGAAGGGAGCCCCAGAAGTACTAGGAATAGGAGTATTATTGGGGAAAGAAGTCATAGAACGAGAAGTAGGAATAACCTTATGATCACATGAATGACCAGAAGCCACATCAGCCCACGAGCAAGAAGAACTTGACAAATCTGCAAGGGCATCTGAATTAGGGACACAAATATCAAAGGGAGCTTGCTTCTCCCTAATCAAAGATTTCTTGGCACACGAATTATGATTGTAATTCATATTTGAAGGCTTGCTAGCTTGCTAGTCAAGAATCCATGCCCCATTATGAAAAATACAACCAAGAAAACCCTTACCTCCTTTAACTCTGCCAGAAATTTCCTTTTTGATCGATGAAGACAAATTTCCATAAAAACCCAAAGTTGATCTATTGAAAATTGCATCCTTATCATTGAAAAAACCAGCTAGAGCCCTTCGTGCCCCATGAAAACCCTTGGACCTTGAAGAAGGAGAAAAATAATTCAAAAAATTACCGTTAACGAAAAAATGCAAACTCCATATCTTGCAGTCCTCCATCTAAATTTCATATTTGTTTTATATAATATTATTATATATTATATATAATACATTATATTATTATAATATATGTATTATAATTTGTAGGATCATGGAGATGTCAAAATTTTGGAAAAGGGGAAAGTCAATATGATGTAGGGAGGTACAACAAATAATATAGAACATCAAAGATATTAAACAAAGTTATGAATTGTGATACAAATAATGAAAAATGTGGTGTGGCAGATTATTCCTAAGGTCTATATACTTTAAAATCTTTGAACTTCTCATAAGGATTGTAGGATAGTAGCTTGATTTGCAAGTCTTTCAAAAATTCACTCTACTATTTTGCACAGCTCTCTAACTCTGAGAGCCTGTATATTTTCAAAAAAGATAAATGTAGGTTGTCTCTACAATGTATATAAGTGACTTGGGAATTTATTTGTATTTAGTCATATTTATGTTACATGTTTAGTCTTTTTTTATTTGTCCAAAGTATCTTCTTGTCTATTGTCATGTTGTTTTAAAATGTCCTGACTTTATATCCTAACCTATAAAGCACTATTGCAAGCTTGAGATTCTAGGATTCATCCTATATCCTTGCAATCCTTGTCTATAGTTAGAACTAGTTATTGTACTCAAATTTTAACCATTCTATTTTTAAATGTTGATTCTATCATGTTAAAATAAATTAGTCAAAATCATCTCCTTGAAGGTTGAGCAAGTGCCAAGAATTGTTTGTGAAGGTCATTCTGTAAACATGGAAAATTGACCGACGCACTTGATCGTGATTACTAACATCGTTTCATCCTAAATCATACTCTCAGTGTATCATCACTTTTCATCTCTTAATTAGATAAATCATTATTTATTTAATTAGGTCTTTCTCCCCTATTGATTAAATTAATTAATTTAATTTAATTAATCCTTTGTCTCCATTCATTTAAATAATTCATTTTATTTAAATTAAATCTCTAAAAGTCCTCTTATTAAGTTGAATAAATTAAAACTTTATTTGATTTAATCTAGCATTATCCCCTTTTAGTTAAATAAATTAAAACATTTATTTAATTAAACCCTTCCTCTCAATTTGATTTAAATCAATGCATAAATTTAAGTCTAAATTGTGGCATCTCCTAATTCCTCATTACATTAATTAATCTTTGATTAAATTAATCTTAAATCATGTCCCATCCTCTATCTTTTACCACTTGCACATGAAAATAGATTTAATTCATTTATTAAATCTCTATTTTCTCTCAACATGGCATAAAAGGGGAATATTCCCTCAAATTTGAATTCAAATCTAAGTGGACTTAGTCCTTCCAACAAGGCATTTAAGACCTCTTACATGTCCTTTGCATTTATCCAAGTGACACTAACTCCATTTCCCTTCCCTCTAAACATGTCACATTCAAATTTCAAATTTGAATCTCATAGAATTTATCATGCACATTGATCAAAATGTGTTCATTCCTCCTCCAATAACATGTGGACAAGTGGAATTCTCTCATTGGTTGGTCTTTTGTCCCACATTCACCCAAATACTTCAAATCTCTCATTCTTCAAATCTATAAATAGAGGCCTCCTCTATTGCAATATCATCCACAGTTTGAGTAAACTTACTATATTCAACTTCATCCTCAAGCATTTCCATTTTCATCTCTCTTTATCAAGTTCTTAGCTAGATTATGCAGGAATTCAACCAAAGTGGATCAATCATCATCAAGCTTACAAAGGAGTTGGGAAAGGGCCAATTTCTACACATAATTGACACCAATTCCCTCATGGATCAAGTGTTTTCATTGCTTAATTAGGATTTCATTTATCTTTTATGTTGTTCTTCATTTTTCCAATTATTTAGCATTGTAGATGGATTTCATGGGGAATCATTATCTTAACTTGCATATGAGCTTACTAATGTGTTTGTTTCATGTGTTTGTGTAGGTTAGGGCAAGGAGGAAAGAAAAATGGAAGGCTACATTATGACATCATTCGTATCTTATACCAAGTGTTTTTAAACACTTTAGTGTTGTTTAACACTCTTAGAGAGTTTTCAATCTCTCTTAAGAAATTTGTCATCTTTTATGCTTTAGGGAACACTAAATTTTTTTTGGGCCATAAAAAGAACAATACAAATTTTATTTCAAAGTTTGCAAACAAAAGTCTTAAAAATAATTTTAGGATAAGCTTACTAGAGTTGGTTTTCGGATTTAATAATTGAACAAGGCAAATCCCACATTTTATTTGGTGCTATAAAAAGAACTCATTTTCGCTTTGTGGAATTAAAATGAACAAGTGTTATTTTGTTTTGTAATTATTTACTCAAAGTAATACCATCAAAAGGACGTATGCGCTTCTCTCGTGCCTCATGAAAATCTTGAGAATCAAAAGGCCTTTGGTGATCTTAAGTTGAGTAAAGAAATTACCTCCACATTTCATTTTGGGATTAAAATTGAACAAAACATCTTGTGAGTGTGGGTAAGCCTATTATGTGTGTTCTCCATTTGTTTCTAAACAAAGGTTGATTGAACTACGAATATGTTTGCTCGCTTTTGTTTATCTTAGAGGACCTGCCTTGTGGGAAAAATTACTCACCCAAGGGAATGACCCAACCAGTAACACACTAAGGACAAATGTATTTCCAGTCGGGATATAAAAGTGCATACTGGAACAAAAACCAATATCAAGAGGTTGGCTCTGACAACAAGGGCGGAAATGGTCTCTCGCCACATGGTTCAACTCCTACGAATGGAAAGTTTGAATTAAAACCTTGTTTAGCAAAGTCCAAATCCTTAACTATTTTTTTGGTGCAAAAGGTCATGTCCTTTGAAGCTGCCCCACATATACATGTGGTTCTATTGTAGAGATGAAAAGTATGCCATGGGAGATTCATAAGTACTGATGCTTGGCTGACCCAAGAAGCGAGTGCACTATAAGGGGGAGTCTGTGTGGTCAAACATCTAATCATCTGCACTGAATATGCACAGCTAGATTTATCCAAGTGGGAACCCAACAAAATATTGTCTCTTCATCCTAAGGTTGTACATGTTCTTGGAATCAAAATATACATTGCTTAGGTCTCAAAACATTTGAAAATGAACATTCACAAAAAGGCTTCAAAATTTCAAACCCTTTGGAGGAAACAAACATCCTTTGATGAATCTAAGTTCTCTTGCTTGCCTTAGGGATTATATCCGTATAGGTTTCTACATACTTAGGTTTAATCATCATTTGTTTTCACTAAAGTCAACCTAGGAAACTGTGCTCTTAAAACCTTGATTTTCACATAATGGACCTTATGGAATGAAAAGGAATTATGGCATAGACATTTAGTTTGAAATCATAATCAAGAATTTTTTTTTTGATAAGAGGAACTCATTAAAAAAAGATAAAGACAATTGGATCTCACACATGTATTCTCTCAAATGATTTCCCATAAAATCAAAATCCAAAAACCAAGGTTCAAGAAGCTTAGTCCAAAGGCTCGTGAAGAGCATCTTGAAATGCTTCTTGAAGTTAGAGAAAGATTGGTATATAATTTCTACAAGAAGGCCTCAAAGAACAACCCAAGTTTGTATGAGTTCTATTATCAACAAAATCCAAATCTTTTTCAAAGGTTTTCTTTTCTCACTTAGAAGTATGGCATGTTCTTCAATACCGAGGTCTTGTAAGAAAGAGTCTTGTCTAGGTCAAGTTTAGGGTCAAAATCGATCACTCTCATCCATCTCTCAATCATCAAAATCAAATCCCATTTCACCAAAAAACTCTTGAAAACTTTGAAACATCATTCCTACTAAAAATATAGGCAAAATCATCATCACCTTGTTTGACTTAATACACTTAGTCAAATTATCAACCCTCTTGAGAAAATTTACCTCTAGGATAACACAACTTCCTAAGGTTTACAAGTTCAAAATCACTTCATTTGGCTTAACACACTTAGTCAAATCACCCTCTTGAATGAGTTTTCTTGAGGATAACATAACTTCCTAGGTTTTTGCAAGTTCCTTATCAGCTTGTTTGGCTTAATGTACTTAATCAAACTATAATTAATCAAAATAAAATCATTTCAAGCCCTAAAAAATTTAGCATCTCCCCAAAGTTCTTTAAGATTTTCCATTCATCCACATCATCCATCTTTCATTGATCTCATCCCCATAATCACTTTTGATCCTTAGACTTTCCTAGTTCTTCTCTTTTGTACCTAAACATCAAGATCAAATGATCTATTTTATGGTTCAAACAAGATCCCAATACAAGAAGAACATGGAAATCACTAAAGAAACATCAACTTCAAGTGACCTAAGTCAAATGGCCCCCAAAAAGAATCTAGTAGAATCAAGCAACCCTCCAAATAGGTCCTCTCTACCATCACAAAAACCTCTAGAGGAGGGTCATATAGAGGACATCACCAATGATGAATTGGGAATGACGTAAGAGGAAATAACTGAAATGGTTCAGAATCTCAAGAATCATAGAATCGTCAATGCCATGTTGAAACTTAATCCCTCTCTATATATACATGTGTTAACAAAAGAAGGGGCCAAAATCCCTTTTGACGTTGACATGAGTACCAATATGGAAAGGCCTCTTATGAGCATACCTCCAGTATCACTCCCAAACATCACTCAATATATTCCCCAAGTCATATCAACAATCGCTTCGACCCCATGAGTTGTTAACAAGGGAAGTGCCATGCTTCACATAATCCAAAAGAATCGCCTCGTGTACAACAGAGAAGTGAATATCAGCACCACGCTGGATAACTCCATCTCGATAAATTCATTACATCTATATGTTCCACTTACTTTCCATAATCCTGAGCACTCATCCTCATTTCATGCGACGCCAATCTATTTGCTGAATGTACAAACTTCTCTCCCCATGATTTCATAAGGAGAGGGTGGGTTAGTCGGGATAGGGGGAGTCATTGATCCTTCCTCATCATCGCTTTTCCAAGGGAACACACCACCATTCCCTCCATTACCTTTTAAATCCATATCATCTTTTCGGTTGGGCCTTCCTTCCCTACCCGCCACCAATCTACCAAACCAAAGCAATCAGAGCATCACATCAAACCCTCTCATTTTTCCATCAACATCGCAACAAATGACAACCATCCAAGCTACCCCAACAGTCAACACATCCACCATTCCCCAAATATCTCAAAGCATGGTTTCCTAGGGACCAAATATCTTAATCACACCATCCACAACTCAAATCCCAATCACCAACATAACCATTCCGATCATCACAATGGTTAACACCATTCCCAATCTGTCGTAGGTTCCACCAAAATTCAACATGACAAACTCATTCATCACCATGATTCAAGTGCTTCAAAAATCCACCCACCAAAGGGTACTTCAACAAAATCAACAAGTTGCACAGTTGGCTTCCCAGCAAGTGCAAACGCAATTAGCTGGTCAACAAGCCGTACAAGTTGCACAAGCTACGAAAGTAGCACAATCAGCCCAACAAGCGTAGGCTCAGGCTCAAGCCCACCAATAGGCTCAACAAGCACAAGCATAATAACACACACAAATAAAAGCAATCCACCAACAAGCATACCAACAAGCCCTACAAGACTTTCAGGCACAACAACAAGCTAAACAACAAGCTTTGTTGGCACAACATCAACTAGACCAAAAACAAGCTTTGTTGGAGAAACAACAACTAGACCAACAATAAGCTTTGTGGGAACAATAGCAGTAGGAACAACAAAAAGCTTTGTTGGAACAACAACAACAGGACCAGCAACAAGCATTGTTGGCACAAATATAGGCATATCAGTAGGTGTCAAAAGAATAGCAGAACTTGCAGAAAACCCCCACCAATACCCCACTCCTCAATCAAACACCACAAATGCCTCAAAATACATTCATCCCATCTCTTGATATGCAAAATGATGTTGCAGCATAGATCAAACTGCTCTCACATCGAGTGTTGGACCTTCAATCAATAAAAACAACCAAAACGTCGGGCAATTTGTACCCCAATTCTTTTCATAGGAGTCTTACAATGGTACCATTCTCGAAGGGATTTGAAATCCCCAAATTCAATAAATATAATGGGATGGGAAACCTAGAAAATCGCGTTAGGGAGTTTCAAGTGCATTGCATGGAAGTTGCATACGATGACACGTATCTAGTGCGACTATTTCCTTGGAGTCTGACTGGTTCCGCTATGGAATGGTTCTCTCGTCTACCCACAGGCATCAAAACATTCCAGGAAATGGTGGACACATTCCTCAAAAACTATGCATTCAACATGGGTACAGATGTTAGTCTAGAGGAACTATCAACACTCAAAGAAGAAAAAGGAGAGCTATTCGCTTCCTTAGTACAATGATGGCGATCCAAAGCCAATCAAAGCAAGTGGACCATTCCAGAAGAGCAACAAGTTTGCACTATCATAGCCAATCTAGATTAAAACTTGGCATTCTATCTAAAAATGTAACGCATTACAACATATGATCAATTGATCCCAAAAGCGCTCAATATCGAAAGAGCCCTTACTACATGAGAGGGCTCATCTACATTTCTTGCACAATAGGATAACCACCCATCCACCAGTTATAACAATAAATATCGCACATGGTCAAGAAACAAAAATGTCACAAATGATGGAGAGGTTGATGTGAAGGTTGTCATCAGTGCTCCTAAGAAAAATATTCAAACTCATCATCAACCACAGAATCACAACCACAACAATGTGCAAACCAATACGGTAGCACAACAACCACCACCTTCGAACATCCAAATCAATAATCTGAGCAATCAAGGAGGACCACCTTCCTGAAACAAGTATCCTCCCAAGTGGAAGTTCACAATCCTTGGGGAGCCAATCGAATCAATAATGAAGAAACTGGTTAAAGAGAACCTTATCAAAATTTCCAATTCAGAGCAATATGCAGAACCCATGACAAAACCACCATGGTACCACAAAAATATCATTTGTGATTTTCATAAAATCAAAGGGCATACAACCACAGATTGCATGAGATTGAAAAATATCATCCAAGATCTTATTGAAGATAAAATCATAAATTTCTAGCAACCTTCCGACAATCAAGATCTCAAAATATACACGAATCTAATGCCCAATCAAAATTAGGGAAATAATCAGGGAAACAATCAAGGAAATAACCAAGGAAACAAAAATATGCCAATGCAAACCTTGTATATGAAGGCATCACTGCATGCATAGATGAAATGGTCACTATCATTAGCATCAAAGGAGCCAACGTTGATTGTGGAGTCACCACACATGATGGAAAAGTTACTATTACAAGGGAATCATAGCCATCTAAGACCCCCATCTCAAATCCAAAATCCATTCCCTATGATTATAACATCACTGAACAGCTAAAAAGAACCCCTGCTCAAATCTCCTTCATGGAGTTATTAAAAATTTTCGCTGCCCACAGAAAAATCCTTGATGAAGCATTAGTTGCATCCACTATCTCTGCTAACCTTGATATAGAACAATTAAAGGCTGTGTTTGGTAACATCATCACCCCAAATCTCCTCACCTTTTCCGAATAAGACTTTCCTGCCCAACCATCTCACCATCGTGCACTTCACCTTCAATTCATGTTCATAAGAAAAAGGTCAAAAGGGTCTTGGTGGATGGAGGCGCGGGCCTCAATATTTTTTCTCTTAAACTTATGAATAACTTGGGAATATCAGAAGACTCCATCGACAAAAATAAAGGAATTACCATTAGAGCATATGATGATCAGGAAAGAGTATCTCAAGGCACTATCAAGATCCCAATCCAAGTAGGGCCAGCTACTATGGAAACCACATTTCAGGTCCTTGACCTTGATCTACCCTACAATATACTCCTAGGATGCTCATGGATCCATGGAATGAAGGTGATTACCTCAACATTTCACCAATGTATAAAATTTTCATATCAGAATGAGGAAGTCACAATACATGGTGATCCAAAGCCATTTGCCTATTGCAAAAACTTGGAAGCCAAGTTTTACAAATTTCCCCAAGTACCAAAGAATGATGAAGGCCCATCCACTCCCTATATAGATCCATCTAACCTCACCTCCACTTCTGTGATAGAGCCACTCTCCATCCCTGATATATTTGATATCAAGCTCATGATCCATGACAATGGGTGTGGAGATTATAGAATGAAGAAAATTTATTATTTTGTAGGAGAGTTACCACAATCTCCTAGGTCACATGGGCAACTCCAATCAATTGAAACACCTATCCACACTTTCAGAGCATACCCTTCTATATTTCATCATTGGGGGGATCTAAGTTGGGAAAACGTGGACGAGAGAGACATTTCAAGAACACTATGCTAAGATGGAAGGCCCACACCCACCCTTCCCATGGATGAAGCTAACAGGGGATTGCAAATGATGTTTGGTATGGGCTTCAATAGAAATGAAAGCCTTGGAAAGAATAGTGATGGATGATTGGATCCCATCATTGTAGAAAGATGAATGAGAAATCTTGGCTTTGGATGTACCCCTCTGAGTATAACTATACATGGCAGAGGTACCCTTAGTAGAGCACTCAGGTCTCCTCCTCAGTTATTGGCAGCCGCCCTTCAATTACCAATATCCACAGGTCTTCCCTTAGATAATTTCACCTTCAACATAACAAATGTCTATAGTATTAGTGACAATGAGGATACCATAACCGGCCTACCCAAACTTTTTGAAGACTCCTCCTTACTCATGATTAGTGCCTCACCCTTTGAGTCAGACCGCCAAACTCACAAAATAAACCTAGTTTATCCCCTACTCATCGACTACAACCAACGAGGACCATAGGTTTTGGACACATTCAAAAATTATGAGGAACTCTTTGAATTCTTGAGATTACGGGATACAATACCATGAAGAGATCACAAATTTGGGTTCAGCATCACACTGAACACACAAGCATATTATGGGGAGACGATTGAGTCCTTCAACCGCAAAAGCAAAAGAATGAGAATAAGCTCAAGGTCATTGAGTAAAAACCACACTGTGGCACTCTCTAACCATAGAATAGTAAAAATAAAGGACACATCCAACAGTGAAAACCTATCTAACGCATCAGAGGATGAAGGATTCAATCTCCCCCTACTGCACTTCATCAAGAGAAATCATCAGTCCTAGCAAAATGGTGCAATCTTGTCAATCTAGGAATAGAAGCAATGCCACACATCACCTTCTATGTTGAATCACTCCTCATAGAAGAACAAGAACTCCTAGCAGCATTCTTAAGGGATATAAAGGTGAACTTTGAATGGACCTACATCGACATATCAGGTCTTGATATGAAAGTCGTGGTTCACCATTTAGCTATCTACCCAAGAGCAAATCCAGTAAGACAAAAATTGAGAAAGATGCACCCTTAGATAGCCTTGCTAGTCAAGGTGGAATTACAGAAACTCTTGGATTTTAGTTTTATATGCCCAATTGATTATCCGAAATGGGTGTCCAATCTTTTGTCAGTTTCAAAGCCAAATGGGGGCATCCATATCTGCACTGATTTCATAGACCTAAACAAAGTGTGTCCTAAGGATGACTTTCCACTGTACCTAACATTGATATGATAGTGGGCATGACGATTGGACATGAGATTCTATCACTGATGGATGGCTTCTTAGGGTACAACCAGATTATGATAGCAAAGGAAGACCAGCATAAGACAGCATTTACATGTCCATGGGGCACCTACTGCTGGAACATGATGCCATTTGGGTTAAAGATTGTGGGAGAAACATATCAAAGGGCCATGACAATAATTTTTCATGAGATGATTCATAAAACTATGGAAGATTATGTGGATGATATATTGGCCAAGTCAAGGAAAAGATAGGATCACATAGCAGCTCTAAGTGTCATCTTTGATAGATTGGAGAAATACAAGGTTAGACTCAACCCCAAGAAATGCATTTTTGGGGTGCAATCAGGAAAACTCTGGGGATATATAGTATCAATGAGAGGAATAGAAGTGGATCCCACCAAATTCAGGGTGATCCTTGACATGGAAGCACCCAGGACACTAAAATAGATCAGAGTTCTATAGGGAAGGCTCTAATCCATCCGCAGATTCATAGCACAACTGGTGGATAAACAGATCTCATATTCTCATCTACTCCACAAGGGAGTAGCATACAAGTGGGATGACAAGTTTGATTAGGTGTTTAGTAAAATCAAAGAACATCTACTTACGCCACTAGTGTTAATTCCACCTACTCTAGGAAAGCCATTGATCCTGTACATCTCAGCAACCATGGTAGCTCTCGGTGCTCTATTAGCTCAACATGATGAAAATGGAAGAGAAAGAGCAATATACTATATTAGAAAAACTATGGTGGGACACGAGCTAAACTACACACCAATAGAAAAATCTTGCCTAGTAGTTGTGTTTGCAGCCCAAAAGTTCAAACACTACATGTTGGCTTATCAGATCAAGCTGATTGCAAAGATAGATCCACTAAAATACCTGCTCTCTAAGGCCACCCTCACAAGATGAATAGCTAACTGGGTCATGATACTGACAAAACATGATATTGAATATGTAGAGCGCAAGGCCATCAAAGGAGAAGTGATTACAGACCAGCTGGCACATGCTCCAATTTATGTCGACAACCCACTTATTTCATAATTTTTGGATGAGTCAATTTTCAACATAAGTATAGAAAATCATTGGAAGATGTATTTCGATGGGTCATACACACAACATGGGTCAGGTGTCATAATCTTCTTCATCACTCCCCAGGGAGACTGCATACCCAAATCCTACAAACTATCTTTTCCATGCATGAACAACATAGTAGAGTATGAAGCTCTCATCATAGGATTAAGGATTGTAGTACAATGGTAGATCATGGCTCTCAAATTTTATGGAGATTCACAGCTCATCATCAACCAAGTCAATGATGAGTACCAAAAAAAGGATGACAAGCTAACTCCATACAAGAAACTAGTGGAGAGCCTCAAAGAATTCTTCATTGATGTCACCTTTGAATAGCTACCTAGATCAAACAACAAAGTAGTAGATGTTATGGCCACAATTGGATCGCTCTTGGAAATCCCAAACATTGTTCCAAAACAAGATTTTTTGGTAGAGCAGTTTCTCATACCGGCATTCAAGGTACCAGAGTTTGAATTTGTGTGCAAAATCATTGGTCTAGGTGACCTCTGGTATCATGACATCTATACCTACATAGGAATAGGAGCCCTCCCAGTTGATATTACCCCAAACCTTAAATGAGACATTTTCAAAAGGTCCTTATGCTTTTTCATCCTAGGAGAAACCATTTATCATAGGAGCATTGAAGGAACCCTATTATGTTACCTAAATCATGAGGAAGCTTTAACTGCTCTTACTAAGGTACACAATGGCACTTGTGGTTTGTACTCAAGTGGTATGACCTTGGCTAAGAAGTTGTTGATAACTGGGTACTACTGGCCAACAATGGAAAGAGAGGCACACGACTTTATCAGAAGGTGTTTACAATGCCAGTAGCATGGAGACCTTATTCATGCACCAGCTCAAGAGCTTCATCCTATTATTACACCTTTTCCCTTTTCATAATGGGGGCTCGATCTCATTGGAAAAATCACACCCACCTCATCCAATGGCCATAAATTCATCATCAGCACCATGGAGTACTTTACAAAGTGGGTTGAAGCCATCCCAATGACCTACATAACTGGAAAGCAGATATCAAATTTCATCCTGAATTATCTCAATTATCGATATGGTTTCCCTCAATCCATTATCTTTGATAATGGGATACCTTTCAAGAATCAGGATGTGTGTAACCTTTGCCACAAATTCAATATCCAAAAATTATTTTCCACTCTGTACTACCCGCAAGGCAATGGCCAAGAAGAAGCCACTAAGAAAACTATCTTGAAAATCCTTAAGAAAACAGTCAATGACTCTAGTCGTGACTAGAATCTACAGTTAAATCTTGCCTTATGGGCCTATCTCACCAGCATTCACACATCAATAGTTTTCACCCCATTCTCCTTGGTCAATAGACCAGAGGCCATCCTCCCAATCGAGATCGAACTCTCATCATTAAGGATATCACTGCAAAACCTCATTACAGATGAGGAATATCAAACTTCAAGGTTAAATGAGCTAGAGATATTAGATGAATGGTACATGGATTCCCTTAACCATCTACAATTCTATCAGAACCGCCTAAAGCGCAGCTACAACAAGAAGATAAGGAGATGCACCTTCCAAGTCGATGAACTTGTGCTAAAAGAGAACCAAAATAATATACCAAATCTAAAAAGAAAAGGAAAGTTTGAGCCCAACTGGTTGGGACTTTCATCATCACAGCAAGCTATAAATCAGGGGCATATCAGCTGTCAACACCAAAAGGTGAGCCTCTGCAGGAGCCCTTGAGCAACTGTCATCTCAAAACAGATTATGCCTAAAACACTTGCAAGGTATAAAACCAAAAAATATAATAAAATATCAGAAAATGTCCTGAAAAAATGGTCACCTTGATGAAAACCTGACAAACAGGCGTCTTGGTAACAACAAAAAAATCAAAAAATGCAAAAATCCCAAAAAAATCAAAAAAAGGATTGAAAAGAGTAAAGAAAAAAATTGTCCTCTACTGAAAACCACTTTGGTGGCACTCAGGACAAGTACCTTGGTGAAAACCTGGCAAACAAGTGCCAAGCATAAATAAAGCACTCTCCATCCACTGGGATCTTCACGGCCTATTCCACACACTCACTTATCCATTACATTCCATCTATCCTTCCACCATCTGTGTCCATCCATGCCATAGCTTGATCTTGTGTTTGTATCATGTTTCACCCTAGTACTACTTGGCATATTCCTAAGGTCAGTTTGTCCTACCTATATTGAAGTAGTCTATCACATCACACTAGGGGCATGTTCCTATACCTGCATCAGGTCAAATCCATGTATATTCTGATATTCCAAAACATTTAGAAAATCATTCAAAATATCAAAATATCCAAAACATGTCAAAAATCTAAAAAATCAAAAATAGAGTCATTTGGTCAAACTACATTGTCTTTGAGCTTGAACGTAGGCAAGATTGATCTTTGATCATCCCCCAAGACATTTTAGGTCAGTCTCTTAGGTGTCTATCGCATTGGCAATCCGTTTGCCCATCTATCTCATCATTGAGTCAGGTTTGTCACTAGTCAAACTACGTGATCTCTACATATATAACGTAGGAAAAACTAATCTATGGAATAGCTCTTGAGACCCCTAGGATAGGTCTTTAAGTTAGTCTCTTGGTCTAAATCTCGGAAATACCAAAAACATTAAAAACCCGAAAATCAAAACAGCCTCAAAACATCTTAAAAACACCAAAAACATCCAAATATCTTAAAAACCCAAAATGGTGCACCCATCTCATCTCTCTTTCACCTAAAATAATCATCATTCCTAATAAATCATCGTCATCTTCATCCTTTGGTAAGTCAGTTGGAAGCAAGTCTAGCAGGTTCAAAAGTGAACACCTAATTGTCAAAGTCTCAAATTTAGGTCAGTAAGCAAGCAAGTTGATCGACTCGAGTATCAATAGCTTATCATCCAATCAATCTCATCAAAACCATGATCACAACATGTCCTAAGATGCGACCTTCCTGCAATGGACATCAGCATCAGGTATCCCACTATAGTTTAGTTTTGGCTAGCGGTATGAGGAAAATTAACTTATTTGATTACTTTATCTTGGTCTTTTTGACTTATCTTTTTTTGCATTCATTCCAAGGACCTCTCGATGATGCCTAAATAAAATAGGTTTAGAGAGAAATGAACGGGGCAATGATCAAATTTATCTTTTTGTTTGTTGTGCTTGTTGGATATTCTTGTAAAATAACTTGGCGAATACTTTCTTTGTTAGGTGCATCCTAGCAAGGTTTTTGTATGTCAAGTGTGAACAGAAATATTCCTGTCTGATTGTCAAGTCAAATTCCATCACACTAGATACAACGCCATCCTGGTTCTTTATACCTTGATGCATCATACCTACATTTGTTATCAAACATAAAGTAATTGGCCCTTTGAAAATCCCAACTCCTGGTAAGCAAATCATCATCATCATCATCATCATAACATAGGCTTGTGGATCCTCCTTTCATCATCTTATTCTTCTATCTTTACTAACATTTCTATCTAAAGTAGGTCTGAGATCTCAAAATATACATGAAGCTACCCATGGCCTATGACTATCTATACATCATCAAAATTGTCTACGTCAAATATCTGATCTTTCTAAAGAATTATCTTTCATCCTCTGATCAATAGAACCACTCCTCTTGAATTTTATCGCGATCTCGATCGGAAAATCAAACATTTCCTCTCGATCTCTCGAGGGGGCAATATACCAACATAATCCTTCTCACTGGGGCAACAGTGGAACATCCAAAAAAATTGAGAAATTTTGAACTTTGATCGCAACAATTTATTCTTTGAACCAACACAACAAGTGCATTGCTTCAAGGAGGGGAAAAATGTAGACATGGAAAATTGACCGATACACTTGATCCAGAATACTAACATTGTTTCATCCTGAATCATACTCTCAGCGTATCATCACTTTTCATCTCTTAATTAGATAAATCATTATTTATTTAATTAGGTCTTTCTCCCCTATTGATTAAATTAATCAATTTAATTTAATTAATCCTTTGTCTCCATTTTTAATGCCCCGCCATGAGATCCTAAAGGAAGTTGCAACTCAACGTGGAAGCGTACAATTTGTTTTTCTTAAAAGTGCATTATTAACAAAGAAGATGCACAACACTTCGCAACAACCTCTAAGGTAACGTGACAAGATTACATCGATAACCAAACATACACACTACATGCACTCAAAGCATTTATTAAAATATTAATCATTCATTAAATTGCACATACTTACAAAACATTAAAGATTCTAACACTAGGATATCATATAATAAGTTCCAGTTTACGTTAACTTAAAATTGGATTACAATACTCATTCCCGGAATGAGGTAGATCAAACCTGACTATTACAATTACAAGATTCCTCCTCGAATACAAATGAGGAGAATAATAAATACAAGAGCTAATCTAAAGTAAATAGAAAGCTTAAACCAAAGAATGAAACCACTGCGAGCTCTCCACTGGAAAACCTTGCAACACAATCTGCAAATCAAAAGGGGACCCAATGACGGAGGTCGCATGTTCCTCCCAACCAAGTGGTACCCGAAGGCCCACCCCCCATGCTAGGAGACAATAATAAGGATACAAGGACAATCCCTACCACCTCTAGTCACAGGCTGACTCAACTTTAAACATACTACCACAAGTACAACACTAACTCAAGATTACATTGAAATCCGAGTTTAACAATATGACACTCCAGTAACCTATACATACAACTAACCTAGGAGAAATGTCACTCAAGGTACATGAGTTACTTGTCAGATCTTTCCAGATCTCGTCCCCCATTGAGCTTCACCCTCCTACGGTTATCATATGATTCATCACCACTCCAAACAAGGAGGTACAAAATATCCAATAATCCATTCAAAGAAGAACAAACCATTCCCCATTCGTAGAAACCGGGTGACTCACTAAAATCATCAAACCTTACTACCATAGAGAACTACAAAAGACAAGACCATGAAATAACAACTCTCAAAGTTAACATACTCCATTAGGAAGACTTACAATAGCTTATCTAATACCACTTTTCAATTGCGCCTAATTACCACAAAAGATATCTCAATCACATCATAAAATCATAATAGTTCGATGTTTATAACATTCTAATTTATCACAACCTTGCATACAATCAACGAAATGACTTATAACAATTCACACCACACAATTATCCCCATTTAACTAATCTATTAAAAAGGCTCTTCCAAACAAAGATAAACATCACACTAACCATTTCCCTTATTTCTTCAATTTAAAATATTAAAACCTTTGTTTCTACTAACCTATTATAAATATCTTTTAAATGCCTATTCCCGCAATACACTTAATTAATTATTCATTTCCTCTACATTCAACTAGAAGAACCTCATCAACAATCAATACGATAATTGAATCTAAAATTTGGATTTACTAAATCCTTTCACATTCAGTGATCATAAGGAATAATAGAACAAGTTATTCAATTTTCTCTAATTTAATAAGAACCCATATATAAAGACGAAGAGAAAAAATTCAACTAATTAACTAACAGATTCTTCAAATATCTCAATTTAACTTAAACAACTATAAGATCGTCATTTCATTTATTATTCCAATTCCCTCAATTTTAAACTGATAAAATATCTATTTCCCGATGTATTACGTCATTTAAAGAAATTATAATTTTCTCTTTTTCAAAAACACATTATTTTAATTTCATTTAACACATGCATTTGCATGCATCTAATCCAATGCCTATTTGAACGAAAACAATATCTTCATTACAAGAATTCTTCATTTTGAAATTAACTTCAACTTGAACTCAAACATGCATCTATTTATCAGAAGTAACTAGTCTAGTTATCTAATCTTCAGTTCTATGCAAATATTTGTAACTAATGCTTATGTATTTCCTTTATTTTAATAATCATGCATGCAATCTTTTTCCTTTAAATTACATTTGGAAAATCAATATACATATAATTAATAAATTTTCATTACATTATTTGTCTCATCATTTATAACTATGTAACAATATATTTTAAACAAATATATATATATACTCAATATATATATTTGCACATTACTTTTAAAAAATTTAAATTTTACATATTAAACCACCAAATCCAAAATTCCAATAAACGAGTTTATTTAAAAATGATCTTATAAATACGAATTAATGAATGGCGAATTTTATTTTATTTTTTTAAATTAAAAAAAGAATGAAATCCATTAAAGTTGAAATTCGACGGGCGAATTTTATTCCATCCGCGGTTTATTTCACATGCCTGTTTCTTTTTTTAAAAAAACACCAGGGAACCCCAAGTGTTTGGGGAAGCGGTTGTGCTAAGGCACGGCCGAGCCCCAAACCCTTGGGCGCGGCCTTGGTAGAGTGAGGAGGGGCTGCGGAGGGAGACCTCCGCAGCCATCCCCTTATGGGGGCAGCGGTGGAGGCAGCACCTCCCAAGCCTCCCCCATGTTATAAAACCCCAACAAAAAAAATTGAAAAATAAAACCGACGAAAATTTTTAAATAAAAATTTCGGTTATTCCAAACCTTAACACAGGACGTTGTACGGACGACGAACACAATATACAATATTTTTTTTAAAATAATTTATATATATATATATATATATATATACATATATATATATATATATATATATATATGTGAGCAATTTAATATATATATATATATAAACAAAGATTTCAACATAATAAATAAACTGGAGGAATCTTTTTCAAAATATACACCTACAGGAAAATATTTAATTGGTTGAAAGAATTTTTCACAATAACTTTAACCATTTCCCAAATTTATAAAAAGGATTTCAATTTCAATCGAGTAATACAGACTTCCTCACAATAAAATTTATCAAAACTACTACAGGCAAATTTAAACAAATCTCAGAAGATTACAAAAAAACCTACTTGCACAGGCAATCTTTCAATCTCAATTACCATTTTAAACAAAGCTTCTACAGAGTTGAACAGACAATCTTTCTCAAACAATTAAATAAATTTAATAAATTAAAAGACCCTGTTTTCCTGAAGCTTGAAGAAGATGAAGATTGAAGCAGAGCCTCCCCTTTAGAGATCTGTTTCCAAAGCTTCTCCAAAATCACCATTTCCAAGAAGATGTAAATTCTTGAAAACCCCTTTGATTTTTTTCAATTTTCAGCCAAAAACCTCTTTCAAAAATAATATCTTTTCCTCTCCAAAAAATCTCCTGTCAAAAAACTTCTCTCCCTTCCTTCCAATTCTATTCCTCCCCAAAAATAATATCTCAACCAAGAGTAAATCATGCATTCTTCTCACACACATGTCACATTCAAAATATCATTTCAACAATCAGATCTCAAAGCCTTTTGCATGTTGAAATAATTTCTAATTTCAATTTAATTCCAAATTGAAATTAATTAACACTAATTGAAATTTACAATTTAAAATTAAATTAATTTCCCTTTTTTCTTTTAATTTTCTCAACAACATATTTAATTAATTAATTTTAATTATTTAATAAATAAATTCAACCCATTGGATTAAATTTAATTAATTAAATAAATCAAATTTAATTACTTAACTTAAATAAAAACTTCTATCACAATGTATAATTTTAATTTAAATAAATATCAACACTATTTAAAGCAATAACTCTAAGCATTTATTTTCATACTCAAGAGCCCTTCCAAATTAAATAATATTAAAACAAGCACCAAAGATACAACAGGCTCGACTGACAACACACTATGGCTAGGGTGTAGACCTGACATAGGTAACCTAGCTACTATCTCCCAATCATCATACTGTTGGGTCGACATGCTCAAACCTATGAAGCCAGGTGGAGACGATGTCATGTACCTGCAAACCTGTATCCAAGGCATCAATAGCACATGCATATAGAATCATTATAAAATACACTGTGAAGAGAAAATCACAGAATGGCAGGGCGCTCACAAGCGATTGATGCAATCATGTCCCCTTCACCAATACAGTATCATCAAACTGACACTTCCATCTTAATAACATCCATAAGCAATAATCATGTCATAATAAACCAACATTATTTTAATCAAAGCATGGCAAGTATAACATCAAGGAAACTACATCTCATAACACACATAGTTTGTATCATTCAATAAACAATGATATAAAATAACAAAGCATCTTAATCTAACATAAGAGCAAAACAGAAGGGTGTTACACCATTCATTTAAATAATTCATTTTATTTAAATTAAATCTCTAAAATTCTTCTTATTAAGTTGAATAAATTAAAACCTTATTTGATTTAATCTAACATTATCCCCTTTTAGTTAAATAAATTAAAACATTTATTTAATTAAACCCTTCCTTTCAATTTGATTTAAATCAATGCATAAAATTAAGTCTAAATTGTCACATCTCCTAGTTTCTCATTACATTAATTAATCTTTGATTAAATTAATCTTAAATCATGTCCCATCCTCTATCTTTTATCACTTGCACATGAAAATAGATTTAGTTCATTTATTAAATCTCTATTTTCTCTCAACATGGCATAAAAGGGGAATATTCCTTCAAATTTGAATTCAAATCCAAGTGGACTTAGTCCTTCCAACAAGGCATTTAAGACCTCTTACATGTCCTTTGCATTGATCCAAGTGACACTAACTTCATTTCCCTTCCCTCTAAACATGTCACATTCAAATTTCAAATTTGAATCTCATAGAATTTATCATGCACATTGATCAAAATGTGTTCATTCCTCCTCCAATCACATGTGGACAAGTGGCGTTCTCTCATTGGTTGGTCTTTTGTCCCACATTCACCCAAATCCTTCAAATCTCTCATTCTTCAAATCTATAAATAGAGGCCTCCTCTATTGCAATATCATTCACAGTTTGAGTAAACTTACTATATTCAACTTCATCCTCAAGCATAGCCATTTTCATCTCTCTTTATCAAGTTCTTAGCTATATTATGCAGGAATTCAACCAAAGTGGATCAATCATCATCAAGCTTACAAAGGAGTTGGGAAAGGGCCAATTTCTACACATAATTGGCACCAATTCCCCCATGGGATCAAATATTTGCATTGCTTAATTAGGATTTCATTTATCTTTTATGTTTGTTCTTTAGTTTTACTATTTTTCAGCATTGTAGATGGATTTCATGGGGAATCATTGTCTTAACTTGCATATGAGCTTACTAATGTGTTTTTTTCTTGTGTTTGTGTAGGTGTAGGATTGGGTTTCACACATTGTCTAAATATGATTGATTCTAAAACCATTAATTATCAAATAGTCTTGGTTATAGGTAATTTCAAAAAATATCTCGGTAATTTTAAGTGTTTGAGTTAATCATAAGTGTTGTATGTTAAATGTATCATTATATTAATGTTATAAGAATTTTAATCAATCGTATATTATAAAAATTAATGATTTATACATATGACTTTGACTTTTATATAGATAATTATAAAATTTACAAGCTGAAAATGTATACACATAAGAATCTAAAGATTCGGTCCAGTTACACACTCTTTATGAAAGTTCAAATAATCCACTCAAGTCTAGAATGTTAGTCTTTAACGATAGGAAAGTAGAGGTGTGTAGATTTTAGACTACTCAATGCATACAGTCCTTGAAGCCCCCTTGCACTTGCATTTCTAAATAGTAAAACCTAATGAAGTGTAAAAGAGAGATGTGGGCATGCATAGAAATTTAGAAATTAGCATATATATATTGGTGTTTATTTTTACAAATGCAATTCCAAAGCATATAAGCAGAGATGCAAACTGGTCTATTAGTTATGCAGTTAATTACTAATCCTGAAAATACTACTATATAAAAAATCAAGTGCAAACACAAATAAAAAGACTAAATAATATTATGAATGGGGATTGCTTGACATATATACAAAAGGTGGAATCAAAGACAAAGCACATAAATTTTTTGACATATTCATACAAAATGTGAAGGCATAAATGAGGCACGTAGATTTCTCGAGAAAATGCTAAAATCTGAGTTGTGAAACAAGGTATGGATGTTCACCAAAGCATGACAGATATAGACTCTATCAAATGTAATTTTAGACTCCCTAGTAGATATGGGCTATTTGATAGGATACTTGTAAGAAATTATTTTAGAAGATACACCTAATGTGAATTTGTTGAAAAGGCTTTGGAAATTTTAAGTAAATAAAATTGATAAGTGTAATTTTATCAAAAGTGGGTCAAGTATATTTGAAACCTATCTTTGTGTAAAATGTGGAAATGTATGTAAGGCAAGGAAAAATGCATCAAAAAATGTTAAGGTATAGATGGTTCATGAAATGTTTGACAAATGTTATAAAAGGATATTGCAGACTTACAATAATTGTAGGTTGAGTGGAAAATAGTTTGAGTGTTCACATAGAATTAAAAAGAGTTTTATTTCATGTTAAGTTCATAGATGGAAATGGTATGGAATTTGTGGGAGGAATTATTAGAAATACATTGTCACAAATAGGGAGACAAAGTGGATGAGTTCCAACAACATTGTGAATTTCAAAGTGATTAAACAATTTTGGGGCCTTTCGTGGTAATTTTGGGTCACCACATTTGAACTTGGTTGAGGTTTTCTATAATAAAAAATAGTAGAATTGAAAATCTCCCTTGATTAATAAATGGAATAATTTAGCTTGATTTAACTATGAGTATTAAAATTGGTGATAATTATAGAGTCGTGGATAGTGCAGCTATGGAGAAAATTTGTAACTACTGAAAACTTCTTATTGAAAATATAAAACATCTTATGTTTCATTTGAGACAAGGATTTATCTTCAAGTTTATAAAACATTTTAACTTGAGAATATTTGAGGATATCAATGTTAGATTATTGTGAATACCTCTATTTTTCAAGATTACCATGTCTACCCATCTTTATCATTGATAGAAAAGGATATACATACAAAATATGTTCTATATATAAGAATGCATTTAATTGGATTTTTCAAAATAGGTACAATATTAAATTTTTATTATTAAGAGTTTTTTCAAACAATAAGAGAAAACATTTTTTGTGAGAATCATTTTAGAAATTGAAATAAAATGCCTTGATAGGCATATATGTAAAGAGTAAAATTATGTAAGAAGGCATGCAACTATTGGATAGAATGTCTAGAAGGAATATGAAAAGCCATGTAAGAGAGAGAAAAGTTGTTTTTGCTTATATATTATTAGAATCAAGTATGGTGGAGGTTTTTTTTTTTTGCTATTTTTACATAATTTTCTATATAGGAAAGGGATTGATACTTTGAGCTCATTTTTAAAGAAATATGATGAGCAATTTAGGCCTTTGTTCCCCTTTCCATTTTCTTTGTATTTTCGTGTTGTTCTTAAATTTGGTATAAGTTGTATTTCTTCATATTTTTCTTGTGTGTTTAATAAAAAAAATTATATAATTAAAATATTCACATGTTAATGTCATATGTGGGAATTAATCTTAGAATTTTTATTTAATTACGCACATTCCCTTTTATTTTCTTGTGTTCCTAAGTAATCTCAATGGTACTTTGTATTTATTCCATCTTGGGATTCTTTGCTTCACTCTTTTTCTTATTTTTCTCTTTATTGTTTCCTTCATGCTTTTTGGTCAAAAGTACCAAAAATCCCCCAAAATATCTATCTATCTCAAATATAAAGGAAAATCACCCTTACCATGGTGAGTTCTCCCATTGTTGTAACTTCACATTGTTGTCCATTGAATTAGTTGAATATTTTTTAATCTAATTTAATTGTGTAGATATTATGTATGTTATTTGTCTCATATTTCTCCCTTATTCTATTTTTTATATGTATTTCCCCTTCCAATAATTTATTTCCTTCCAACTCAATTTTTCCTTGCCTTCTATCAAAGTTTCAAACTTATCCATCATGTCATACTTTCCATCCTTCCTCTACTCTTTCATTTGTATTTGTTGGACTTTTAGACTTGTCTTTACTAGCATGCATGTTGCTCGAGCCCCAACACTTTGACCTATGGTATGAGTCTTGCAGTATTTCCAACCACTAAACTCCAATATTTTCTCCTTTGATTATTTTCTCTTTACAACTCACCAGCATGTGTCATAATATCATTTAATGGTCTATTTTGGTTCCATATCTTTCAAATGGAATATTTCTTAGTTGCAATAATTATTTAAATTAGTAGATTTGGATTCACATTGTGGCCAGCATTTTATTATTATGATGGATATAAAAGGGTGAACACATCCATTCAAATATCATATCTATCAGCTCACACAAATCCCTGTCTAAAAATTGATTAAGCACTTATGTTTGAGCGAGAGATAAAAGGAAGAAAACCCTTTGATTTCAATTTTTTGAGGATTAAAATCACTTGGCTAGAGATAATTATCACTCAAAGGTTATATTGGTACTTCATTGATCATGGGTTTTAGTTGCATTGTATATGTCTAGTTTTCTATTGTCATTATTATGAGATGAAAGTTTAATTTTATTGTCATTGTTGGTGATGTAAACTACTTGAATGTAATTCAATCATTATTTATAATAAGAAAAATATCAAGGGTTATATCTATCATTTATTAT
Source organism: Sequoiadendron giganteum (assembly GCA_007115665.2). Taxonomy (NCBI): domain Eukaryota; kingdom Viridiplantae; phylum Streptophyta; class Pinopsida; order Cupressales; family Cupressaceae; genus Sequoiadendron; species Sequoiadendron giganteum. The sequence continues at coordinate 536,914,162 of CM021108.1, forward strand.
TTTTTGTTTAGAATTTAATGATAATGATACTTTGACAATGAATTAAATATGAGTAATTTAAATTTTGATTTTAATATTAGAATGTGATATTTTTGTCCCAAAAAATAAGTATTTTTAGAAGGTTAAAATTTTGATTTGCTTAAGTATTTTGAATAGGAAATTATAGTTGTATCAAATTTGGTGATGTTTTCAACCTATGTTCCTAATGTTAAACTTCACATGTTGATTTTTTAATGTACTACAATGATAAAGCAACTACATATCATCTAAGGCAGATCAAAAAATAAAATCAGTCTACAAAGAATCTAGAGATGAATCCTCCTCCTTCAAATTCTACTGCAAAGCATAATAGTATTTCAAAAAGGGAAAGGAGATTGAATATGGATGACAACCCTAATGGTTGGGCTAAAATCAAATTTAAATTTTTCATGATTGACCTGATGGCACAATTTCCTCACAAGACAGACAATAATATGAATGTTCCTAGACATCATATTAGTGGACGAGACACAAATGGGGTAGTAATATTCATGCCACTGAGAGAAACAACCAAAAAATTGTCTTTCTTTCAATTTTAATGCCTACCCAACCTACCTTTCTGAGTAAGTAGGTAGAGGTTCAATAAGTTGAAACTCAAGACTCATTGATTGTTGATGTTAGGGATTTTCATGTAGAGTATAGAGATATTCTAGAGGAGATCCAAATTTATTTTTCACTCACAAATTTTATGAACATTAAGAAGGCTCAAAATAGCCTTAGACCTAATCCTAGACCACAAGCATTTCATAGAGATGCACAGCAATCTTTGGGGAAGCTGACTTTCTCTCCCTATGATGGATCTAATAGATGCATGGCTCATGTATGGATACAAAGGCTAGACATGTATCTATCTCTCAAACCTATGAACAAAGATGAGGTAATCAAGTTTTATACCTTACATTTGGAGGGTATTCCACATGAGCTATGGTACCACAAACTGATTTCTCAAGGTCATAGATCTATCAACTCATATGATGAGTTTTGCAAACTACTAGTTGAGATGTTTGATTAGAAGAATCCTAAGGTTTACTTCAAATAATTGACTCATCCAAAGAAATAAAAATCATTAGATAATTGGGCTAATGCAAGAAGTTGGGTCCACAAAAAACTCAAAAAGTGGAAGTGTTTTTGTTGATTTTCAAAATTTGCCACACTTGTATTGAAAATTTGAGGCACTTACACAATGAATCTTAAAAAAAAGTCAATAATATGAAATTTTGAATTTTGAATCTGGTTTTCAAATATGTAATTTATTCAAATACCTAGATGATATAAATTGAATTTGGATAGGGATGTTTAAAAACCATTTTTTAAAAGTCATTTTTTTACCATACCATGCACATGTACGGACACCACTTTTTTACCCAAAAAAAAAGTATTTTGCTAATTCCTTTTGGGAAAAGATAGCTAACAAAATGAAGATTGATGAGTATATTTTTTTGTAATTTTTTTCTGAGTATTTTTCTCTTATTGAATTTTTATTGGCCTTAATTGTTGTTTTTAAAAATCAACATGTATGAACAACATAATTGGACCTAAACTAAACATTTTTTGAATATTTTTTTTCATTGTGTAGATAATTGTCTAAATATTGATGCCATATAAAAAAAATTACAATAAAATTAACCAAAAAAAGTTATTAAAAAACAAAAAAAGTATGATATTTCAATTTTATGGACTAGTTTTCTTAGAAATCAATTAAAAAATAACAAATATAATCCAATCTTTAAAAAATTATATATTTGGAAACTAGACATCATGTTCTCTAATCGGTTTTAATTTCATAGATTGATTCAGAAAAAAAAATGTCCATCAACCATATTGCCAAAGTTGGACATTTCTTGAACCTACCTTAGTATTTTAGTTGCAAGTCAAAGGCTAAGGGTCGGGTTGCCAAGCCTTCCATGCCTAAAACCGAGGCAGCATGTGGGTTGGGGATTCAAAATTCTAAAAATGTGTACGCATTACAAAACACATACGCATTCTTTATTTGCTTGATTATTTAAAAAATTAAATACTTTTTAGAAACGTCTACGCATTTCTAAAAGATGTTTACTTTTTTAAATAAATGGCTCGTACACATTATAACGTACATACACGTTTTTTAGTGTGTACTTGGAGCATAATGCATACACATTTTTTTTAGGCTCGGGTACCCAAAGCACAACACATACTCATTTTTTTAATAACGTGTATGTGTTTCCTGTGGGATTTTTTTTGGCCGAAACTTCCCCTCTCCATGGACCCAACTTCTTTCTTTTACCAAATTATGTGATATAATTTAAAAAATATCTATAATGGTGTCAAATATCATGGAGAGAAGGTTTACTATACTCTTAATTGAAGGGTTAACTAAGTCCCTCAAGGGGCTAGTCAAAGATTTTGAATTGCCTTCCCTACAAGAGGTAATCTAATTGGATTTGGCACTAGAGACTTTCATGTAAAAGAACAATTTTCAAACCAAGACTCTCCTTATAAAAAATATTTTTTATAAAAATATACAATAGTACAAGAGTTTCACATCAAATCCAAACATGGAGATAAGGGACAAGTTGGGAAGGAAGAAGTTATTCTTTAGCTACAAGGTTCTTTGGTCTCTTGGACATAGATATCTTGAGAAAGTGTAGGTACATTACATTGAGGTAACATTTGAAGAGGAATCAAGATATGAAGAACCTAAACCACAAAGAAAATAAGAACATGAACTAGAGACTAAAAGATAAGAAGACAAATCAAAAGAGGAATGAGAAAATTTTAGAGGTACTCTTGCTAAACTATCTAGTACAGCAAGGTACAATTATTCTCACATTTGTGGGGTTCTATGAAGACAAAGGGTGACTATACATTTTGACACTAGTGTTACTCATAAATTCATAGATTAGGGACTACTGGAAAAGAAATGTCTGGAAATAAAGGGCTCCATGTTGATGATCTAATTTTTAGGTCCCAAATCCCAAAGGTTGGATAGTCTCCCAAGTGCTAGGGGTGTCAAACCTAGGAATAATACCACAAATCCTATAGTTAGGTTGGGAAATTGAGGACCAATTACTAAGGTGGGTAGGACCTCCTTCAAATTTATTTCTAAGAATCCAATGGTGTTTCCCTAAGGTTATATTATAGATATCAACATAGAAACAAACACTCACCTTGACACAAACAATACCCATTGAATAGTGCACCCCCTTTTTATTGTCACTTTATGTTTATATGTTGGTTTGAGTACTAAAGGTTAAGAACATAAATAAAATAGATGATCTAACATATGAGTATCTAATATTTTTTTATAATAATCCTTTATTATGTTAGATATAATTAGACATACAATGAAAACACACTAAAATAGATAAAATTAGAAATATGTATATATTTTTTCTTGTGAGTGTATTGGGATGATGGGAGATGGAGCCAATAGAATAATTTTTACTTTATGTATTTTTACTATAGACTCTCCAAGTTCATAAAAAATGTATAATAACTAAAACAAAAGGTGATAACAAAAAAATATTATGCCTTTCACAATGCACAAGCAAGCTAGGCTCTACACATGCATCCAAAAAATAAATAAATGGTTGTAGAATATTAAATTATTCTAATTATTAATCCATGAGAATACTCATTCATTTATCTTATTATGCTAAAAGGATACCTTACAAATTATTTTCAAGAGTGTTATAGTCATCTAGCTAGCCAACTAAACAACACACATCCAAAATTGTATACTATACACAAGAAAACACTTGAAGTAGATAAGGTTGATTCTACCTTTAACTATTTGATCTACAAAGGTTACTTTTTCTATTATAAATTTGGTATGAACCCACATTATTACAATACCAAAATACCTTTACCAAAACCTATAAACTAGAACTCTGGAGATTCCTATGAATATCATTGTTCTAATGGTTTTGCAACTCCTCCTTTTCTCTTGCCTGCTTTCCCTTAGAAAATTTTAAAAATATATCTTTCAACAACATAAAGAGAACTAGGGGAAAGAACTATGGATATCTATAATTATAAAGGCCATGTATGTTTGCTTGTATCACCATCACATGGGTATGCACTTGAAACCATGCCCTTTACATCAAAAACCATATTCTTTTATACACCATTCATGTCTTAGATGGGTCCATAAGTACTAAAAGGAATCTAGGAGCCTCCATATGTCCAATTATATTCATTTTGATACCATTAATGAAATCATCTAGTTTGTGCAAGAAGGTAGGTAGCGGTTTTTATTTGAATGATGAAGTTTCAATACTTTTCATGCTAAAGGGAGAATAGAGGTAAAATATCCAAAAGGTTCAACAATTATGTTGGGATGAGAAAAACAAAAATGGTATGAATTTCATAGTTGAGGAAATGGTGCATGGATGACTAAACCCAAAATCCGAAAAAAAAAAGGGAGAAAAGGCTTAAAGGGGGGAAACAAAAATTAGAGGGAAAGGCATGATCAAGATGATAGGTTTTATAGGGATGTTAGGATGAGAAACTCCAAAAAGGTAAAATTTGTGAAGTATATTTTTGGGGAAAAGAGTTGGAAATTGAGGAAAGGATGCATGGATGACCAAACCTAGAATCCCAAAATTTAAGGAAAAGGGGCTTAGAGGGGAAAGAAAAAATGAAGGGAAAAGAATGTCATGGATGATAGGTCTGACAAGGATATCGAGATGACAAAATATAAAACTTCAAACTTTTCAAAGTGAATTTTTGGAGAAAAAATTTAGTAGTTGAGGAAAGGATGCATGGATACAATCAAACCCAAAATATTAAAATTAAAGGAAAAAGGGGTTTAGAGGGAGGAAAAAGCTTGGAGAGAAATTCCTACCAAGGATAATAGGTCTAATAAGGATGTTGGGATGAGAAACTTTGAAACTCCAAAATTTCCTAAAAGAATCTAAAAAATACCAAAATATAAGGAAATGACCTCAAAAGTACCCTTTAACCAATTTTACTTAGGATATTTGATGAAAACACTTTGAAAAAATACCCTTAAATAATTAATCAACATAACAGACCCGACCGGATATTTCTCAAATTAGATATCAACAAAGGGTGGATAGGGTCAAATACATATCGTGAAAGAAAAATAAAGCAAACATAAGACACCTAAAACTAGGGTGCCAACATTGGTTCTAGATGGGGATGTGTGTCTCTTGTAGGCACAATAAGAATCTACATCTCTAAGAGTAGACCAAAATAGGGACAAAAAGGAATACCAGGACAAAATACTTCATCACAATCAAACAAGGATAATCATTGCACAAAGGCACACATAAAACAAAACTTACAAGACAAAAAATAGACAACAATGAAAGATAACTTATATAAAAATTCCAAATATTCTCGCCATCAAGAGAAATAATGCTTAAGATGTTGACCATGAACAAGTAGCTCCATGAGTTCTCCATCTAGGTTCCTAACATAGAATGTGCCTTGACCACATCCATCAGTAATTTGAGAGGGTCCAACCCATAGGGAATCAAACTTTCAATTTTTCCCTTATCTTCAAATATAGAATTCCACATGAGGACAAGATCCCCTTTTTGAGACTCCCTCTTGATAGCCCTTTTATCAAAGAGGTATTTTATTTTACTTTTTCTCAACAAGATCCTCTCATGGGCCACCCTTCTTTTTTATTCAATCTCAATCAACTCATGCACTCTTTGGGAAATGACACTTTCTTCTTCCTCTTCAATCTACTATAGTAGTTTGTAGACTGTTAATTCAAGGTTGACTAGAAATTTGGCCTCAATGTCATATACTAGCTCAAATAGATTCTTGTTGGTAGCCTTCTTGTATGTTATTCTATCTACCCAAACAACAAATTTAAGTTTATCATCTCATATTTTTGGTGTTTGCATCCAAATTTTTTAAATAATATTCATGGTGCTTTTGTTTTTTATTATGGGAAAAGCGGGTTTTGAGGGGACCTGAAACCCCTTACAAATAGGTTTTAAAGGGACCTAGAACCCAACCAAAATAAATTTGCAAGCAGATAGGAACACATACCATCACCAGCTCATCAACAACAACAAACCATAAGATACACAAGACTACCCAAGTTGTAACAAAATCAGTTTTGAAAGGAACCAAAAACCCTTTAAAATCAGGCTTTTACAGGGACCTTGAACCCAAAAAACAATCATGTTTTTTTACAAATCGAAAACTCAACAACCTACAACTGTCAGACCATAGCAAACCATCCACTCAATGTAAGTAGCATTGAACCAAAACAAAGAGGGAAGTAAGATCTCCCTTTCATACCCAACAAACCAACCCTACTCCCTACCTCAATAAGGGAGTAACAAGGCAATACTAAGTACAAAGAGGTAGGAATCTTCATAAAACAATTGAAAACACAACCAACCAACTCAATCTCCACCTCTAAAGGAGAGAGCTCCCGTCTAATGGAGAGGATGGTAGGAATGCCTTGTCCACTAAAGTCAAAAAAATTCAGAAACCTCAACCTCCTCAAATGGAAAGACTCCCACCACAGTAACAATTGAGGAAATCATAAAAAAGGAGCTTTCAACTAGATCCCCAACACCCAACTCCACCCCTATAGGAGAGGAATCCACCTCAACAAGATCAATCTTCCCCTCATCAGAAAAATCTCCTTGAAGCACCTAACAAATATTTTCTTTTTAGAGAAGGCATTATATCTCTTCCTTTATCTACCCTTAAACAAGGTATCCTTGGTGATAGATACAAAAAATTAGATTTGTCATTTTTCTCTTATATGTCCAAAGATTTTGTTTTCTAAGCTCGTTGCAATAAATAATAATGAAGTTTTATATCATAAATAAAATGATCCAATTACATGGAATTGGTTGGTCATGAAGTGGATAGGAAACCAATGCAAGTAGATACTTTTCCACTTCAAGAACTTCACAAAGTAAAACAAATTTGCATTTATCAAATTTGTGGGATAATGGTTATGTCTAAAAATTGAAAAAGGGGAAAGCTAATATGATGTAGGGAGGTGTGACATAGAATATAGAGTAGCATCAAAGTGATTCAAAGTCATGAATTGTGCTACAAATAATGAAAAAGTGGTGTGATAGATTTCTCCCAGGATTTATATACTTTAAAATCTTTGAACTTCTTGTAAGGATTGTGGGATGGTAGCTTGATTCACAAGCATTTCACAAATTAACTCTACTATTCTACATAAAAATCTACTTCTTAGAGCCTATATAATATTTTCAAAAAATGTAAAGGTAGGTTGTCTTCTACCATGTACATAGGTGACTTGGGAATTTATTTGTGTTTAGCCATATTTTTGTTACATGTTTAGTCTCATTTTTGCTATGTCCAAAGTATCTTCTTGTCTATTGGCGTGCCGTTTTAAAATGTCTTAACTTAATATCCTATCTAATAAGGCAAGTTATTGCAAGCTTGAGATTCTAGGGTTCATTCTATTTCCTTGCAATCCTTGTCTCTAGTTAGGGCTAGTTGATGTCCTCAAATGTCTTCAAATTTTAACCATTCTATTTTTAAATGTTTGATTTCATTATGTTAAATATATTAGTCAAAATAATCTCCTTGAAGATTGAATACGTGTCTTGAATTATTTATGAAGCTCATTTATTATATAAATATGATTGAGTAGAAAACCATTAATTATCAAATAGTCTTGGTTGTAGGTGATTTCAAAAAATATCTTTATCATTTTAAGCGTCAAAGTTGAATCATAAAAAATCTACTAAAAGTTTCATTATGATAATGTTAAATTTTAAATCACTCATACATTTCAAAAATTAGCAATTTGTACTAAACCTTTGAATTACATAAGTGGTTGAAAAGTCTATAAACTCAATATATACACATATGGGAATCTAGATATCTAGTACAATTGATGTAAGATCATCCAAGGTGTAAGAGCAATCTTGCATCACCTAAAAAAAATGTTGTTTCTTTTCAATAAGGGCTAAATTTGGTAGGGTTACTATTTTTAGTAAGTTTGCATTTATGCACGATTGACACAAAATCTTGCACGGACCTCTAGAATGGTAAATTGAATCCAATGACGAAAAACTCACTTCAATACCATTTTTCATTTGAGAGATCAAAATCTCAATTTTCGAAAATCCTATTAAAATCTTTGTGGTCAATTTTGAGGCAGTTAGAGGCTCTATATGGGCCTAAAAAATTGACAAGAAACGAAAGTAGCTGGCCTCTAGGCCTTACTTTCAGGCAAAGGATTTCTTGCGAGTTTTTCGAAAAGGTATTATAATAGAAAATCTGATGGTCGGATCAAAATTTATGACCCCGCAAAGTTGTACTACCAAAATTAATAAAATTTCAAAATATCTTCTTGAGGAAGTTACATTTTCCAAAATATTCTAGGGCGATTACACCTTCCAAATAAAGGATGTGAAAGGGGGATACAGAAGGGAGGCTAGAGCAGCGTAGATGGTGGCTCCAATTTGCAAATTTGCATATTTATGTAATCAGAAAGCCCATGTGATGGCAAATATAATATTGTAATTTCATTTTTCATTTCGGTGATAATAAAAAATATTTGCTTTCCTTCTTGCATTTTGTTGTGCCATTGTCTCTTTTTTTTGTGAGTTTTAGATTGTAAGGGGAGTACCCTTCATCAAGAATTAGATACTATTTTTTGAAAGTGCAAATAATCCACTCAAATCTAGCATGTTAGTCTTTCATGATAAGAAAGTAGAGTTGTGTTTAAATTTTCTCTTCGAAAATGTCTAAAAAGTCCAAATAATATTGTGGGTGGAGAACCCTCAAGTTCACAAGATTTATACTAAACCTTTGAATTGCATAAGTCATTGAAAAGCCTACAAACTCAATATATACACATACGGGAATCTAGATATTTAGTACAATTATACACTAATTTTTGAAAGTGCAATCCACTCAAATCTAGCATGTTAGTCTTTCATGGTAGGAAAGTAGAGTTGTGTGTAGATTTTCTTTTTGAAAATGTCTAAAAAGTCCAAACATTATTGTGGGTGGACAACCATCAAGTTCACAAGCTTTGTACTAAACATTTGAATTGCATAAGTGATTGAAAAATCTACAAACTCAATATAAATACACATATGGGAATCTAGATATTTAGTACAATTAGACACTTTTTTTTGAAATTGCAAACAATCCACTCAAATCTAGCATGTTAGTCTTTCATGTTAGGAAATTAGAGTTGTGTGTAGATATTCTTTTTGAAAATGTCTAAGAAGTCCAAATAACATTGTGGATGGAGAACCATCAAGTTCACAAGCTTTGTACTAAACCTTTGAATTACATAAGTGGTTGAAAAGTCCACAAACTCAATATGCATATGGGAATCTAGATATTTAGTACAATTGGACACTATTTTTTTGAAAGTGCAAACAATCCACTCAAATCTAGCGTGTTAGTCTTTCATGTTAGGAAATTAGAGTTGTGTGTATATTTTCTTTATGAAAATGTCTAAAAAGTCCAAATAATATTGTGGGTGGAGAACCATCAAGTTGACAAACTTTGTACTAAACATTTGAATTGTATAAGTGGTTGAAAAGTCTACAAACTCAATATATTCACATATAAGAATCTAGATATTTAGTGCAATTAAACATCATTTTTTGAAAGTGCAATCCATTCAAATCTAACATGTTAGTCTTTCATGATAGAAAAATAGAATTGTGTTTAGATTTGCTCTTTTGAATATGTCTAAAAAGTCCAAATATATTGTGGGTGGAGAACCATAAGTTCACAAGCAGTCTAGTATTCTAGAGAAGTGTTTGCAAAGTATAAAATGATGGAGAATTAAGTTTTTGATGCACTTATACGGTTAGACTACTCCAGTGCATGCAGACCTTGAAGCCCCACTTGCACTTGCATTTCTAAATGATAAAACCTGACAAAGTGTAAAAGAGCAAAGATGTAAGCTTGCGTAGCAATTTAGAAACTGGCACATGGCCTTCAGAATCCTGACAATTGCATATGCAGTGGTGTTTGTTTGTACAAATGCAATTCCAAAGTCTATAAGCAGAGATGCAGACTGACTTTGTAGTTATGCAGTGAATTATTGAGTTGCACCAGAGGTCCTGAAATACTGCCATATAAAAAATAAAGTGCAAACACAAACGAAAACAATGAATAATATAATGAGTGGGGATTGTTTGACATATATGCAAAAAAATGAAGCAAAGACAAAGCACATAAATTGTTTTCATATTCATGCAAAATGTGAAGGCATAAACGAGGCACATACGGATGTTCACCAAAGAATGACAGATAACAGAATTTATAAGATGTAATTGTAGCTTCCCTAGTAGATAGGTGTGCAAAATGTGAAACCGTAGACATAGCAAATGGGCCATTTGATAGGATGCTTGTAAGAAATTTTGTTAGAAGACACCCAATATGGATTTGTTGAAAAGGCTTTAGAAAATAAAATTGGTAGGTGTAATTTTATAAAAACTGGTAACAGTATAGTTGTAATTATCTTCATAAATATATATGTAAAATGTGGAAGTGTAGGCAAGGTATGCAGCTTGTTTGGAAAAATGTATCAAAGAAATGTGAAGGCATAGATAACGTAAGTGAAATTTTTGACAAATGTTATAAGAGGATCTTGTGGACTTCAATCATTGTAGGTTATGCTGAGAATAGTTTAAGTGTTCACATAGAAGTTCAAAAGAGTTTTTCAAGTTAAGCTCATGGAAATGGTATGAAACTTGTGGGAGGAGTAATTGGAAATACATTGTCATCAATAGGGAAACCAAGTGGATGAATTCCAACAATTTCATAAATTCTAAAATGATAATACAATTTTGGAACCATTGGTGGTATTTTTGAGTCTCACTTTTGAACTTGTTTGAGGTTTTTATAATAAAAATTACTAGAATTAAAAATCTCCCTTAGCTTTTAAATGATGAGATAATTTATCTTACTTCAGTTATGTATGTTACATTTGATACTAATTGTAGAGTTGTGGATTTTGCAGTTATGGAGAAAGAATTTGTAACAATTAGAAACTTCTTGTTGAAAATCCAAAGCATCTTATGTTTCATTAAGATGAGGATTTATTTTCAAGTTTATTAACTATTTTAACTTGAGAATGTTTGAGCATATCAATGTTGGATTATTGTGAATACCTCTATGTCTTCAAGATTACTATATCTAGCAAACTTTACCATTGGTAGCAAAGGCTATGCATACACCATATTTTATATATATTAGAATGCATTCGATTGGCTTGTTCTTGAAATAGGCACAATGTATTTTGTGATTACTAAGAGTTGTTTCAAACAATAAGAGAAATAAAATCCCTTAATAGGCATATATGTAAAGTGTAAAATTATGTAAAAAGACATGTCATCTATTTGATAGAATGCCTATTAAAAGGAAGATGAAAAACCACATAAGGGAGGGGAAATTTGGTTTGCTTATATATTGTAAGAATCAAGTATTGTGGAGGACATTTTGTCATTTTTGTATAATTTATAGGGAAACGAGATCAATACTTTGAGCTCATTTTTGGAGGAATTTGATGAATAGTTTGTAGGACTTTGTGCCCCTTTCCATTCTTCATGTGTTTTCTTAATTTCCTTAAACATCTAGTATAAATTATATATTTCTTTGTCTTATTCTTGTGTTTTTTGTAAAAAATACTAAATGGTTAAATTATTCACTTGTTAATGTCATATGTGAGAACTAAACATAGATTTTCTATCTATTTAAGCACATACCCTTTTCTTTTCTTTTTTCATTAATTAATCTAGATGGACCTTTGTATTTATTTCATCTTGGGTTTCTTTGTTTTACCCTTTATTGTTATTTTTCTCCTTTTTGTTTTCCTTGTAATTTTTTGTTAAAAGTACCAAAAACTCCCAAAATAAGTTATCAAACAATGTATATACCCCTCTCAAACATAGAGGAAAATCACCCTTTCCATGGTGATTTATCTCAATGTTGTAACTTTGCATTGATGCCTATTGAATGAGTCAAGAAAATAACCACAAAAATTAGAACAATTAATTCACTTACTAACATAGTTTAAATTTATTGAGGAATGATTTAATTTTTATTTGCTAGATGATGCCTTGCTGGTTGAGCTACCTCTTTAACCATGCATTTACATAAAACTAGCTTCTATCCTATGTGGTAGCACAAGTAGTGTGCATTATATGGTGAGAAACTTTTGTCATTTAAATACAGGTTAGAAAGGTTGGTTGGATTAGTGATGTTGGTTTTTAGGTAGATCTTAATGTTTGATTGTAGTTATTGAGAGTGTATGTGCATATATCTCTAGGATTGAGTAGCTTAGAGTTATTAGGTTTCAAATATTGGTGGACCTTGTATTATTTCACTATTTCTTATAATTTAATTTGGTTGAACAATGTTTACCCTTTCCTCCTTCCTTTTTGTTCTATTTGTGTGCTTTATGTGCCTACTCAAATTATGATTGTCCATTGAAAATTAACTTTTGTTATGTACTAGCTCTATAGGATTTTTGGGGGTGGAATGAAACAAGACATAAAAAAATTTAAGGAAGAATGTGAGATAGATCAATATAATGAAGGTGAAATGGTTCAACCACAAGAATTCTACATTTATTATATAATCATATTAGGATATAAATTATTATTCCAATAAACTTGATTAAAGGGCTATCAAAGTTAGGTAGAAAATTAGTCATTTTATTGGTGGTAGATAACCTTGTTGTACCCAAAATTAAAATCTTTTCTTCATTAAGACATTTTGTAAAAATGGTCAAAGTCTTATAGAAATTGTCAAAAAAATAGAAATTTGCATGTCACGCATGTTGGTCAAAAACTCAAAATTTTCAAAATCTAATGACCTGGATCTCTTCAGAGTGAAATTGTCTACAAAACCCAGATCTCAGTTTTTTGGCCCTACTTTTTAGGAAAGTTTCTAAAAATAGACTTTTCTTGGGTTTCTTCTCAAATGGATACTAGCAAAAATTTCTAAAAATATAAAGTTTCTAAAAATAGAATTTTTGTTTCCAGGGCTCAAACTAATTTTGATTGTTTGAAAATACTTCCTCATCAAGCTGGTCCAGTCAGAATCGTTAAAAGATTAGTTTTTCTTTGTTGGGTATATTCTACTTTTTCAGAAGCTAAAATAGGAACTCCAAGGTCACCAATGGAGGATGGTCAACTACTAGGTGTCAAATTCAAGGTCTCAAATGTTGCATAGATTGAGAAATGGTGGAAGATGCTCGAGGAATGAAGAATGAAGGACGGGAATCTGAAAATCTTGAAAATGGTGAAAATTTGTCTAATAATAGAAATGTTAGGCGCCCCTATCCAGTCAGGGTGCTTAGTTGTATTTTCCTTAGCATAATTTTCAATCTCCAACATTCGATGCACAAGAAGTTGTCGAGCATGGAGTGGAGGGTGAAGAGAAAGTAGAGAGTTGAAAAACTAAAAATAAAAACTAATTTTGGAGGAAAAAGGCAACCCAACTAGCTGGGAATGCCCAACATTTAAGATCATCAGAAGTAGGATTTAGGGTTTGTGCCTCCAAGAGTTTTCTCTCATAATTCCTATGGATTCATAGTGAATCTATCAGCCGGGTCATTGGATCAATCAAATGGCTAGAATCTTGGATCGAAGGTTGCATTAAAGGAGCAAAATGGAAATCATGAAAATCCTCAAAAATATTCTAACTCTAGGATCCATGGGCGCCCCAACTAGCCAGGGGTGCCTATGGTTTTGGGAGGTCAAAATCAGTTTCTAGAGTTTACAAAATAAGTTATCTTTTTCATAATTCTTCAAGCTTTCTAGTGGATCTCAACCAGATCATCAAATTCATCAATTGTCGATAATTTCAGATTGAATGGAGAATAGATCATGAGGAATAAAAATGGTCAAATTTGAAAGTTGAAACTCACAGAAAAATGGCTAACTCTAGAGGAGTTCGGCGCCCCAGCTAGCCAGGGGTGCCTAAGATTTTGAGAGCTCATAAGGTGTTTTTAAAAGTTGCAGCCTCCATAGCATTCTTCTCAAATTTTATCAAGCTTCACAACGAGTCCATCAGTCAATTCACAAGATTCATCAGATGTCCGAAATCAAAGATCAAAGGGATGCATTTTATCAAGCAAATTTTGAAATTTTCAAAAAAGTGGCTAAGTCTGGGATGCTTAGGCGGCCCAGCTAGCCAGGGGCGCCCAAGGTTCAATGACTTAGAAATTTTTTGATTTCATCATTTGACATTCAAAACAATGTCCACATTTGATGTTCCTACTTTTGGATTGGCTTCAATGTTTTAAAGCTTGGGGAATAAAGCGCTTTTTGATCCTCAAAACCTATTTAAGAAGGCTTTGAATTTCATTATTCACATGTTTTGCAGGTTGGTGTCCAGAGGAGAAAATAGAGAATTTTCTTCACATCAAGATTTGAAGGTCAAAACATGGTGCTTTTCCAAAGTTCTTAGTAGTTTCAAGATCATATTGCACAGAGGCTCAGTTTTTCATTCTTTAAATTTATAGAGCATCACTTTTCAGAAAAAAGGGGGTCATCTTTTTCAGATTTCATCAATCTGGGTCTGCTTGGTTTTTATCATCTTCAAGATAGGAAAATTTTATATTTTCAAGAATCTTCTTTTTTCGCGCTTTTTCAAGAAACCCTCAAAAAAATTGAAATCTAATCAACTAGGTCTTTCTGAAATGTGATTATCTACAAAACCCATACCTTAGCTTTTTTTTTGAAAATCTACTTTTTCAAGAAAAATTAGTATTCTATTTTCAACAGTTTGTGCAAAAAAAAATTATAAATATAGTCGAGTTTATAGTCAAAATCAAGTTTTTCAGCATGTAGTATTCTACCATGGAATTCAAAACCAAGCCAGTGTTGTATCATGATTTCTTGAAAATATTTGAAACTGATTTGCATCATGTGAATCCGATGTTTGATTTACATGCTTTGGAAGACACAGGAAATGTTGTAATCAGACATCTTGGTCATTCTAGGTTTCTTGCAGTAGCTTCAATCCTTGTCTCGGTTGAGAGCCTTGAATTTGTAATTGTTTGTGTCAAGCATTACAACCCAACAACATGATAAATCCAAGTAGCAGATGGGTGTATTGTTTGCAACCTCGGGCCAGATGATGTTGAGAAATTCTTTCAATACCACCATGGTCAAAACACTTGGTCATCTCCATTGAAGAGTGTGAAAAGGTGTGGTACATGCAAAATGACAAATACCGAAAGAGAATTACACAAAAGTGGTTGAAGGAGAAGCATAATACTTTTCCAAAGAACATTGGGCATGGTGAATTCAAGGAGGAGTTTCCATTGATGACTACTCTACTCAACTGAGTCACAAGTCAAGCAAAGGCCAATAAATTTCAGCCTTGGATGATTTACACCATCTTTCATATCATTGATAAGACATAACTCTATGATTGACCGACTTTGATCAGTGATAGTCTCCACCATCAGATGACAAAACATTTCAAAATCCATGAGTTTCACATTATTTCCTACCTTGTATATCTAATGGCCTTTTACGGAAATTTTAGAGGTTTGAATGTCATTGAAACTCTAAGTGATCAGCATATATATCATCATTACCCACAGTTGGAGTTTCCAAAATCAACACATCATTACAAGTGGGTGAGTGATGCATTATTGATGCATACGGTGAGAGACTTGGACAATCAGTTGCATGTATGAATTTCATTAGATGCCAGATCAGCAATGGTGGAGTGGGCTAATTGGTTTATCCAATTTCCCACATTCGACTACATCAGAGTGTACGGCTTCTCAAGTAGTTCATTCATTTTGTTGAGGTATCCCACAGATGAGGTGGTGTTCATGGAGTTTCTGAAGCAAGTGTATGAATTTCACACATTCTTGTGGAATTGAAAGAAGACTACTTTTAGCTTTCCAGTTGAGATGGGTATCTATAGATGTAGATCGTCGACTGATGCCAAGTTGATGGGCGATGAGTTGTCAAAATTTGGCCTCAAGTTGTTCAACGAGAGGCAATCATATGATCCTCATGGTGTATTTGCATCCCGTCTTGGTCAAAATCACACTCATGTGCTTGTAGTTGAAGATTTCTAGGCTAATTGTGAGGATGAGTTCGAAGTGCACAAGCATAGTTACAGCAAATTTACCCTCCAATAGATGATTGATTTCTTGTCAAAGGATGTAGAAGGATTGTCCGATGATGATGGGAAAGTACTACTTCCTATGTATGTCAGAGATCAAATTGAGTAGCGACCACTTTCACAAGTCAATTGGTCCATTAGAGAGCACCTCAATTGAGGAAAGGACAAGCCAAGTTTTCAAAAATAGTAGGATTTTTCTAAGTAGTAAGAGGATGCGGAAGGTACCTATTCCAGTAGAAAATCCGCCAGTAGTGCAGTCATCCCTACCTTCTTCTTCCAAACCAAAACCGAGAATAAAGGCTATGAGCAATCCTCCAAAAGGATGAAGGGTAGCAGAATGACGCAGAGTTCAAGGAGGAAGTTGGAGTTCTCTTATGTGATTTAGTAGGAACAGTCAGCAGTTGTATTAGAAGTTCCAGAAGAGCCAGCACCACAAGAAAAATTAGTACCTTCGTCTCTCGATTCTCCACCATTGTCGAAGCCTTCTCCCATCCATATTGATTCAGAGGTTGAAGAGGTTGATGAAGCTAAGTTTGAGCCTCCTAAAGAAGTTAGTAAAGACACCTTGTCTTGGCTTGAAAATATCCTGGGAAGGAAAAGGAGGAAGCCTTTGTATCAATTGAACTTTGTGAGCTTGACAACGTCTACCAAGATACACCAGTAAAGAAACCTAAGAAGCAACTTCACATAGAGAAGAATTCATATGGTGAAATTAGCATTGAGACTGCTATGCCTCCGAAGGATAATAATATTGATGAGGTTGAGATTCATGACTTCATGATTGTTAAGGCTAATCTTGGGATAAGCACTTGGCATACTGCTGTGAATCTCTTCAAAGTTGCAATAGGAAATCTAAAGGAGAGAGTTCTCAAGGATGGAGAGGATAAGGCAGCCCTTAAGGCTGAAATTTGATAGCTACAAAAGTATGTTTCTAATCTTCTTCATGGTACTTCACAGGCCACTCTATTGCTTCCACAAATTTTGGAGTCATTGGCTGATCAATGTTAGTTGAGTCATTTGGCCATATATAGGAAGCATGTGCGAGATTGGATAGAGAAATTCATCACTAGGGGCAGAGATGTTCTTACAAAGATATACCAATTGAGGTATAATTCTCATGATCTTCATCAAGGGATTCAGGGGTTTGAGTAGTGTATGGTAGAGGTGAAACCTATGCGTGAGATTATCATTTTAGATTTGAGGATGGAATATGATTCATTTGTTGCAAAAGAACATAAGAGAAAGATTTTTTCTTGGAGAGAACAACACCTCTTCAAAGTAAAAACTTATGATAGAATATCTAAAGAACTAGTTGAATATAGATAGAAGGTTGTTGATGTCCTCTCATAAGCACATTTGTTTCACAAATCCCTTGTCGATATCATCATCATGATGGCTCTTTCATTGATCTTCGTGAAGTGCAAGCAGAGTTCCAAAATCTTGTTCATGGTAGTTTTAACAGTGATCCTATTGTCGATAAGATGAATCAGATTGTCATGATGTCAGCAAGATTCGATAGAGCAGCTAAAGAGTTCAAAGATTTTCTAATTTTGATTGTGAAAGGTGAGGAAATCCTAGATAGAAGAATATTGCTCTAGATAGTATCAGTGCTCCTGACGATGAGGCAATTACCAACTTTTTGGCAGATATAGTTTCCCAAAATATCTATGAATTAGTTATCTTTTCAAGACAACAAAGATTTCAAAAGATAGAATTAAAGCAGCAGTTAACTCAATACCCTTTCTGAGTTTTCTTTTTATTCTTGTCTCACACTTATCTATTCTTTGAGAAATAGGAAATTTCAAGTTGTAATAGTTAGAACTTTCCTTGTTTCTTTCTTTCAGCAGGTTGTTAGTTAGTTGTCATGTTTTAGTTTTAGAAATGAAGCTTGCAAGTTGGCAAGTCTTGTTGTAAGAGCAAGGATATTTTAGGGTTCCCCACTCCTCGCTTTTGTATAAATAAGGGCAACCTTGCCCAATTTTCTTTAACCGTTATTGTGATAATAAATTTTCGAGCCTAATTTTGTTTGCAACTTTGTTATTCAGTGTTTGTTCACTTAGTGTAAGAGAAAGTTTGCATGCCTGCATTTTGTTGGAAGTTATAGTTCAGTTAATGTGTAATTTGTGTCATGTATTCTAGTTTGATCACTAAATTGTAAGCCTACTATTGCTACAAATCTTCTATCCAATAAGTGTAATTGTTGTTAGAAATTTGAGAAAGGAAATATGCCTACTTTGCTCTGATCTACTATCTCAAGTTTTGTTTTATGTGTTTTTCTTATATAATATTTATTTCAGCTTGCATCTAAAAGTACAATGAGTCTTCAACTGTGTGTTGGAAGTGATTTTGTTTAAGCATCTATGTTAAAATTATTCCTTGTCTACTTCTAACTCTCAAGCTCTAAGTTTACCTGATTTGGTAGAAGCATCATTAGAGTAGGCCTAGTTGTAGTCAAAGTCCTAAAGGAGAAAACCTTAGCTACAACGCAAAGAGTTTTATAACCTTGTGCTCTTAGCGGAGAAAAAAAAGATTGGCAGTAGTTTAGTATTCTTTCTTTTTAAGCATCATCAACAAAGAGGGAGCTTCCCCTCCTAATTTGAAGAGTAGTTTAATTGTGCATAGAACTTGTCTGTTTCCAATCCGCATTCTAGAGGTGTGAATTGAAACGCCAAAAAATCTCTCCAAATATGATATTTCTACACCCTATCCCATCATTATACTTTCTCCAAAATCATGCAAAGATTTTTAACCAAATCTTCCACCTCCATAGCATACCTACTTCCATTGTTTATGGTCCTATGGCCCCCTTTTTAATAGTCACTTTTGGAAAGAAATTTTCCAATTACATGTACCCAACTTAAAATGATCTCAACATACCATCCATAAATAAATGGCCAAACATAACTTTTTAATAACTTCTTGGAGACAAATCTATGTTGCTTTGATCCATATTACAAAATCACTAGGCCAAATGGTAACCTTTTTCCAAATGATCTAGTAGAATGTTATTTATTGAAGTGTGACCAAGATGACACCATATGAAATTATTTATGGTCATCTGTTAGATTTAACGAATACACATACATCCTAATAAGTTCCAATGTGTGGGAAGTTCCACACTTAGCATACAGTATACATGATAATATTCTTTGCAACCTCAAGGACAACCTACACACACATATAACCAAATTACAAAGTTATGGGTAGATCAACAACATTTAAAATTTTATTTTAACATTGAGGACATGGCATTTTTTTCAAATTTAGCCTTATAAGAATACCTTCTTGAATATTTAACATTGAGGACATGGCATTTATTTCAACTTTAGCCTTATAAGTATACCTTCTTGAATATTAAGGGTCATTAATAACTAGCACCCAATTTTATGGACCTTAGAATTTTTTATAGGTATTGGTCTTGTGGCATACAAGTTGGACCTACCCTCTTCTTCAAAAGATCCATCATGTCTTCATGTCTCTTATTTGAAGAAAGTCATTGATCAACATGTTCAAGTTTAGATCATCCTACTAGAGATCAACATTGAAGGATCTATCCTCCTAGAACTCAACTTTATTCTTGGCAAGAAATCATGACATCCCTACACTCACATCACCATTGATATTCTAGTGCAATGGTGTGGCATATAACCAAAATATATATTGTAGGACTATGTTACTCTAATTCTAGCAATAGTTTATTCGTATCAATATTTTAGGGAAAGTATTTTTTAATGGGGTTATGTTAGGACCCCATTATCCAAACTCCTTACTTTCATATTAAAACTATTGTTAATATAAGGTTGGATATATATGCTTTTTAAGTCATCGATTTAGCTAATTGTAACTATCCCATGTGTATGGGAAATTTTCTTGAATATAATTCATTAAAAAGAGGAATTCAATAAGAGGAAATATCATCCATTAAATATTTTCTAATAATAATTTCTTAGAGGAGGTAACCCCCTCAAAGAGGCTTGTGATGCTTTGTAATGTGGTTCTATGATTTTAATACAATATTGCTCTCTTCAATTTATTTTATGTGTATATTATCTATATTTATGTTGTCCAACTTATCTATTACAAGAATAATTGTAATACATATTCACATCTAGTGATTTTATTTTTATAATTCATATCATATTCACATCTGACAATTATGATCCTCATTATGGTTGTCATTCCACACATACCTCTTATCATATTATGCTATGATCTTAACCATGTTTTCTTGGATAATGCTTATGATCCTTATCATGTTCCCATGTTAATGATTATGATCCTTATCATGTCTCTATCCTATTCTTATTTCATTACAATATCTTATCCCTATATGAGCTCATAGTTTCTTCGCATACTTCTAGAGCTATCTTAGCATATTACCCATATTTTGGGTAATAATTTTTACATGTAACTTTATGATTATATCTTACTTATGTGCACCTACATGCCTATCCATTGATAAGAATACATAATTTTGACTATTATGTGGAATATATCTTACCACTGAGGTTCATCTTATCTGTATCATTCAAGTGGCTACAAATTTCTTTGGATTGTGTGTATGCCCATATCATTTATTGTGCCTTAGACCTCACTATTATATTACACTAGGAGGCATTATACTTTTTCTCATTTTACTAAGTGCTTGTGCACTTACAGTCACAATGGGGACATTATTTCCTTCCCTACAATATTATTCACATGGTAGTATTTGATATCATGAACCTAGAGCTCCATTACCACTAGGGGCCCCATGTCATACATGCTCAGTTGTGTGCTTGTACACTCTTAGAGCCATATTGGGGGCATCTAACTTTTTATTATTATATCTATTTACATGAGAGTACTCAACCATTAGGCCCACCTCACTCTTGTCATTTTCTAATATAAGGGATGAATTCATATTCCTTCATGATTATTTCCCACTCATGTGCTTAAACCATCCTTATCATTCTAGATGTTTTATTTATTTTTCACACAATACATTCATGGTATTTATTATTATTCATGATATATGTACTTACATATTTATCCATGCTTACATTTACATTTTGAATGTATTATTTTCCCTCTAATTCTTTGCATCCAGTGGATGTAATCAATTGAAGAGGTGTATTATGTCATTATTACTCTTATGTTAAGTTTGTAGATAGTTTCAAGTACCAATATAAAGACTCATCACTGTGCCCAAAATGATCTTGATCACACAATATAGTAGTACCCAATTTATATGATGTCAACATATGACTATTGCACTAGGTAGAGCATTGCCATAATTTTTATACAAGAAAAAATTTCATCTCTCTCTCTCTCACCCACTGACTCATTTGCATTATATAAAATCATCTACAATTGTGTTATATTCTATTTGTGTGACAATTATTCATTGCACATCTTTTCTTTATTTTGTAGGTTCTTATGGAGCATGCATGCCAAGGAGAAGGAACATTTGAAGATATACTATTGGGTATGTTTCTTTATAGCAAACCCAATATTCTTTTTATCCCTAATATATATAAATGTTTGTATATGTTGATTTACTTTGAAATGTGTGTTTGTTTATGATTCACATGCACCTCAAAGCAAAGAGAAAGTGCAATGATGAAATTTGCACTCATGTCAATTCTTGTTTAGTTTTAGGCCCATCCTTATGGAATTGCTTAATATGACTACATAGCAATAAATGGTGCACTCTTGTTCAAAGTTGGGTTTATTCCTTGATCATTCACCCATTCCAATTTACATATACTTCCATAAACTTCACATCCTATCCTTATTCGCATGTATTATTGCAAATTTTCCATTATGACCCATTTATTACCTCCATATTGGCACTCATACCCATACATTCATTCCTTGTCTTGATATTTGCACTTCCTTGACTTGGGCCAATCTTGTAAAGTTTCCACACCACGCAAAATTGACCCAAAATTTAAAAAATACAAATTTCAAATCTTGTCAACTATTGACTCCTATATATTTCACTAGCCCTCGTGAGTCAACTTGGTACATATTTCATGCAATTAGTTTCTATGTATTAATATGTAAAGGCAATCAATGTGCATCATTTTCACATACAAATATAAATGATTATCATTCGCATATCCTTAGCACTTCAAGAGAATTATTCTAAGAACTCTAGGAACACTTTAGAGCACTGAAAAGAGCTTAATTCTGCATCAAATCATTTTATAACATTTGCATGATCAAAGAGTGTTGTATTCAATCATTTCCATGATCATAAAGTTCGTATAATCAAGGGTTCGACCAAGGATAACTTGGCCCTTGCAATTCAATGATTTCCTTAGAGTGTTTTTAATGCAACTAGCCCTTAATTGTCAATAGAAAAAAAAGATTATAAAAAATTCAATTGCAGTAATGTATTATGAATAAGATTAGTCTCATATATTTATCTATTATTATTATCCCAATTCTTCTATTGACTGTATTTATCTAGATCATTTTTTATATTTTTAAAACATTTAATTTATTTCACTTAAAAGAAAAAGTATATTTCCCTTTACATACATATATATATTCCAAGGCCTACAACAATTTCGAAATAACTATTATTCAAAACATTAAAATATGTAGTGAAAAAAATTAACTTTGATTAGCTTTTATGGTGAATATCATTATTCCTAAGCACGAGCTAACAAGAAAACTTTCTAGACTTCACTCATTGTCACTTCAGAAATTAAAAAATCCGGTACCTAAAGACGTGTCTGGATCAATTCAGAGAAATCAATTCTTTGAAGTGAAAGACAACCACCCATAGCAATCTGTAACAGGAATACACAAAAGTTAAATCACTAGTCTCCTAATGAACATCAAAAATAATGGTGATCGATAAGTATAAATTATAAATGTGTTTGACTACGGAAGGGGCCACTGTCATCAGATAAAACCAGGGAAACAATTCTCACTGTGTGAAACTCAGTCCATTGTTTCATCAAAGGAGGTCCAATTAAATACTCGCAAATCACCTCATGTCGTAACAGATATGCTAATCACAAACATCTCTAGTGATCTGCCATTGTTGGCTGTATATAGCATGCGAGTCTCTAGTACAGAAGAAATAAAAACTGTACTATTTTGAATCATATATGGGAAGCATATGATTTACATTTTATATTAATTTACCGTTAAAATTTGTTTGACCTGTGAGTGTACGTGAGATTTTCCTTACTCAATCTGTCATAAATGTTGGATTAATGGTTGTACTTTTGGAAATTGATCCGGTTGTTTTTAACTCTTTTCGAGTTTAGATGAAGATGTTGATTTAGAAAAATTTGGACATCTGTAAATTCTGGTGTAATGATAATCTAAAAGAAACACAACAATATGTTCAAATAAAAGAAAACGAATTTAGATTTGATTTTTTTTCTTTTCAGTTTATGTTCTGCATCAATTTTTTGATATGAAAAATATATATAATTTATTTATTTTATATGTACAAATAATCTGATAAAAATTTAATAAAATAAAAATTATTTTTTAATTATCTATTTTTCTATGATGAATCATTGAATATGATCCAAAAAAAACTCAACACTATCGAATTTTAAAACACCATTACTGTAAAATCTATTATGTAAAATCACATCCAAACAAAAGTTAAGACTGATCTGATGGGAAAGGAGATCTGATTAATATGAACAGAAATCAGCTTCGTTCAACAGGGCAGAGCTGCCTCCAGCTGGTCACCAAAACCGACGAAGTTTTCATTGGAGAGTGTGTCACTTGATAGCAGCTTTTATCTTATCTCGACCGGATGCGAACATGTTTAATGTTAATATATTCTAAATGAATGTGAAATCATTATTAGAATATTAGTGGGTTTTGATTTAACACTACAATTTGTAATTCTATAATCCATGACAGTGATTTTTATAGTGATAATCCATGACAGTGATTTTGATTTTATAGTGATAATCCATGACAGTGATTTTGATAGTGTTTTTTTGGATTTGATTGTACAATTTTTTTAATAAAACTTTAGTAGAAATCCAAATGTTTATCATATTATAATACTTTTTTTCATCAAATCTGTCATTGGTTAATAATGCAGGAAAATACAAATTTTCTTGTCAAAGTATCTGGTGGGCTATGTTCAAACGTCTTCCAGAAGAAAAATGATGGCAGCATTTAAAACGATCAATTTGTACTGCATTATTTGTAGGCGCCCACCAAAGGAAATTGAGTATAGAACGGGGTAAATTTGTGCCTGTACAGCTTCTTCTTTTCTGCATTCTTTTCATAGATAAAGGCAAATCCACAAACTTAGATTGAATAACATCACGTATAAAAATGGATTGGATCTCAAAATTTTGCAGTTATATGCGTAGTTTAGGCCCATTTTTCCATTGGTGAAGGTTGTTTTTAATCTGTACATTTTTATAATGGTTATAATAGAGTTTGGTGGTGTCAATCAGATAATTAAGGGAGAGGGGTCAGTAGTTTGATTAGGGAACAGCAGTCAGTAGTCATGTCGGATAGTGTTGTAATTATGTAGGGTTATATGGAATATTGTATGATCTATGTTTTAAAGAAAACGTGATATAGACTTAGATTCTTATCTATAATTAAAGTTTGGAGGTGTGACTTATTATACAATTTGTCAATGTATATTTGAAATTTACATAATAATCAAAGATTAAAAAATATTTTTGTAAGTTTTTAAATTAATTATTTGGATCACATTCTCTAATTTATTATTAAGATGAGAAAAAGATAATGGTACGAAGATTCACATGGAGTTCGGTTCTTGTCAATCAATTTCATTAAGATAATTAGTTGTATTCTATCATCTATATATTCTACACAACAACTAAAGACATGATATTTCTACATTCTATTATAATTAATTAGAAAGACATTTAAGAAAATTGAGTATAAATTTTCAAATTAACATTTTAGATTGTATCTTATAATCTACTATTAAAAAGACAAAATAGTTGTATGAAAATTAAGATTGAATATTACTTTTATTTGTAATGGAAATAAAAGAAGGTGATAACCCACAGTTAAAATGTTTTTTTTTTGATACGTATGTGAAATATTATATTGATATGGCAAAAAAATTACGTAGTGTTTAGCTTGCAAAAAAAGCCTTCTAGCCCGACTTTACCAGAGACTTGACCAACCTAAATAAATTGAAGCAAATGACCGCACAGGGTTGACTAACATAACACTGTTTCATTACCCAGATTAATGCAAAATATGGGAATACAATGTAGCAAAATTCCTTCATACCCAGAACCCATATGCACTGACAACCAGACAAGGAGCCACTACCACTACCTATAACCCATAAAACTTGAAAATTAATATTGCCCAGAAAACACCAAAGCCGAACTTAGCCAAGGAAGCCATTAGTAGCAACGAAGATCCTGAAGTCTGGTACCTGGCTACGACCGAAAGTTTGGGAAAGATTCGACACCTTTTGAAGGTAGTCCACTCCAACGGTCGCAAGATGCTTATGTTCCACTAGTGCCAATCCTTTCAGGTCGAATATGAAAGGATAATATTTAACCTCTCCTAGCACGTAATTTGTGGCCAAATCTCGTGGTCGAGGCACCCCCATTCTAGGAGAGGCAATGAGGAGGATTTCTTCTGTGCCCACTAGCAGATTCGAGTAGAAGAGTCTCTTCAACAACACCTATGCATCCCTTTTCACCATTCGAATGTCCAACACTACAACTAGGAATTGGGACGTTATGTTTATGTCTACCCTAAAGGTTTCTTGGTTCCGTAGAAAACTCTTGCCTAAGATCATTTTCATAGTCGCAAATATGTTAGAGTAAACCCACAATAATGCGTTACAATTTTTCGCATGAAGAAAAAATAGAAATTCCCATCATAAAACTTAAAATGGATTACCCCTTCTAATGAACCCTCCCCCCCTTCGAATGAACCCGCCCCCTTATAATGAACCCCTGTCCCCTTCTAATGAAGCCCCACTTGCACCATATAGGGGGGGTTC
Organism: Sequoiadendron giganteum; assembly: GCA_007115665.2. Classification (NCBI taxonomy): domain Eukaryota; kingdom Viridiplantae; phylum Streptophyta; class Pinopsida; order Cupressales; family Cupressaceae; genus Sequoiadendron; species Sequoiadendron giganteum. The sequence goes on from CM021108.1 coordinate 536,940,278, forward strand.
AAATGAACCCCCCTTTTTACACCTTCCCCTCCACCATATCAAACTTTATGCATTTTTTGACTATCAAATTCTAGGAAGGAGGTGCAAATAGAGTCGAATTGATAAACCAAGTTGGAGGATTGTAGTTATTAAAACATACTTTCCAATGACTATAAATTTAATATATTTTGTTTTTACTTTTATATTTTAGTTTTTAGTTTTATTGAACATAGGTTTTTCACTGAACATCAAGTTTAGTGAAAAATCATTATGAAAAAATAGTAAATTGGAGGGAAAAAAATTGAAAAACATATATGCACTAGGTATTGATTTCCTTGTTCCAACAAAAAAAGAAAAATTGAATTTCAATACATACCAAAAAAGTTATGTGAGTCGAAGTGAACCTATGTCTAAATTGTAATTGGTTTGACTTCAAAACTTAATTAAAACAAAAATATTCAAAAAAATGTTATGAAACAAAATGAAAGCACTAGATACTAGTGTTACCAACCTAAATTCAAAAGAATCGAGATTTTATCCTTTGAATAATTTTTTTTATGCTAGCCGAAGTACAAACCACTTTTTAAAAATGTTGTTTACTATTAAAAACTAGCTATCAAAGGAGATGCAAAAAATTACAATTTAATTTCAATTTTTTTGAAAAAAATACATTTAAAATCTACAAACAAAATCTCACAAATCACTAGTTTGCATCATTTTCAAATTCTTAATAGTTTACCTACTATAGGTGTCAAAAAGTGAAGCTTTTTCTAAATTTTTTGATTTCAATGTCAAGTTTGGCCAAAAAGTGTAACCCAATATTGTGGGATGACCCAAGAGGATCACATTTTTTCAAAATCTGCTTGAGACGTTGATCTATATCTCCCCACGAAATGCCATCTGAGGACCTATTGTGCCTGTTGCACACACACCCCGTTCAGAACGGGGACTCTCTCTTCCCTCTTTTTTTGATTATCGGGTCCTTTTTTGTTTTGCCTCATTTTGTGTACACATTTTTGTGCCCTAAAAAAGTCAGCACGTTCCCCAAAGTCATATTTTAAACCTGACCAAAATCACCCCCCCTTCAAAATGCTAAATCTAAGGCTAATTCGGGTTTCCCTTGTCAAAATGCCTTTCTGACATCCGTTGCGCTTTCTGGGCCCGGACACTTGGGTTTCCCCTGTCGGATTTCCATCCCGATTCTATCGTTTCGAACGGCGGCGGCACGATGTCTTTCCAAATCCTGGAATTCCGCTCGAGCTTTGTCGTCCTGGCGGCCATAGATGGACAGCTTCCCGACTGTCGGACTCCTGGTCGCCCGTCGTCGTCAGCAATTCGAATCCACCAACTTACCTACCACCATACGCAGGAATTTAATGTTGTGTTAATGGTCGTTTTGGCTATTTAAGCGAATTTTCCGGCAGTTATTATCAATCGACCGAGTGATAGAAAATTCGAAGAGCTCCCCGGTGTTCAGCATTTTTCGCCCCGCAGTCCGAGTTCTCTTTTCGTCGTCTCCCATGCATTCAACAGTTTATTCTTCGGGATCTTGAGGTAGGTTTGTCGTCTGCGCACCTCATCCTTTTTTTTTGTGAAATTCCAAGTCTTGAGCATGAAAATGTAAAGTTGGGTTTAAAACTAGGTAAATTGGTGCCCTCCCCTAAAACCCCATGTGTTAGAATATCAAAAATCCATTGTTTGGGGGCTTGAAGCTCAATCCGGAATTTAACCTCACCGCGGCCATTCTTCAGAATAGTCATCGGCGCCTCCCAGGCCCGGGCCTTCCTGTGGCCGTCCGCGAAACTCAAAACTAAACCTTCGAGTTTTATGAGGCAAGGTTCCTCCCGGACCTCGGCCTCTGGATTTCCCCTCGCGGGTTTCTGTATCGCTCCCGTCGTTTCACACGATCTTCCCCGAGCGCCTTCTCGAACTCCGAACCCTGGCCACACGATGTCCGTGTCGAGAACTTGAAAAAAAATCAAAATGGGAAGGGAGTGAATTGTCCTCGAAATTTCGTTCCCAAAATTTCGCGTTGATTTTGTCGTCCCAAACGGCCTCCCCTGAGCGACTTTCCGGACTCTGGACCCCGAGCAGGCAAAATCCGATTCCAAAGTCAGAAGAAACCATCATCCGCAATCAGGCCGAACTTCGCCATGCGGGATTCTGTCTTCGGGATTTCGTCATGAGTTCGTCGTTTTAGACGATTGTCCTGGGACATCTTCCCGACTCCCGGACCCCAGTCCCCTCCCCGCTAAAACTCAGATCCAGGCAAACTTTTGAGCTCCAAGCCTCTTTCGAATTCCGACCTCCGAAATTCTCCTCTTGGGATTCTATTCCACTGGCGCCGTTTTAACGGCAAACTCGGAATAACTTTCCAACCTTCGGGCCCCGATCTGTCATTTGCTGCCTGGCTTCCCCGATCCTCAACCATCTCTGGAGACTATCCTCCATAATTCCTCACCCGGATTACCGCATCCATTTTGTTGTTTCCAACGGTTGGCCCGTAACCGCTTCTCAGCGATGGCAATCTAAGACCCGGATTCCAACGCGCAGAGTTTTGTCTCCTTTGTGCCGTTTCCAACGGTTGTCCTGTATCTGATGCCCGAACTCCCAAATACAGAGCTAATCTTGATGTGCAGGGACTTTTCTGGAACCGTTTTGTCATGTTTATTGTTACTGATTCACATCTTTTCTGCAAGATTTATGGAATCTTGTGCAAAAACTTCTGGTGCCTCCAAGAAGAAAGGGAAAGGAATAGCCAAGACACCTCGAGGCAAGGAGGACAAGGACCTGATGAAGTACAAATTTTAAGGGGTCCCCGTACAATCCCGAGTCACCACTCTCTGGAGAGATGTCACAGATACCAACATCAACGAGGTCGATGTTGACAAATTTATACAAAGGGTCGGGGTGAACCCCAAGACAGAGAATGTAAAATTGATAAAGAGTAGTGGAATTGCAGAAGCTGTAGGTTTCCCACCAGCCTTGGTGGCCCCAGAACTGGTAATGTCATGCGTGGAAGCATATCAAGAGGAGACTCGAACTATAGTGGACTGGGACGGAAATATCCTTGTGGACATGTCCCCGTCAGGTATAACAGCAACTTTCCACATTCCTGCCTTCAAGAGCATGGAGACCCCCACCATGGAGGAATGCAAGGAACTATGGGAGCAGGATCCATTGAGGTGCAAGAAGCCCATCAATCAGTATTGGTTAAAAGACAAGCGGGGTAGTGCTGGCAAGCTCCCTCAAGAGCTTTTTCACAGCGATTTCTTCGAGGATTACCATGACCTCGTAACTTTGCTGAGACGAGTAATGGGCCTTCCTGTTGCGGCCTTCTTCCAAGAATGGATGTTCTATTTCATGGAGAAGATTCTTCGCGGCAATGGCGTCGCCTTCTATTGGGGAGAGATAATCAGTGACTGATTCCACGAGCAGTTTACAATCGTGAAGAAGAACTCCAAGTTCTTCATGACCTCCTACTTGGTGTATTCCCTCGTTGATCGACAGTATTATCAGGGATCGGCGGTGGTGCCTAGTGATCCATCAAGGGTGGAACTCAAGCCTTATGATAAATACCCTCAACTGCAGTTCTAAAGCTTCAAGAGGGATTACTGTCGGGTGAATGATGCATTCATCGCCCACATCATTCGGTCCCTCAGGGGCGACTTTCAAAGAAGAGTTTCTCATAGTGCCAAAGCCCTCCTTAGGCAATATGCCTTCCTTTATATTCAATTCCTGAAGTTCACATACATCTGTGCCCAGGGATTCACGGAAAGACCAAACAAGCTGCCTCAGTACCCCAACAATTGAATTATTATTTTGGAGCTGACATGGCAGCTGAGGCACATCCATAACATCTTGAGTATCAAGCATCTGGCGGGCACACCTTACCCCATTAGGCTCGGTCAAAGAATGTACAAGATTCATACCTCCCAATGTGTGGGGTATTTAGAGAGGGAGTTGGTCGAGTATCACTTCCGGTAGTATACTGCCCGGCCCCAAATGGATCCATACGAGCCCATCAGGAAGGCACTAGGACGAGAGTATGCCCACCTCCATAACGTCGACAATTTTTGGGCCAACTGCAAAGATGATCTTGAGGTGCGGCTGCAGCACTACATGCGCATGATTGCCATCTACGTACGTAGAATTAACCTGTCCCCAGTTCCTGACCAACTCGAGGAAGATGAGGACATGGTGATCGATCTAGGATACGATGTCATCACCAATTTGTCACTACCTACGATTGATTGGAATGAACCAAAGCTTGATGAAATCAACAAAATCACTAGGCCCGTCGAGAGCCGAACAAGGGCATGGACCAACCAATAGGTGGCATGATTAAAACAACAGGAAGTTGCCTTGACATTCAAGGGACTAGAAAGTGAGCCAAGTGGCTCCAATGGAGGGACAACTACCGCTACAACTGGGGAAGCATCTAACACACCACCATCAGTCAAGATGAAGAAGAGAAAGGAGACCAGTGAATAGCTGCCCAAACCAAAGGTCTATGCCCGTAAGGCTTCTGAGCCCGAGCCTTCCAAGAAGAAGAGAAAAACAACTGGCGGTAAGGGGACTATTGTGATTCCCAAAGCTCCACCCCTTGGGATCAAAGGAGAAAGATCTAACTTGCCAAGGTCCCCACCTACTGCTGCTACTACTGTTGCCCCCGCCCCGCATGCTTTGCTTGCAGTTTCCGCTTCCTCCCCGCCTGCGGTGGACATCTCCATCCACCTTGCTTCCACTCCTCCAATCTTGCAAATTATTCTAGTGGATTCATCATCTGCCACAACCTCGCCAGTCTCCTCTTCTTCTATGTCTCCTTCCTTGACCTCTGTTTCTGTTGCTACGATGCATGCCCTTAGTCTCCCAGACTCTTTTGTGAAGTACATGCAAAACGTGCCATCCGGGCTCTTGGGGATGCTCACTAACCCAATGGTTCAAGCTGAAATAGCTTAGGCTATGGCCCATGCTCCAGCTCCCCCTCCCTCAACCGAACTATTAAAGATGGAGGCGACAATGCAAATATCTGATGAGCTCGAGCGACGACAGCTAGAGACTGCAAAGGCATTGGAAGACGAAGAATTTGTCTACCACGAGCATCCAATGTTTGAAAGTTGGGAAATAGACGAGGTAGCCTATGAATCCTCTAGCAATAGCAACGAAGAGCTGGATGTTGAATTTATAACAGAATCAAACGACCCCGAGCTCAATGCAAAATGGGGCAAGTAGCTCAAGGAGATTGAAGATAAGGAAGCCGAGGACCAGCTTGCACGAGAGGAGGAAATTGTTGCTCCAGAGACTGAGGGCAACAGGTCTCCAACTGAGGTACGTGGCCAAACCCTAGACCACGACAAGGAAGCATCCCTCCATGAGGATGAGCAAGGGGAGAACCCTGAGGAGCATGAATATAATCAAAACGACGAAGAGGGGGATGCTGAAAAAGAAGATCCACCCAAAGAGAAATTACACACCGAGTCCCCCACTAGACATGAAACGCTCGAACAAGACTCCGATGAAGAAAAGGAAGATGCAGGAACTGAGGAGAAGGCTCTTGTTATTAGAGCTATTGAGGTTGAGAAGAAGGACAGTGGGACTCGGAGTGAACCACCTAGGGAACAGCCCCAAATACTCAACTGGCTGCAAAGAAAGCTAAAGCAAGACTCCCACTTTAAAGGATCCCAAGGCAAGGCTGGAAGCCATTATGGCCAGAGCACAAATAAGCACCAGGAAAGAGAAGAAGCCAAAGATCAGGTCAAAGGTAACCATGGATGCCTCAGGATCAAGGGTAGTGCAGATAGCGACACCAGTGGTTGGAGAACAAGGTATAATTTATAATGTCTCCACCATCAATTTGGGAGTGGCCACGAGGGAGAAAACTGTTGATCACCTCCAGGAGTCCATTGCCACAGTGGTACACCTTATCCAACAGGATAATATTTCAAAGGAGGAGCTCAAGGAACAAGTGGCCGATCTAACGACCTATATTCAGTAGTGGCCATCCCCAGATGAACAGCCCACCACGTTATCGGCTCCGCCACAGTTGCTATCTCAAGAACAAATTAACAATTTAGAAAAGAGAAGAAACTTAGACAAGACTACGGAAAATTGGTTCCGGCACGTCTTAGACATGGGAAACATAGGTATCAATTTGGTTGTTCGGATAGCAAATAAGTTCCTAGAAGTGCAGAGAACCCTTGAGGGTACGAGGCAAGTCTACGAAGACCTTCCCAGGAGGCATGATGCTACCTACCCAAAGATTGAGGCCATACTCACATTGCCAAGCGAGGTCTAGGAAAAGGACCTGGCCTTCAAGGATGATGACCACTGGTTAGTGGATGTCTGTAAGTGAGATTTCAATCACAGAAGGATACTGCTAGAGCAGATCTTGGAGCGGATGGCGTTGGAAATTGAATGGGCTAGGGATTCGAGAGAAGAGTGCTCTCTGTATCTCAAATTGATGGCGGGGTACAAGCCGCCTGCAGTCAAGATCAATCCTGAGAACATAAAGCCCCACTTCTTGAAGATCATGGAAGATGGGATGTCAGCTAAGGTCACCACTGACTTCATGAGTTTTGCTGCCCGTGCCTTCGTGCAGTCAGATCTTTTTAGGGATAATGCAGCCAAATATGAAGAGGACTAGAAGAAACTCGTTAGCAATTCCCAGGTATGGAGCTACCAGGTGCTGCGATCGGACATCATGGAGATGGATAAGCTCCAGCCGCTGATCCTGAACTTCGTAGAATATGCAGTTTTGAAGAAGTGTGAATGCAACCCTATCATCGATGAAGAGCTCCTCAAAGAATACCTACAGTAGAGGGAAAATTGCTAAAATATGAAATTGCTACAGTGTTGTCACTAGATGACGAAATAGGGAAAATACAAGAATTAATTTATAAATGTAATATATTTGGGGGTAGGTGAAACCCTATTGTAAAGTGAATCTTGGCCACACAATAGAATCGAATCTTGGCCACTCTTTTTGTTTTTTGAAAACTATAAATAGGGCTCTCCTCCTCTCATTTTAGGAGAGTTGAGTTGTTGTAAAGGCATGTTGCAGAAATTATAATAGAAAATACAGTCATTTTCTGGTGTATTTTTGGGTTTCTCCACATGTTTCATGATTCTTCTCCCTTTAGCTAGAAGTTTGCTTCAAGTTACTTTGTTGCTTTAGTATCCTTAGATTAGCTTTGGTAGTTAGTATGTTGTCTCTGGTTTTTAAGATTACTGTTGTGTGTATGCTTTCCTTGTCCATACTCTTGGTCATTTGTTGCTGGTAGATGACTGTGTAAAGTTAGCCTGGACTATAATTTCATTGTTGCTCATTAAACTTTATCTTTATTCACATTTCCATGTCGAATGAATGATGAATATCTGTAGTCCTTAGAAGATAGCATAGATTTCATGATATTGTCAGAATTCAGATTTAGTGAAATTCTATTTAAGGAAATTGTCCACAGCAGGAACCTCCATGACCACCGTTTATCGGTAGTTGCAGGTCTAGGAACCATCCTCCTTCCTCGCCCTTTTTTCTTTTTTTTTAGAAATGACTTGTGTTAAGGTTCATTGCACATTGTAAAGCCAAATCTAACGAAACAATGGAGTCTAAGACTAGTGTTTGAACCCGCTGCAAGGTACAACGATTCCATATCCACAAAACTCTATTCATTGATCGAATTCTCCTACAACTTTGACCACGTAAGACCGCCTTGTAATTCTAGCAAAATCACATCAAACAACTGATATGTTCCAAGCTTCGTCATGACCTGACATCCGAGAGACCTTGGGATAGTGTTCTGCAATTTGATTTTGGAAGATTGTCTTTCAAGAGAGGTAATGCACCTATGTATTACCTGTGTTGTAAAGTGCATAAAAACACCATCAACATAATTGGTGCTAGAGGGAGGGCAGACAAAAGGTAAAGCTGGATTGAATTGGGTCATTCTCCCCTGAAATATTCCACCGAGTCTTGAGGTCTACACCAAACAAGGGAGAGTTTTAAGAGTTACAGCCCCCTGTTCGAGCTAAAAGAGCTAAACGAGGGGAACCATCCATCATCATTTTCGCAGAGTAGGTCGCTGCCCTTTCACCTCCATTTCCTTCATCTTCACCGGTAGCATCGCCTTCCACTCATCCAATCCATACAACCTCACAGGTTACCACTCCATCTGGGCTAAACACTACCTTTCAGCCAAACGCAGCCACCAGCCCAACTACTGCCTCGTCTATTATTGTCGTCCCATTACAGACACAGACCAATCTAGTGCAGCCACCTCCACCGCCTTTTCCAATGGCGTGGTTGGGTAATAACCCATCTCCTCTCGCTTTCAACCTCTACCATGATATGCCAAAGGATCCTGAGAATTTTTGCACGAAGTTCAACTCTCAGGATCCACAGAGGATAGCCAAGGAGCATGTCAAGATTTTTGAAATTGTCGTGAAGACTATGCAAATCATATACGAGGATGTAGCTTGTAAGCTCTTTCCTTACTCATTGGGGGAGGAGGTCTTCTATTGGTATGTCAACCTGCTAGTCGGAATTATCAACACATGGGATCTTCTGAAAAGTGCATTTCTGCAGAAGTTCAAGACCCCTGTCAACCCCGCAGATTCATATCGACACTTCATGTTGGTTCAAAGGGAAATCAATGAACCAATCAACTCGTTTAATGACCATTTCCATAGAGCATACACTCAGTTGCAAGCCCCGTATGTTTTCAATGATGTTGTTGTCTTGCCCGTTTACTATGCAGCATTGGACAACCTCACTTCAGCCTTGGTAAAAAGGATGAGACCGCCACCTGCTAGGTTGGTCGATGCGTATGTCGAAACCATCATTGGCAGCATGGATTTGGGGTAGAATATATCCAGTTTGCTGCCTTCTCTTGGGCAAACCGCGCATCTGGCATAGATACAAGGACTCACGCAAGCTTTGCAGCATCAAACGCCCTTGCTAAATCTAGTACCACAGCTACCTATGGTCCCGCATCTTGGGCAACCAATGAATCAAGCATATCTAGTGCCTCACTACTTGCTGCCCCAGCAGCAACAGACGCATCCGCAACAACCCCAGATGCCTACGTACCTTCAAGCGGCGGAATTTCCACCTGCTTATCAGAATCAGTCGGCGACACAATCTGTGTTCCTTCAGAATGCCGCACCGCAACCAAAAAACATTGAAAAAGATAGAATCAACGAGCTTACAAAGATGATCAAGAAAATGTCAACCGAGATGATGCACTTAAGGAATCAGAATAACCAACTGTAGACGTCACAAAAGAGCATCCAGGCCAACCTTAATAGGAAAAATTGAGATCAACGTGAAAATCGGGACAATTGGGATGCTGGTACGTCATCAAGGCAAAATTATGACAGGAATCAGAACTCGGGTTAGAACTTCGACAGAAGACCCTTCCAAAGGCAAAACCAGACATGGAATACACGCCCCGGCAATGGCGGCATTCCCATGCCTCTTGATTAGCCTAATAGCAATAGTAATGAAAACCTCGCGAGCGGAGTTTACTTGGCAGAGATTGCTTTATTGGGTTGGTGTCGCATACACAAGAAGAGTCATCATTCTGAACTAGATTGTCCAGAATTTTAAACTACAGCCGAGATTTTCCAAGTAAAAGTTCAGAATGCAGTCGACAATTCAGGGTGCAGAGACATTGTCCTGTCTGATCTGTATGATTCTTTGATGCTGGTGCTAAACCAGGCCCCTTTCCCAAGGGCAGAATGCAACACCCCCGAAGTGGAGAATGTTGATTCAAGCAATCATGATGTGGCAAGAGAGGTAAGTTCTGAAAGCCCCTTAGCCCAACTTTTCAATTCAGTAGATAACGGTCCCAAAGATGATGAATAGGAGCCTAGGGAGGATGAAGTCCAAATGTTTCACCAGCGGACTACTCCCTACAACCTTAGAAATAGACTAGCCAGAGGTCAAGCGGGAGGTCCTTTCACGACCTCCACCTCGCCAAATAATTTCAGCACCCCTCCCAATCAGAAAGCAAACAATAATCTGGGTTTTCCACACACACCCACACGATATCTTAGCAGAAATAAACAACAAAACAATAGCCAAAACCAAGTCACCTGCTCCTCCCAAAATGTTTCCCATGATCAAGAGATTGAGAAAATGGGGGAGTATATTACCGAGGAATTTAAGAAGGTAAAGCTAAGCGTGTCGGCTTTTGAACTCCTAAAGCTGCCTGCTGTCCGAAATGCCTTTTTTAGGATGATAAATTGCACTCCATCACAAGGGTAAGCCCAAGAAACTCCGGTAAAGAGGGTCTCCTTTAATAATCAGCCAAGTGAACCAATGGTTAGACAAATCTTTAATAGTAAAGCTCACCCGCCAGCAGGTCAGCAGAAAAACAAGCAACCTGACAAAGCAGCTAATTAGATACCAACCCAAAACAAGGGCAACGAAAAAGATAAAGGCCAAGTCACTCAAGTGGACATTTCTGGAGGGTTGTTTCAAGGTAAATTCGAGACTCCTCCCTTTCTGACCACCATTCGTGTGTTCGGGAAGAACCTCCATAATTGCTTGCTTGATTCATGAGCCTCATCCAATGTCATGCCCCTAAGCGTGTGTAAGGCACTCGAGATAAGGCCAACTCCCTCCCAGCGAAAGGTAACACAAATTGATAAAACCAAAATCAGCATAGTGGGGGAGATCAATAGGATACCCATGCAAGTTTCTACTGACCCTCAGATCCAACAAACCATTGACATACAGGTGGCCGATATCCCGGATACCTATGGTATAATCCTAGGCAAGGATTTTATGAGGGCATTAAACAGATACGTCACGACTGACTACTTGCACATGTGGCTACCGTGGAAGGGAATGCCCAATCAGATCCAGATTGACAAAGAACCAAGGATGAAATTTATGATTACTGAGAACAACAACACTAATGAGGTGTTGTATGCTGAAACAGGTTCTGGAGAATTATTCCCCAGTGTCATTTCAAAATGAATAGGAGTACCTTGAAGACGAGGGAATGAGTGAGGTTTTCCTCATACTATGCAACCCGCCTGCTAATTTGACCAATGCTTCTCAGAGCACTGAAGTGCTCATCAAGTCTAATGATGAAGAACTAGGAGAAAATGATGGTCTGGGGCTGCTCAATGGTTTCCAAGATTTCATGGAGAAATGTGTGCACGACCAGCTCAATCTGGGAACTAAAATGAACTTCCAAGAACTCCTACTCCCTAGTTGGTGCAGGGTACACAATGTTGCTCACTCATAATTTGACTGTTGCTTGTGCCAAACAAGAATTGAACATGTTAAAAAATAGGCTACTCCGAAGGAGAAAACAGGGTCAGCAATACGCAAACAAATATGTCCCATCCCTGTGGTTCCTAAGGCAGTTGCCGAAATGAAAGCCTCGCTGAGGGTGAAAGATGGATCTGTCAACCCTGCGCCCAAGGATTCTCTTGGATTCTGGACGCTGCGTTTTGATGGTTCTAAATCCAAGCACGGGGCTGGGGCAGGTTTTGAACTAATCAGTCCCAAAGGTAAATAGTACTTCTCTGCTCATAGACTGCAGTTTTATTGTACTAACAACATGGCAGAGTATGAAGCTTTGGTCTTGGGCCTTTTAATGGCATTGAGAAAGGATGTCAAGATGCTCCAAGTGTATGGAGATTCGGAGTTAGCCATAAAACAAGTCAGGAATCTTTATTCCTGCTATGATCGAAGACTCACTAACTACTGGCACCGCATATGGGATCTGTTGGAAGGGTTGGATGCATTCAACATTTAGTTGATCCCGTGCGCTCAGAATCATATCGCCAATGCCCTGGCATAGGCGACGAGCACACTACAACCATTATCCCTATCTGGTCTCAAAAGATTCATGGAGGAACTCACCTCCGTCCCATCAGTGCCAGATAATGTGGCCAATTTCTAGGTATTCAATGATGACAAGCATATTCTAGAGTTCATCACCAGTTCAAATATGTTCGCTACGCAGATAATCGACGAAGTCGAACCCCAAGAGGTGGACCTGGATATAGAAGGGATCATCAACCTGAAAACCAACACCATCCCTAGGGGAATGGTTCAATTAGAGTGAATCTTTGACCTCAATCAGATCCCGGAGTAAGATCAGTAAGCTAAGAAGGATACCATCAATGGCCAATGCGACACTCACAACTTAGGGACAACTGGGAATGCCAAGAATGTGTTCATAGGTAAGGTATGCACCCACGAAGAAAGAAAAGGGATAATTGAGGCTCTGCAAAAGTATCACGACGTCATCGCCTGGAGCTATGACGATCTCAAGACATATGACACGTCGATTATCACGCACACTATCCCTCTCAGGCCAAATGCAAAATCATTCTGGCAACGGCAACGCCCTGTCAATGCTCTATTGGAGCCAATAATATATAAGGAAGTACAAAAGTTGTTGTCAGCCAGGATCATCTTTCCGATTAGACACTCCACATGGGTAGCAAATTTGGTTCCTATCAGAAAGAAAAATGGAGAAATCAGATTGTGTGTGAATTTTCGCAATCTGAATCAAGCATCGGAGAAAGACAACTATCCTGTACCCTCATTGGACGAGGTGTTATAGGTGATAAACGGCTCCTAGATGATGTCCTTCCTAGATGGATATTCGAGATATAACCAAGTCATGGTGGAGTACGAAGATCGGCATAAGACAACATTCACCACTAAATGGGGAACGTTCACGTATAGGAGAATGTCGTTCGGGCTAATCAACGTTGGTGCCACTTTCCAACGTGTCATGAATATCGCATTCAAAGACTTGATAGGCAAATGCATAATCATCTACATAGATGATTTAATAGTATTTTCGCAATAGCGGGGTAATCACGTCACTGACTTATGCAAGGTCTTCGAAAGGTGCCGCTCATTTGGGGTTTCCCTTAATCCAAAGAAGTGCATCTTTGGGGTCACTAAGGGGAAGCTCCTGGGACATGTCTTGTCAAAGCGGGGAATTTCTATCGACCCCGAACGTATCCAATCCATTATGAAAATCCAACTGCCAAGCAACAAGAAAGAATTAAAATCTTTCTTTGGAAATATTAACTTTGTTCGCAAGTTCATCACCGACTTCGCGGAAATAGTCAAACCGCTCAATGCCATGCTAAATCAAGATACCAAGGTTGAGTGGACTCCCAAAGCAAAGCAAGCTTTTGGGGAGATCAAGAAAGCAATTGCTGACACCCTTGTGTTGGTCAGCCCCAATTACCTAAAGCCTTTCTACATATACTCCTTTGCGTCGGATTATTCTTGCGCTAGTATCTTGATGCAAAAGGATGATGAGGGAAGCGAGCATCCAATCGCCTTCATGAGTTCCCCCTTGAAGGATGTCGAACTACGCTATCATAATGTTGAAAAATAGGCTTATGCCCTTGTTAAGGGAGTCAAGAAGTTTTGGAACTATATCTTACGCAACAAATTTTTTTCCATAGTTCCCGACCCCACAGTGAAAACATTACTTATGCAGAATGAGTCAGGGGAACGAAGGGAAAAGTGGATCGTGGTGCTACAGGAGTATGACATGGAAATCCAACCGATGAAGCTGGTACGAGGGTAGGCACTCGCTCGAACAATGGCGGAGGTAGTTATTGACGCTGAACCTGAACTCACGGTACAACAGTACCAGTTGGAGGATGTCTCTCCAGGAGAATGGTATGATGACATAGTGTACTACCTATTGAGCCATAAATGTTCGCTTCACCTGCAGGGAGTCCAAAGGTGAGCCCTTAGGCTGAAAAGCAACAGCTATATGTTACAAGGCTCCATATTGTACAAGAAAAATCATGAAGGTATCTATCTGAGATGCCTCGATAAGGAGGAATTCGATCGCGTTCTTAAGGAATTCCATGACAAGTTCAGGACCGGTCATGGCTCGAGTCTATCAACTACATACCAGATATTGAGAGTTGGGTATTATTGGTCCACCATTTTCAAGGATGCTCACGGTCACGTTTGTACCTACCACGTGTGCCAGACTGCTGCCACCAGAGAAAGGAACGTTGTTGTCCCATTGCAACCTATTCTGGAGGTAAGGCCTTTCGCACAATGGGTTCTCGACTTCATTGGTCCAGTAAGTCCTCCATTGTCTGCGGGACACAGGTACATTCTAACCGCTTCAAATTATTGCACTAGATTTATGGAAGCAATAACTTGTAGGCAATGTACAACTGAAGTAGTAACCAATTTCTAAGAAAGTTTCATTTTGAATCATTTTGGTTGCCCATATGCTCTAGTATGCGATAACGGCCCTGAGTTTGCTTCGTTAAAATTCACAAGTTGGGCCTTTGACTATGGCATTGCCCTCAAATTCTCATCCAACTATTATCCTCAAGGCAATGGCCTTGCTGAGTCCACCAAAAAGAACTTGATCATAGTGATCAAGAAGCTGCTAGATGGGAATCCCAAGGATTGGCATACCCAACTCTGTTTCGCCCTATGGGCAGATCGCACCCATCACAAAGCCGCCCTCGAAGATTCCCCATACCATCTAGTCTATGGCTTAGAGCCCATCTTTCCCATACATTTGAAAATCCCAACCCTCTAGTTTATCAATGACTTCTATGAAGGAGGAGACCGCAAAGAGGCTCGCCTCGCCGAGCTGTTGTACCTCCAAGAAGTGCGAGATCGCGCATTAGAAAATTTTGCCAAACATCAAGGCATAGTCAAAAGATGGTTCGACCACCGAGCCAAAGTTAAGGCCTTTCGCATTTCTAATCTAGTCCTCTACTGGGACAAGACCCATGAAAAGAAAGGGGGACACAATAAATTTGACAAGCTTTGGCTTGGCCCCTTTCAGATTGTTGAAATCCTGGGAAATAATGCCTATCACCTAAAGATCCTTACTAGTGCAGACGTCTCATTGCCCGTCAACGAGTAGCATCTTAAGCATTACTTCCAAGCCTGAGCTCATCGGATTTGTCTGTGTAAATACCTATACATAGATTAGGATAGGTTTCCTGCTTTGCCTTCCAGTTTTGCTTGCTGTCACGGATTTTTTGGTATTAATTTTGGATGAGTCTCCCTATTTTGTTATGGTGGTCGTGCTTGGCCAGACAGATAGTTCATCTCGCTATCTACTTTTGTGTTGTTCTCTAGATGAGCCCTCACTCCCTACTGCTACCCTCTAAAAGCTCCTAAGCATTTATTTTATACTTTCAAACTTTGCACTAACCTAGGATGGTTATCTGCTTGAATCCCTACTTTTATCATGGAACACACAAAACACATCTTAAATGTTTCCAAATATTGGTATGACAACTACTAGGAGGAAGGGATAAGTGAAAAATCTAAAGTCTTCTCCAGTGACCACTGCGATTCCCAAGCCCATTGTGAGCTTCGTTGCTCACGCGGTTGAATAAAATAGAAAAGGTGCTAAAAAGGAATAAATGAAATGAAAGAAACAACCGTATGAGTGTGTGAATATCTCTACCGGGGCTATGGACGCCTGGCTGGTAGTAGAGCTATGTTTGTGGGGTCACAACGACAACTCCGTCAGGGCTATGGACACTTGACTGGCAGTGAAGCAATGTCCAGGTTACTTTTGGGGTTAGATGACCTACATAGCTTATCGTCCCCCCGACCAGTGGTTACTTGTGCTCTCTCTGAGGAAAGGAAATGAACCCACCATGCACACACCTCTAGGATGATTTTGCAGTTTGATTCAATCCCGCCTTCCTTAAACTGTTCTTAGTCCAACTTTGAAAGTCAGCTTTGGTCTGCGAAAACAGAGATCATGGGTTCGGAATGAATGTTTATCTCTAGAACGCTGAGAGCGTTCTCCTAGCGGAATCGCCATTTGTTGTGCCTGTTGCACACACTCCCCATTCGGAACGGGGACCCTCTCTTCCAACTTTTTTGATTATCGGGTCTTTTTCTATTTTGCCTCGTTTTGCATACCCATTTTTGTGCCCTAAAAGAGTCAACACGTTCCCCAAAGCCATATTTTAAGCTTGACCAAAATCACACCCCCTTCAAAATGCTAAATCTAAGGCTCATTTGGGTTTCCCTCTTCAGAATGTCTTTCTGACGTCTGCTACGCTTTCCGGGCCCGGACACTTGGGTTTCCCCTGTCGAATTTCCATCCCAATTCTGCCATTTCGAACGGCGGCGGCATGGTGTCTTTCCAGATCCCGGATCTTGGATTTCCCTATCCAGAATTCCGCTCAAGCTTTGCCATCCTGGCGGCCGCGGATGGACAGCTTCGTTGCCACTGGACTCTGGGTCGCCTGTCGCCGTCTGCAATTTGAATCCACCAACTTAACTGCCACCGTATGCGAGAATTTAATGTTGTGCTAATGGCCGTTTTGGCTATTTAAGCAAATTTTTTGGCAGTCATTATCAACTGACCGAGTGATAGAAAATTCAAAGAGCTCCTCGACATCCGGCATTTTCTGCCCCGTAGTCTGAGTTCTCTTTTTGTCGTCTCTAGCGCATTCAATAGTTTATTCTTCGGGATCTTGAGGTAGGTTTTCCATCCACACACCTCATCCTTCTTTTTTGTGAAATTCCAACTCTTGAGCATGAAAATGTAAAGTTGGGTTTAAAACTAGGTAAATTGGTGCCCTCCCCTAAAAACCCATGTGTTAGAATATCAAAAATCCATTCTTTGGGGCCTTGAAGCTCAATCCGGAATTTAACCTCTCCACAACCATTCTTTGGAACAGTTGTCGGCGCCTTCCGGGCCCGGGACTTCTTGTGGCCGTCCACGAAACTCAAAAATGAACCTTCAAGTTTCATGCGGCAAGGTTCCTCCCAGACCCCAGCCTCTGGATTTCCCCTCGCGGGTTTTCGTATCCCTCCCGCAGTTTCACATGACCTTCCCCAAGCACCTTCTCGAACTCCGAACCCCGACCACACGGTGTCCATGTCGAGAACTTGAAACAAAATCAAAATGGGAAGGGAGTGAATTGTCCTTGGAATACGATCCTCGGAATTCCGTTCTCGAAATTTCGTGTTGATTTCGCCATTCCAAACGGCCTCCCCCGAGCGACTTTCCGAACTCCGGACTCCGAGCGAGCAAAATCCGATTCCAAAGTCAGAAGAAACTGTTGTCCACGATCAGGCCGGACTTCACCATCTGAAATTCCATCTTCGGGATTCTGTCATGAGTTCGCCGTTTTACACAGTCATCCTGGGATGTTTTCTTGACTCTCGAACCCCGGTCCCCTCCCCGCCGAAACCCAGATCCAGGCAAACTTTTGAGATCCAAGCCTCTTTCGGATTCCGACCTCTGGAATTCTCCTCTCGGGATTCCGTTCCACTAGCATCGTTTTAATGGCAAACTCGGGACAACTTTCCGACCTCTGGGCCCTGATCTATCATTCACCGCCTAGCTTCCCCGATCCTCAAACCATCTCCAGAGATTGCCCTCCAGAATTCCTCACCCAGATTGCCACATCCATTTCGTTGTTTCCAATGGCTGGCCCGTAACCGCTTTTCGGCAATGGCAATCTGAGACCCAGATTTTGACGCCCAGAGTTTCGTCTCCTCTACGTTGTTTCCAACGGTTGTCTTGTATCTGATGCCTGAACTCCCAAATGAAGGATCAAATGACCTCCAAATCCAAAACGGATTTCGACCCACTTGCTAAAATTAGGTCTTCCTTCATGACAACCTTCAATTGACCAAATCCAACGTTGGGAAATGCTTCTAGGAGTTCCATCCTCAATTTTCCCTTTCAAACGGCATTCTGCCAAGGGAATTTCGGCCTTGGGAACCTAGTTTCTCTACCTTACTTGCTAATGATGAATTATCAAGTGTTACATTCTTATTGAACATGAATAATGATTGCAGAGCTAATCTTGATGTGCAGGGACTTGTCCGGAGCCGTTTTGTCATGTTTATTGTTACTGATTCACGTCTTTTCTGCAGGATTTATGGAATCTGATGCAGAAACTTCTGGTGCCTCCAAGGAGAAAGGGAAAGGAAAAGCCAAGACACCCCGAGGCAAGGAGGAAAAGGACCTAATGAAGTACAAATTCTAAGGGGTCCCCATACAATCCTGAGTCACCACTCTCTAGAGAGATGTCACAGATACCAACATCGGCCAGGTCGATGTTGACGAATTTATACAAAGGGTCAGGGTGAACCCCAAGACAGAGAATGCAAAATTGATAAGGAGTAGCAGAATTTCCAAAGCTGCAGGTCTCCTGCTGGCCTTGGTGGCCCCAGAATTGGTAATGGCATGCGTGCAAGCATATCAAGAGGAGACCCGAACTATAGTGGACCAGGACGGAAGTATCCTTGCGGACATGTCCCCATCAGGTATAATAGCAACTTTCCACATTCCTACCTTCAAGAGCATGGAGACCCCCACCATGGAGGAGTGCAAGGAACTATGGGAGCAGGATCCATTGAGGTGCAAGTAGCTCATCAATCAGTACTGGTTAAAAGACAAGCGGGGTAGTGCTGGCAAGCTCCCTCGGGAGCTTTTTCGCAGCGATTTCTTTGAGGATTACCATGACCTCGTTGTTGAGCCAAGTAATGGGTCTTCCTGCTACGGCCTTCTTCCAAGAATGGATGTTCTATTTCATGGAGAAGATTCTCCATGGCGATGGCATCGCCTTCTATTGGGGAGAGATAATTAGTGACTGATTCCACGAGCAGTTTACAACCATGAAGAAGACCTCCAAGTTCTTCATGACCTCCTACTTGGTGTATTCCCTCGCTGATCGGCGACATGATCAGGGAGTAGCGGTGGTGCCTAGTGATCCATTAGGGGTGGAACTCAAGCCTTATGATAAATACCCTCAACTACAGTTCTGAAACTTCAGGAGGGATTACTGTCGGGTGAATAATGCATTCATCGCCCACATCATTCAGTCCCTTAGGGGCGACTTTCAAAGAAGAGTTTCTCATAGTGCCAGAGCCCTCCTTAGGCAATATACCTTCCTTTATATTAAATTCCTGAAGTTCACATACATTCGTGCCCAGGGATTCACGAAAAGAACAAACAAGTTGCCTCGGTACCCCAACAACTGGATTATTCTTTTGGAGCTGATGCAGCAGCTGAGGCACATCCATAACATCTTGAGTATCAAGCATCTGGCGGGCACACCTTACCCCATTGGGCTTGGTCAAAGAATGTACAAGATTCATACCTCCCAATGTGCGGGGTATTCAGAGAGGGAGTTGGTCGAGTATCTTTTCCGGTAGTATATTGCCCAGCTCCTAATGGATCCATACGGGCACATCAGGAAGACACTAGGACAGGAGTATGCCCACCTCCATAACATCAAGGATTTTTGGGCCAACTACAAAGATGATCTTGAGGTGCGGTTGCGGCACTACATGCGCATGATTTCCATCTACATGTGTAGAATTAACCTATGCCTAGTTCCTGACCAACTCAAGGAAGATGAGGACACGGTGATCGATATAGGATAAGATGTCGTCGCCAATTTTCCACTACCTGTGATTGACTGGAATGAACCATAGCTTGATGACATCAACAAAATCACTAGGCCCGTCGAGATCCAAACAAGGGCATGGATCGACCAACAGGTGGCCCGATTAAAACAGCAAGAAGTCACCTTGACATTCAAGGGACTGAAAAGTGAACCAAGTGGCTCTGATGGAGGGATAGCTACCGCTACAACTGGGGAAGCATCTAACACACCACCATCGGTCAAGACCAAGAAGAGAAAGGAGGCCAATGAATAGCAGCCCAAACCAAAGGTCTATGCCCGCAAGGCTTCTGAGCCCGAGCCTTCCAAGAAGAAGAGAAAAACAACTGGGAGCACGGGGACGATTGTGATGCCCAAAGCTCCACCCCTTAGGATTAGAGGAGAAGGATCTAACTCGCCAAGGTCCTTGCCTATTGCTGCTACTGCTGCTGCCCCCACCCCACATGCTTCGCTTGCAGCTTCCACTTCCTCCCCGCCATCAGTGGACATCTCCATCCACCTTCCTTCCACTCCTCCAATCTTGCAAATTATACCAATGGATTCATCATTTGCCATGACCTCACCATTCTCCTCTTCTTATATGTCTCCTTCCATGACCTTCGTTTCTGTTGCTACGGTGCCTGCCCTTAGTCTCCAAGAGTATTTTGTGAAGTACATGCAAAACATGCCATCCGAGCTCTCAGGGATGCTCGCTAACCCAATGGTTCAAGTTGCAATAGCTCAAGCTATGGTCCATGCTCTAGCTCCCCCTCCCTCAACCGAACCGCCAAAGATGGAGGCAACAATGCAAATATCGGATGAGCTCGAGCGACAACAGCTAGAGACTGCAAAGGCATCGGAAGACGAAGAATTTGTCTACTACGAGCATCAAGTGTTTGAACGTCGAAAAATAGACGAGGTAGCTTACGAATCCTCCAGTGATAGTAGCAAAGAGCTGGATGTTGAATTTATAAAAGTATCAAACGACCCCGAGCTGAATGCAGTATGGGGCAAGTAGCTCAAAGAGATTGAAGATAAGGAAGCCGAGGACCGGCTTGCACGAGAGGAGGAAATTTTTGCTCCAGAGACTAAGGGCAACAGGTCTCCAACTAAGGGACATGGCCAAACTCTAGAGCATGACAAGGAAGCATCCCTCCATGAGGATGAGCAAGGGGAGAACCCTGAGGGGCATGAATATAATCAAAATGAGGAAGAGGGGGATGCCGAAAAAGAAGATCCACCCAAAGAGAAATTACACATCAAGTCCCCCACTAGACAAGAAATGCTCGAATAAGACTCCGATGAAGAAAAGGAAGATGCAGGAACTAAGGAGAAGGCTCTTGTTGTTAGAGATATTGAGCTTGAGAAGAAGGACAATGGGACTCGAAGTGAACCACCTAGGGACGAGGCCCCAAATACCTAACTGGCTGTAGAGGCAACTAAAGCAAAAGACTCTCGCCTTAAAGGATCCCAAGACAAGGCTGGAAGCCATTATGGTCGGAACACAAATAAGCACTAGGAAAAAGAAGGAGCCAAAGATCAGGTCAAAGGTAACCATGGATGCCTCGGGATCAAGGGCGGTGTAGATAGCGACACCAGTGGTTGGAGAACAAGGTATAATTTATAACATCTCCACCATCGATTTGGGAGTGGCCACGAGGGAGCAAAAGGTTGATCACCTCCAAGAGTCAGTCGCCACAGTGGTACACCTTATCCAACAGGATAATATTTCAAAGGAGGAGCTCAAGGAACAAGTGGCTGATCTAACGGCCTATATTTAGTAGTGGTCATCCCCAAATAAATAGCCCACCATGTCATCGGCTCTACCACAGTTGCTATCTCAGCAATAGATTAACAAGTTAGAAAAGAGAAGAAACCTAGACAAGACTACAAAAAATTGGTTTCAGTAGGTCTTAGACATGGGAAACACAGGTATCAATTTGGTTGTCCGAACAGCAAATAAGTTCCTATAAGTGCAGAGAACCCTTGAGGGTACGAGGCAAGTCTGCGAAGAGTTTCCCAGGAGGCATGATGCTACCTACCCAAAGATTGAGGCCATACTCACATTACCAAGCGAGGTCTAGGAAAAGGACATGGCCTTCAAGGATGATGACCACTGGAAAGGACATGGCCTTCAAGGATGATGACCACTGAGTTAGTGGATGTCTGGAAGCGAGGTCTATGGCCTTCAATCATAGTGGATGTCTGGAGGAAAATGGCTGGAGCAGATCTTGGAGCGGATGGTGTTGGACATCAAATGGGCTAGGGATTCTAGAGAAGAGTGCTGTTGGTATCTCAAATTGATGATGGGGTACGAGCTGCCCATAGTCGAGATCAATCCTGAGAACATAAAGCCCCACTTCTTGAAGATCATGGAAGATGGGATGTCAGCTGAGGTCACCATTGACTTCATGAGTTTTGCAGCCTGTGCCTTCGTGCAGTCAGAGCTTTTCAGGGATAATGCAGCCAAATATGAAGAGGATTGGAAGAAACTTGTCAGCAATTCCTAGGAATGGAGCTACTAGGTGTTGCGATCAGACATCATGGAGATGGATAAGCTCCAGCCGTTGATATTGAACTTCGTAGAGTATGTAGCGTTGAAGAAGCGTGAAGGCAACCCTATCATCGATGAAGAGTTCCTCACAGAATAGCTATAGCAGAGGGAAAATTGCTAAAAGATGAAATTGCTACAGTGTTGTCACTAGATGACGAAATAGGGAAAAGACAAGAATTAATTTATAAATGTAATATATTTGGGGGTAGGTGAAACCCTATTGTAAAGTGAATCTTGGCCACACAATAGAATCGAATCTTGGCCACTCTTTTTGTTTTTTGAAAACTATAAATAGGGCCCTCCTCCTCTCATTTTAGGAGAGTTGAGTTGTTGTAAAGGCATGCTACAGAAATTATAATAGAAAATACAGTCATTTTCTGGTGTATTTCTGGGTTTCTCCACATGTTTCATGATTCTTCTCCCTTTAGCTAGAACTTTGCTTCAAGTTACTTTGCTACTTTAGTATCTTTAGATTAGATTTGGTAGTTAGTATGTTGTCTCTGGTTTTGAAGATTACTATTGTGTGTATGCTTTCCTTGTCCATAATTTTGGTCATTTGCTGCTGGTAGATGACTGTGTAAAGTTAGGCTGGACTTTAATTTCATTGTTGCTCATTAAACTTTATCTTTATTTACATTTCCATGGCGAATGAATGATGAATATCTACAGTCCTTAGAAGATAGCATAGATTTCATGATATTGTGAGAATTCAGATTTAGTGAAATTCTATTTAAGGAAACTATTTACAGGAGGAACCTCCATGACCACTGTTTATCGGTAGTTGCAGGTCCAGGAACCATCCTCCTTCCTTGCCCTTTTTTCCTTTTTTTTAGAAATGACTTGTGTTAAGGTTCGTTGCACATTGTAAAGATAAATCTGACGAAACAATGGAGTCTAAGACTGCTGCCTGAACCTGTAGCAAGGTACAGTGATTCTATATCCATAAAACTCTATTCATTGACCCAATTCTCCTATAGCTTTGACCACGTAAGACTGCCTTGTGATTCCAGCAAAATCACATCAAACAACTGATATGTTCCACGCTTCGTCATGACCTCACATCCGAGAGACCTTGGGATAGTGTTCTGCAATATGATTGTAGAATGTTGTCTTTCAAGAGAGGTAATGCACCTACGTATTACCTATGTTGTGAAGTGCATAAAAACACTATCAACAGGACCATGCTATCTAAATGAATTGGAGTGTTTTCTCCAATGTTTGTCAATAATTATGCAGACATTTTCTCTAAAAATTTGGAGAATTCCCCCATCGAGCTGAAGTTACAGAGTTTACCTATGCCTCTCAAATCCTCAACTTGATCAACGATGAAAAGCAATGAAACCCCCACTAGACCATAAATATTATGTTGATAATCACAATCTTGTCATGCCATTATTAAACTGGCATGTATTTACCATGTCGTGCTGAGAGCTAACCCGTCATCACTTTATAATCACCACCTTGCACATATACATCAACTCACCAAGTCCCAACGACGGTTATGATAAGAAATCCCATCTCCCAATTGTGGGCTTTGTAATTTTTCCTTACACTTTCATCATTACGCGAAAAAGACATTCAGATTTGACATAACTAGTAAAGCAACATTCATCCCACGTCATTGAAACAAGCCCCACATCAGCTTGTCCAGTTGGAATTCCCCAAATTTATCTCCTAGGAGACATTGCCACCATCAAGATAGCAAGAAAGGTGTGCCAACTATTCTGTAGAAGCATTAACCAAATACATATACCATATGATATATATACTTCTCCATCACCAAAAACCTCGGCCTTTCCACAACAGTATGTGTGGAAATGCGCCCTCCCAACCACCCACACAATTAAAATGTATATTTTAATATTAAGAATTAATTAAATATATAATATAAATGAGAAACTTCTTAAACAATTGCATGAATATTTTTTTGAAAATATTTTTTTTTTATATGCAAGATTTTCAATATATTAAAATATATAGATAAAATTATTAACATCAAATATCTTCCATCACAAGAGAATTAATCAATATCAACCATCTGACAATTAATGCCAAAAAACCATAACAGTCCAAGATCAACTACCCACCAAATCGAACAAAATCCTACCAACCTACTAAGACCAAAACAACCACCAACCCATCGCTAAATCCAGAGCAACAACCAAACATTGGAAATGAAAACTCTAACCTACGATACCAAAATCCAACCACCAACCACTTACATAAAATGATTAAGTTCTACAAAATCTTGAAATTCGCTCTTCTAATCCTCGCCTTCAACAACCACCATCCCAAAGAACTGCTTTAAAAACTTCACTGCCATAGCCACGACCATCCTATGCTTCATGAGACTAGGTCCACTCAGATCCAGAAGAAACAGATACAATTTTATGGCTTCGTCTGACTCCAATAGGTGCTCCAAGTTGCAAGGATGTGAGACGCCTCTCCCAGCTACCACCGCACGCAAGACATCATCGACCCCTTCCACCAAATCCGCCCTAAACATCTTTTCTAGCAATACCTTTGCCTCAGCTTTTTCAACCTGGTTATCTAGGAGAGAAGCCAAGAACCAAGATGAAATATGCAAATTATCTTGTCCATACTCCTTGTTCACCAAATTCCCAGCACCCAGGACCATTTTAGTCACTACCACCACCAGAGGGTCATTTTTTAGCAGAATTCGTTTCAAGCGTTGGTCCTTCACTTCTTGAAACGAAGCTTGTTGAGCCGACGAATTTACAAAAATTGAGGTATCCGCCCCAAATTTCACCATCCCATCCATCGACACCTCTCTTACAAACCGAGAATGCTTGGCCATCGAAGCCCAAGTGTCAAACACACATAGCCAGAAGAAGAAAGCACACCATCTACTGTCGAAAAAATGAAGAGAGAACCCACTTTCATTGGCATAAAAGCTAGCCCATCTTGGAGTAATGTCAAGTACGGATCGGTCGCCACCTTTTCAAATAAGGCTCTTCCAAATGTGTTGAGGCCAGCCAAAGGACTGAAAATCTTAAGGCAAAGTGAGCTAGTTGTCATCGAGGCATGTGAACTCTCCATCTCTTTATTGCATTTAATACGGAAGATAAGACATCTTCATCCCCCTAAGTCTCCTGGAACCGCCCACCTCAACCCATAAACTCCACTCCAGCTGACATTGTGGAAAAATTGCCATGTCCCCTCCACCTTATTGGGGGGGTGCCCACCCTTCCACCCACTGCAAATATATATTTTTTTAGTTTTTTAGTGGGAAAGCGGTTACCTTGAATCAAATTTATATTTTATATTCATTATTAAAATATGTGCCTATTTCTAATATATAATTTAAATTATTATTGATTAACTATGTCTCTTTAATACAATTTTTTTAATGTAATTTGTATCATCTACATAATTGTTTAAGGTAATATATTCAATTTGATTTATTTTTTTAATTTTTTATAAGATAAGCAGCATTTATAGGGTGTTGTACTCTCACACAAAAAGCCAAAAGGGCCAAAGGAAAGCATAGTTCAAACAAAACTTGAACTAGAAGAACAAACATAAACAGCTGACTGACAGTTGTAGAACAACCAAAAAATTAGACAACCTCTGAAACAGAGGGGTCTAAACTAAATCCTTGAACCCGAGGTTGTGAAGAGGCAATAGATTTGGGGAGGCCCTTCTTCTTCCGCAGCACAATCGAACATGAAGGCTCGAAATCAAGAACCAACGAGCGCGGCGAGGGGAGAGGATCCACAACAACCACCTCAGGAGAGGAGCCACCATGTAGCAAGGGAGCCAACAATGAAGCAATGGAGAAAGGAGCTAACAAAGGTCTAGTAGAGTCGAATAACAAAGGACAGGCATGTTCTAACATAGCAGTGACAGCACAAGGTTTTGATGGAACAGAGACACGAGCAGGTACAGTCATGACAATGTCAACAGATGCCAATAGTGGCTCCATGAAAGGGACCACCAGAAGAGGAGCAAGGATAAGTTCCTGAGAAGATACAATAGGGTCAACCTCCGCAAAAGAAACTTTTGAAGGAGGAGAACCCACTGTGAGATGGTCTGAGAGAGCATCCTTCCATCAAGTCGCATCGCCCTTGCAACGGGCATGAGGGCAAGCAGAGACCAAGTGACCCACCGAGAAGCATCTCCTATACTGAAAGGGGAGACCCTTATAGTCCAAGAGCTGCTTCCAAGGTCTATCCTCCACCAATAAGACTACATCACCATGGAGAGGTTTGGAGATGTCCAATTCCACTAACAACTGAGCTACCGTAGTATGCCTAAGCTCCCTATTTGTAGAGTCCACCATTAAGAATCGTCCAATGGTGTTGCCAATAGCTTCATAACATGATTTCTCCCAAAATTGGAGAGGGAGATTCGATAGACGGACCCAAACTAGTCTGGTGTTCAATGACTTCGTAAGGGGATTGAAAGATCGAGACCAAGGTCTGATGGACAGAGAATGAATACCCCACATCCACCCCTTGTCCAACACACAATTTCACTCTATGGAGGAGGCAAAGATAGCAATGAAAAAACCCCTAGCGCTAGGGTAGAGCTCGATCTCCCCAAAACCCAACAACTTCCAAGAGATAGACACCCAATTATGGAGATTGGGGAGGGAAGGCCACTGGCCATTAAACTTGTAGACCATGCCTTGCTTCAAATAATAATCCTCGTTTTCAACTACCTCGGAACCACAAACCACAACAGGGGAATCTCAGGCACAGGGCAGAAGTTGACGAGCCTAAGCAGGAGGTCGAGCACCCACCTTAGCAGCCTCGGAGAAGGACTTCACCCGACCAGAAGAACCCCCAGCAACAAGGAGAGGTGGGACATCCACCCTAGGAGAAAAGCTCACAAAAGCATCTACAGTCGGAAAAGTAGTAGCAGGAGGGACATCCCACACACCATTAGCAAGAGGAGAGGGAGGGCCTCTACAAGCACACACTTCACAATTCATAGGATCTTATGGCACTCTTAAATTTTTGAAATTTAAGATGCCCATTTCAAAATATTTTTCTTTGCATTTTCATAAGTGCACTTGAAGAATCTATCTAAGTGACCCACTTTGGAGGCTTGTATTTTAAAGCCTGTTGATCTTCGTGCAAAACCCATTTTCGGTTATATTCAATTGACATATGTGAACGAGCATGTCAGTTTTCAGCTTCCCACGATAATTTTTGACAGGGTTTGAAAAAGTGAAGTTGGAGGGCTTTGACATTGTTGTGTTGTTTGCAAATGTTCAGTTTTGCAAAGTTGCCTCCCGTTTGAGCTTGCATTTTACAATTAGTTGACTGTCAAGTCAAAAAGAATGTTGTTCTGTATTCTCCATATCAAGATGAGCCTGTATGTCAGTTTACAGAGTCTCATGATCTAATTTGCTATTTTTAACAGATCAAAACCAAATGCAATTTGTTCAGTTTTGCATTTGCATTCCTGGCAGCATTTCAGAGAGGCTAACTTCGACCGTCAATATCTTTTGACCGGTGATAATTCAAGAAAATTTCTTTTGCACACGTTCTCAAGGTACCTAAATGATCTACTGTGTCCAGTGGTAACTCGTTAGGGGTTGATTTTCTATTTTTGCAAAATGACAATTGGATCAGTTTAAGTTGGTTCAAAACATCTGTTTGTTGCAGGAAGCCTGAATAGGCAAATTTTCTAATTAATATTTTTCACCTCGTCTTTTTCTCCGAGTTGTCTTTTACACTACATTCTCGGGTCAAAAGACTATATGCTTGCAATTTTTTATGGCTTCACGAGGTCGTTTAACCAATTTCCCAGGCCGATTCCGAGGCTAACTTGGCCAGTTTTCACCATTTGACAAAAATGTCAGAAAACAAATTTTGATGAATACACAGTTCATGTTTTCACTTCACATGCATTCAAAACACAGTGTCAAGTCATTTGAGGGTGAAATTTGTTTAAAATTGATTTTTTTTTAGCCGGGTCCACATGGGGCCCGACATG
>CM021108.1:537570802-537745838 GCA_007115665.2 Sequoiadendron giganteum
ACAAATTAGGATGACATTTTAAAAAAGGTTTTCTTTAGGGTTGGAGTGATGTTGTCGGGGAGGATTCCTCATTTTAAATCGATGAATATTCCATGATACCAAGGATCACCAAGACCAACAACTTCACACAAAAACTTTGATTCTAGTACCTCAAAATCTAGAACAAGAAACTGCTCTACTAGAAACTCACATTTGGGTGTGTCCTTCAAGATATCTAGCAAGGATACAATTGTTGCCATAGCATATGCAACTTTGTTATTTTCTCAGTGTATCTGCTCAAAGGTTATGTCAATGAAAATTATTTTAGATCTTCAACCAACCTTTTTTAGGGGTAAGCTTATTGTCTTTGGTCTAGTACTCATCATTTACCTGATTGATTATCAACTATGAATCCCCAAAGACTTTGAGTGTGACGATCTGCCATTGTGATGCTATTCTGATTCCTATAATAAGAGCTTCATATTCTACAATGTTGTTTTTACATGGGAAGGACAAATAATAGGATTTCATAATGCAATCTCCCTGTGGCATGATAAAAATAATACCCACTCTTGACCCATGTTGTGTGAAAGAACCATCAAAATATAATTTCCAATGGTCTGCGACATCCAGGAGGAAGATTGACTCATCTAGAAATTTTGATACTAGTAGATGCTTTGCATATATAGGTGCTTCTGCTAATTTATCTACAATTACTTGTTCTTTAATAGATTTTCGCTACACATATTCAATGTCATACTCTATCAAGATCATCACCCACTTGGCCATCCGCCCTGTGAGGGTTGATTGAGATAAAAGATACTTGAGGGGATCAATCTTGGAGATGAGTTTAACCTGATGGGCCAACATATAGTGCCTGAACTTTTGTGATGCAAACACAATTGAAAGGCAAGCCTTCTCAATGAAAGTTAAGTTTAGATCATGTCCCACTAATGTTTTGTTGATATAATATATGGCCCTCTCCTTCCCTGTTTCATCATGATGAGCCAAAAGAGCACCAAGGACTACTGTTGCAACTGAGATCTATAATATCAATGGTTTGTTTAGAATTGGTGGCATAAGGATAAGAGGTGTCAATAGATATTCCTTGATCTGGTTGAATACCTTTTCACACTTCTCATCCCACTTGTATGCTACCCCCTTGTGAAGTAAATGAGAATAGGGGATGGTTTTATCCACTAATTATGCTATGAATATTTGGATTGAATGTAGTCATCCTTGTAGACCCTACAATTGTTGCAATGTCTTTGGTGCCTCCATGTCTAAAATTGCCTTGACTTTTACTAGATCTATCTTGATTCCCCTCATTGACACAATATATCCCAAGAGCTTTCTTGAAGTTATTTCGAAGACACACTTATTTCGATTTAGCCACGTCTTATACTTTTCTAATATGTCAAAGATTGGGCCCAACATTGATATATGGTCTTGATAGTTCCTTGATTTGTCTAGTATGTTGTCCACATAATCCTCTACAGTCTTGTGGATCATATCATGAAAGATCAAAGTAATGGACCTTTGGTATGTGGCTCTGGCATTCTTCAGCCCAAATGGAATCATATTCCAATAGTAGGTGCCCCACAAACAAGTGAATGATGTCTTATGTTGATCCTCTTTGGTGATCATAATTTGATTTTAGCCTGAAAAATCCATCCATCAAAGATAACATTTAATGTCCCACCGTGAGATCCACAATCATGTCAATGTTGGGTAGGGGAAATCATCCTTGGGACATGCTTTATTCAGGTCTCTAAAGTTAGTGTAGATTCAGATGCCCCTAGTGGGCTTGGAAATAGGCATAAGGTTAGAAGCCCATTATGGATAATCGATGGGTTGGATGAATCCTGCATCAAGAAGTTTTTATAGCTCAAGTTTGACCAATAAGGCGATTTGTGGATGCATCTTTCTTAGTTTTTGTCTCACAGGTTTGGCCTCAAGACACACTACTAGATGATAAATGACCACTTTAGGATCAAGGCCTCGCATGTCAATGTATGTCCACGCAAAGTTCACTTTCCTTTCTTTTAGAAATGTTGCTAGATTTTCTTGTTCTTTAGTCAAAAATGACTCTACATAGAAGGTGATGTGTGGGGCCTCTTCGGTTCTCAAGTTCACTATGTTGCACTTTTCTGCTAGGACTGTTGATTTATTTTGATGAATAGCACTAAGGG
Source organism: Sequoiadendron giganteum (assembly GCA_007115665.2). Classification (NCBI taxonomy): domain Eukaryota; kingdom Viridiplantae; phylum Streptophyta; class Pinopsida; order Cupressales; family Cupressaceae; genus Sequoiadendron; species Sequoiadendron giganteum. The sequence continues at coordinate 537,572,974 of CM021108.1, forward strand.
GAAGATTGAATCCCTCATCCTTTGGTGCCTTAGAGAGGGTTTCACCATTGGATACGTCCTTTATTTTTACTATTTTGGGATCGGTAAGTGCCACAGTGTGGTTTTCACTTAAGGATCGAGACGTTACTCTTACATTTTCAATTTTGTGACTAAGAGATTCAATTAGTTCCCCATAGTATGCATGCATATCTATCTCAATGTCGAACCTTTCCTTGTGATCTCCATATGGAATGTCATTTCTTAGTCCCGTGAATTCAGAGAGAGCCTCATCATTTTCAAACGAATCCAAGATTGGTGGTCCTCGTTGGTCTAATTTACGAGTTGGGGATGTATAAGTTGTAGCTCAGTTTTGGAAGGGCTTGGTTCAAATGACATGGTGGTGATCATGAAAACATCAGAATACTCTTGGTATAGGTTGGTTATTTCAAAGGTATAGTTATCGAGGGGGAGGCCAGTGGATATTGATAATTGAGGTGGAGCCTTGATTGTTTTGATAGGGGTATGCTTGCCAAGAATGGTCACCTTACTAGTGACACAACCAAGGCCAAGATTCTTTAAACATTTCTCAAGAATGAGGGGTTCTAGTAAGCCATTGTAATTCTACCCTAGTTTCTCATTTTTGTTATAGCCCCAACCAAACATTAGTTGTAGACCCTTGTTGTTGTCCTCCATGAGAAGATCAAGTACAGGTTTTTCACCTTCGTAGAACAAACTTGATACATCCTTTTCATCCACAACATCCTTACTTAAGTATACCCACTTTTTGAAAGTGGTAGGTGATGCTGTGAATGTTTGGGATGATGAGCCATCAATAGTTTATGGTTTCCCATGAGATTTAGGAGATCATGGTAGCTCTCCTAACACAAATGTGCCCTTATACAAGTTATAGTCCCCATAACCATTATCTTTGATTATAGTTTTGATATCTAGGATGTTCTAGATGGAGGGTGTCTTTGTCTTAGATGCAGAGGCCAAGTTGGATGGATCAACAGAGGAAGATGTGGGTCCTTCATCATTCTTAGGAACTTGTGGGATTTTGTAATATTTGGCTTCCAAATTTTTACAGTAGTAAAATGGCTCGAGGTCATCATCGATCGTGACGTCTATATCTTGATAGGGGAATTTGACACATTGGCGGAAAGTAGATGCAACAGCCTGCATCCCATGGATCCATGGATGCCCTAGGAGGATATTGTAAGGAAGTTCTAGGTCAAGGACTTGGCATGTGGTTTCCATGATGGCTGGCCCTACCTGAATGGGGAGTTGAATGGTGCCTTGGGACATCTGTTCTTGATCATCATAAGCCTTGATGATGATTCCTTTCCCTTTTTCAATAACATCCTCAGAGAACCTTAGATTCTTGATTAGTTGCAAGTTACAAATATTAAGACCAACACCCCATCCACCAAGACTCTTTTTGCTTTGTTCTTGTGGACCAAGACCTCAAGTTGGAGCGCGCGATTATGGGATGGTTGTGTGGGGAGGTCGTGTTTTGAAAATGTGAGAAAATGGGGTGTAGTGATGTGTCTGACCATGGCTTGGAATTGGTTCACATCAATGTTAGTGGGAGCAATTGATGCAGACAAAGATTTCTCTAGAATATCCCTATGTGCTAGCGATATATTTAGAAACTTCAAGATGGAGATTTGAGCGGGGGTTTTCTTCAATTGGTCTAAGACATTGTAGTCATTTTTATTTGATTTTGGAACAATAGAGGATCCTCTAGGTGATAGAGATGGTCCTTGGATTGTTATTGTGCCTCTATGTGTGGTGACTCCACACTCTATGCTAGGCTCTTTGATATTGATGACTGTTATGAACTCATCCAAAGATACTACAACATCATCATAGATATGATTGACAATTGTGTACTTTTTTCCCTTACCTCTGTCTTTGCCTTTGTTATGGTTAGGTAGTAGATTCGTGTATATCTTTAAATCTTGGTTTTTGACTTGTTGGTCAATAGTGATATCTCTTCTCTCAATGAGGCCTTGGATAAGGTTTTTCAATGTCATGCAGCTAGCCATTGTGTGTCCCTTGATTTTGTGATAGTCACAAAGGTTATTTTCATTATACCAAGGGGGTTTGACTTGGGGCTCTTGGTAATTTTCATAAATGGGAAGTGTGATGAGATTTTCTTGCACTAAATTTTTATAACAAATTCAATGGGTTCCCCCAAGGGTGTATACTTTTTCTTCTATGGATATTTGTTCCTCAGGGGTCGTCCTCCTTGAGCATTGAAATTGTTGACTATTTGATTATTTGGTTGTTGTTGTGATGGGTTTTTTTATGTGTCATTTTGATGAATGGGTTGTTGCATGTTGATTTGCGGTTGATGGGTGTTATGTTGTGGGTAGGTTTGTTATTGTGTGTTTTTCCTTGGAGCACTATTAACAACTTTGGCATGAACAACACCATCATTGGTAACATTTTTATTTTTAGCCCAAGTGCGAGCTTTATCATTATAGCTAATCAATGGTCTATTGTCTTGGTATGTGGGTGTGCTCCCTTGTGCCATGAGGGATGTTTTAATGTTGAGATCCTTGGGGATTAGTTAGCCATATGTCATGAAGCATTGTATTTTCAGATGGAAGGACAACTCCCCTTTGAGGTTAGAGATGATGGTTCCAATTTGTTGTTCCTTTGGCATGGACCAATTTATTTTAATGGCTTTGGATTTCCATCATTGTAAGAAATCTGCAAATGTCTCTCCCTTAGCTTGTTTGAGGTTGATAGTTCCTCTAGGCTTACATCCATGTCTAGGTTAAATGAGTAGTTTTCTATGAATATTTCCACGGCTTCTTGGAAATTTTTCATTCAAGGAGGTAAGTGGGAGAACCATTCCATTGTAGGGCCAACCAAGATTCAGGGTAGAGTCACATCAGATAGGAATTGTCATATGCTACTTCCATGAAATGTACGTGAAATTCTCTAATATGGTCCTCAGGATTTCCTTTTCCTCGGTATTTGTCAAATTTTGGTATTTTGAATCCTAGTGCGAATGGAACCATACTAATGTTCCTATAGAATGGATAGGGGCACAAGTCTCATTGGGTGTATGATTTTTTTTCATTTTTAGATTGAACGTCTTGTATTTTTTGTGAGAGAAATTTGACCTAAGTGGAAAGATCAGTTTGTGGATCAGGTGGTGAAATTTGTGTGTTTTGGGGTGGTATGGTTTGCTAGGTGAATGATGGGGTGGCATGTGTTACTTGTGTGTTAAGGTTCAAGGTATTTTGTTCCATTTTTCTGAAGGGTTATTAGAAGCCTTGTTGTATAAGCAATGCTTATTAGTATGCTTGTTGTTGTTGTTGTTGTGCTAACAATGATTTTTGTTGGGCTTGTTGTTGTTGTTATTGTTGTGCTAATAGCGCCTTTTGTTGAGCCTATTGTTGTGTTACTTGTTTTTTTTGTGCTATCAATGCTTGTTGTTGTGCATGTTGTTGTAGGGCTTGTTGATAGGCTTATGATTGCACTTGTTGTGCTTGGTATTGGGACTGCACTTGAGCTTGTGCTTGGGCTTTAGCTTATTGTTCTTGATGTTGTATCAAGGCTTGCACTTGCACTTAATCTTGTGCTTTTGCTTGGGATTGAGCTTGGGTTGCTTGTTGTGCCTGTTGCGTTTGAAATTGTTGCAATACCTTTTGATATGCTTGTTGCACTGCTTGCAATGTGATGCTATATTAATTTGTTGTGTTTATATTTTGATGTGGGGGTGGCAGATTTTGTTGTGATGATATGTTGAGAGGTTGTTGAGGCAGTTTTTGAGGCAATTGTTGTGTAATGACAAGGGTTTGGGTGATAGATGATGGATTTGGAGCCGTATTTGATATGTTTAGCCCTTGTGAGACTAGACTTTGGGATTTTTGAGGTGTTGTTGATGATGTGATCAGTGGTTGAGATATTTGGGATGATGATAATTGGTATTGTACTATCAATGGAAAATTTGGAGGATTTGATGTGATGTATGTGTTAATTTGATTTTTTTTGGGGGGTTGACTTGATTTGGTTGATTTTGGATTGATGTGTTCAATGAAGGGATTTTTCCTATACCTTGAACTGGTGTAGGTGATGGTTTCATGATAGGGAATTTTGGGTATGATTGTGATATGTTCCCTTGTGGGAGTGAAGATAAAGCATTGAAGGTGCCCACTTGTCCAAATAGGTCCATTTATCCTTGTGAGACATTTGGAGTATAACCTTGTGTATCAAGGGCAAAGGCGGGTGACACATGGAAAGAGGATGGATTGTTTTTCATTGAAGACAAGTGACACATATGGTTGTTGGTGGTCTTGTGGGATAGTGTTTGGCATACCCAATATTGTGTTGGCCTCCAAGTTTTGATTGTTGAGGATTGGGTGCTCTTGAAGGGCTTGGAGTAGTGAACTAACTTTTGTGATCATACGTTGACTTGGTGTGTGAGATGATGATGGTTGAGTACTTGATTGAATGATGCTTGGAAATGAGGGTGCAAATGATGTTTGTGGGATATTCACCAAAGGTTGTTTGAAAATGGTACTCACATCAAAATCGGAAGGGAGTTTAGCCCCTTATTTTGCCAATGCCAACATGTGTTGGGTGGGATTTAGTCTCGTGAGTATGTTGATGAGTTTGTGGATGTTTGGATTTTGCACTGATTTGAGTAATTCATCTTGAGACATCTCTTTGAAGTTGTTTGTGACATCCTCCACTTGACATCCCCCCTCTTGATCATCTTGAGGTAGTTGAGGGGGATAAAGTGGAGGCTTGGTAGAGTTTCTAGGATTGAATTTGGTTTGACTCAAATCACTCATGATTTAATTTTATTTGTTTTGCTCCATGCTCTTCTTGTATTGTGATCTTGTTTGAACCATAAAATGTGGGATCGACTTTTGGGTTAATCTAATTTCGAGTACAAAAAGAACCTCTAAGGTGTCTTTTAGGATCAAGATGATGTGGATGTTTGAACCTTTAAGAACTTTGGATGGATACTAGACTTTAGGATTTTGATTTTGATTTGTGTTGATTTGGATGATGAACTTGTAAAAACCCTAAGATTTTAGATGTAATCTTAGGATGAAATTTTCCAAAAGGGAGCACTAATTTTATTAAGTGTGTGAGAAAGGATTCATTCTCACACACCTAACTAAATAAGATATTTTTTATTTGGTCTAAGTGATCTACCAAAACCCTAGCATAAGGATGTTTCCAAAGTTCTAGAAGGTTTTTGGTGAGATGGATTTTGATAAATATTTTGAGGATGGATGAAGGTGTTTGTTTTGAACCTATATGAACCTAGAAGGAATTTTTTCATAAGACCAAGGTGTTGAAGAACATGTTTTACCCTATGAATGACTCAAGCCCAAAATATCAATACCTTTAAATGAGGGGCTCATATTAGACATACAAGTTTGGATCATCCCTCAAAAGGTGTCTATAAAAATTTAGTACCAATATGTCCTTATTGCGGTAGAGATTCACAAGGTGTTTCTTGATGGAATTTTGAATATGATGCCTAAGTTTGAAGTGACAGATGTGGACCTTTTTTTAGGGATTTTGACTTTGTGAGAGATCATGACAACAAATACATGTGTGGGGTCCAATTGTGAGTTTATCTTGATTAGTGAATTCTTTTTACCACATAAAATTTTCTTTCTTAAATTTCAAACTAAATGTATATGTCTAAGCTCCTTTTCATTCTACATGGTCCATTGTGTGAAAATCAAACAGCCAAGGCCATAGTTTCCCTAGGTTGAATTTGAAGAGAGTGAATTGAGATATGAGCCCAAGTATTTAGAAGCCTCTAAAGATTAGACCCTTAGGGACAAGCAATAATATTGGACTCTTCAAAGGTATTCACACTTTACAAAGGGTTTAAAATTTCAAGGATTTGTTTGATGTTTGTTTCAATGTTTTGGAACCAAGCAATGTGTTTTAACTCACTCATAAACATGCACAACCTAGGCTTAAGAGATACTACTTGATGAGTCCCTACTTGGATTTATCCAAACACCAAGATAAGGTGAATAGCTAGAGATTTGGTGACACTGGCCCCCTTACACGACATGGGAACACCAAATCTCAAACCCCGAAGATCCAAAGGATTTTTTGTTTCTATAATGAATAGTGGAATGCAGGATAGCTTCAGAACGACCGTTCTTGCACCAGCAAGTAAAAAGGTTTTTTGGCTCTAAAACAATAGTTCTTAGTTGCTACTTAGGGACATGGCACCTTGCAAGCATCTAGAAAGCCACTTAAGGCTTTAATCACTCCTACTATGGGAACTTATACTTTTTACAGTAGGACCCTGTTCTGAATGACACTGTATGACTAAGGCCTACATACCATGAGGACTTGATAGTTTTTTTTTTATCCATTTATATACCAGCCCAAGTGAAAAAATGGTCGGAGTCACCTTTGAGTTCTCCTTTTAGATGTGTCTCTTAGGTAGGCCCCTCTAAGGGTAAACAAAAGAAAGAAAAATACAATGCCTTGGAATCCCCAAGTTGGATAACACTAGGTGTGAGGAGAGAGCATAATGTGTTTTCCTTACACTAGCATGGTGTTCATTTTAAAAATCCAAAACAAAATGTGTAGGTGATTATGCAACTACCACAAGATTTTTCAGATTCTCAAGATCACCAAATGATGTGAGAGAAGAGCATACACACCTTAAGACAGGCTACAAATCAGAAGATAATGAAGACACTAGTTCTTTTTAACCCTCAAAGCAATGGTGAGTTCATTTTAAGTACCAAATTGAGTGTGATTTTTCCTTGTTCATTTTTAACTGATCATAGCAATGATTTAGTAAATTTGTAAGTTCAATTTTAACCAATTTAAAAAGCTCAAGTCAATGATTAATTTTAAACCCAAAATAAAGCTAGTTGGCCCTAAAACAAAAGATGAAAATTAGTAATGGAAATCCTAGGCTATTACAATGAACATTAAAAAATTATTTTAGTTTTCAAAGTTAATGCCTTTTTTCCAATCAGCAAAAGCGACGTTGGACAACAAAGGCAACACTGAATTGACAAAGGTGATGCTCTAGTGAAAAAAAAAGTGGCACTCTGTAGTAGACAAAGAGTGCAAAAGTGGTGCAATAAATGCAAAAGTGGAATTGAAGTAAAAGTAGTGGTCTAGTGAACTTGCAGAATCACAGAAAAATATGAGAAGACAAAGGTGACTTTTTAGCAAAAGCGACGTGAAAAAAATAGGGACAACGATGCTAGACAAGAAAAATGACACTAAAAGTAGAGGAGGTGTTGTATCTACAATCAAAGGAGACGTTGAAAGAAAAGTCGGCGCTTTAGCCATGAAAAATGGTGTCGCCTTCTTGTAGCTGCAAAAAACATGATTTTTTAGTGAAAAACGTGAAATTTTAAGTGGTTAGCCCTCTTTTTAGTGCCAAAATGTGAATGGTGATCTGAAACTAGCTAACAATAGATAAAATAAACAAGATTAGGCATGTTATAAAGCACAAACAAACATTCCCTATGATTTTTTTTATCAAACAAAGATAAGAAAACATGAGCAAAACATGAAGTAACACAAAATGAAAGCATGTAAACCTATCTAGCTAGACCAAACCTCCATTCCATAGGAGGATTGGTGTCAATTTGATGTGAAAAGTGACCCTTTTCCAATCCCTTTGATAAGCTCCAAGATGTAAATGATTCCAAGAGTATGTGATTGCGATGCAAATGTGATGATAATATAGCTAAGATGATGAAAATGAGTGATTGCTATGAGTAAATATGCCTATAGTAAGCTTGCATGAGATTGTGTATCCATATCATGTAGAGGAAGCCTCTACTTATAGGAGTGAAGGGTTGAAGAATGAGTGAAATTGGAGGATGTGGTACTAAAATGGGGACTAATAGCATTGTGACACTTGTTACAGGGCTATTGAAGGTCATGGAGATATGTGCTCACACATGTGTGAGCACATCTTGGGAGAAGGGATGCATAAAAGGAGTAAATGCTTAGGTGGCTTGTGTAAGAGAGGATGTAAGAGAATTGAATGAAAATGGTTGAAATGTAAGAGGGAAAATATGGCATGTAAGAGGTTATTTAAGGCAAAGATGGATCTTGTGAGAGCATTAAATAACTTTGTAAGAGTTTATTTAAGAAATTATTTTCATGTACAACTTGGTTAGTTGACCATGGGTTTACTCAACCAAGGTGGAGTTAAAAGCTAGAGGACTTTCCAATGAGGATTAGCAAGTAGCTTAGGGTTAATTAATTTAGAATTAATTAACTTGGATGGGTTAGGGGTTTATGACATTTAATTAAATAGTTTGATTTATTTAATTAAATAGTATGAACATTAGTTAAGAGATGATGAATTAATTTGATAAATTTAATTATTTGAATTAATAGTAGAAGTTGATGAATTTAACTAAATAATAAGATTATTTAATTAATTGGTTATTGTAGAAGTTATTTAGGAGGAAGTGATGTTAATTAATCAGAATCAGATGCATAATATCAATCAGAACTATTTAAGTGTCTACATAATCAAATGGAAAATCAAGGATCTTCAAGTATATGGTGATTCCCAATTGGTTAGCCATCAAGTTAATGATGACTATGATACAAAGGATGAGAATCTTACCCCATACAAGTGCATGGTGGATAGTTTTAAGTTATACTTCAATATTATTTATTTTGAGAAAATTCAGAGGATTCAAAAAAGAGGAGGTGATGCAATGGAAACCATTGAATCTCTCTTGAATATTCCGTAAATCACCTCACGGTATGAGTTCTTGGTGGAACAACTATTGATCCATGCATTCGAGGTCCCCAAATATAAACTCGTGTGTTAACTTATCAATCTTGAATCTTCTTGGTACAAAGACGTTTATAACTACCTGCATGACCAAATTATCCCTTCTGACTTGTCCACAAACCAAAGCAAGACCTATATTTGAAAAGCCTCCAAATATATCATCATCGATGATACCCTTTACCATCATAGCCTAGATAGCACCCTCCTAAAATGTCTCGATTCATATGAAGCAAAAATAGCCTTACAAGAGGTACACAATGGTATATAAGAGCTCACTCTATTGATCCTACTCTAGCTAAGAAGCTTATGTGAATCAAATACTATTGGCCTAACATGGAACATGATGCCTACAACTTTGTGAATAAATGTCACCAATGTCAAAGACATGGAGATTATGTACATGCACCTACTCAAGAACTTCATCCACTTACATCACCTTGGCCATTCTCTTAATGGGGACTCGACCTCATGGGAAAGATCCACCCTACTTCTGCTAATGGTCATAAATTTATCCTTGTTGCGATTGAGTACTTTACTAAATGGATTGAAGCCATTTCAATGAACTGTATCACTGATAAGAAAATATCCAAGTTCATCCTCAACTATATCATATGTTGGTATGGTGTTCCCCAATCCATCATCACAGATAATGGTTATCCTTTCAAAAATTAAGATGTTCAAGAATTTTGTGAGAGGTTCCATATCCAACATCATTTCACCACTCCATGCTACCCCCAGGGTAATCATCAAGTTGGAGCATATAATAAGGCCATCCTTAAGATCTCAAAGAAGACTGTCAATGATGTTGGTTGTGATTGGCATGCCCAACTTAATCCTACATTATGGGCCTATTGTAGAAACTTTGGTTCTCCCACAAGAGCCACCCCATATTCCCTTATCTTTGGATCTAAAGCCATTCTTCCCTTTGAGGTCAAGTTACTATTCTTGAGGGTATCTATGAAACATTTTATTGATGAAGAAGAGTACTATATATCCCATTTGCATGAGATAGATCTATTAGACAAAACGAGACAGAATGCCTTAACTCATTTATAGTCATACCAGAATTGTCTTTGGTGCAGCTACAATAAGAAAGTTTGAGTCAGATACCTTGAAATTGGTGACTTAGTCTTGAAAGAGAATCCTAAGAATCAAATGGATCAATAAAAGCCCAAAAAAATTGAGCCAAATTGGTTGGCTCCCTACATCATCATAGCGACATATGTGTTTGGTGCTTATAATCTTTCTACTCCTAAAGGTGAACCACTACCAGGGCCTATCAATAGTATGCACCTTAGCTCATATTATACATAGCTTCCAAAGAATCCTGTCAAAAAATTAAAAAATACAAAAAAGAAAAAATCATCACCCTGATGAAAACCTAGAAAATAGACATCTTGGTGACACCAAAAAAAATAAAAAAAATAGTAAAGATAAATCATTTGTCCAATAGTGAAAACCACTTCAACGACACTTTGGATAAGTACCATGATGAAAACTTGGAAAATAGGTGCCATGTGTAGTCAGTCTTTGCTCCATTATCTACCATCATTCTATTTGGTTATTCACCCTCGTCCACCCATCTCATGGCCTGAGAACCATTGACATTTAACATCCTTCTCCTTTCATACCCACCCATGATACATTAGCATCCATCAATCCTCTCACCCATAATAAGTTGGTCCTATACCTTACTGGGGGAGATTCCTTGACTTACGTCTTTATTGGATCTTAAACAAGTATCAGCTTTTAAAACATCAAAAATCCAAAAATAAATAGAAAAATATCAAAAAACCAAAATCATAAAACATCAAAAATACAAAAAAAACATAAAACATCAAAAATCCAAAAAAATCATAAAACATCAAAAACTCCAAAAATAGAGTAAGAGTTAATGTTAGTCCAAGTCTAGTCAAACTACATTGCCTCTGCGACTTAACGTAGGCAAGCCCATCTTCTATGAGCCCCTTAGTTATTAGATCAATCCTTTAGGGTTTTGATGAGTTGCGTCAATCATGATTCACATCAAAATAATGAGTCATCCATGGTCCAAGTCCAGTTGAACTATGATGTATTTGCATGTATAACATAGGCAAGGCCATCATTGATGAGCCCTCGAGGTACTAGGTCAATCCCTTAGGGTTTTTCAAGTCTATCTTGTTGTATCGTCATTTGTCCTATAATAAGTTGTCCCTTGCTAAGGTTGACACTTAAGACACAAGAAAATATTTAAGCCTAAACCAAATCATGAATCAACAGACTAACTATCCAACTAGTCTTCAATCCAAGCCAGTCAATTACCTAATCATCAATACTTATCAAGTCAACAGTATTATGCAAGATATGGCATTGTCAAAACCAAACTTGATGTCTTATACAACTTTCCCTATCCTATCATTTTTTCTTATTTAGGATGTGTCCTTCCTGAAATTGGACATTGCCATTTGTCAACCTTATCATTTTCCTTATACAATATATGTCTTTCTTGAAACCAGGCATAATCAATTGGTCAATCCTATAAGCAATCAATATTGTCACTCAATCAATCAATCTTGTCAATCAATTAGTCAATCAATTGCATCAATCCTATCAACAAATAAACTCTGGCAAACGATCTAAGTGGATGTTGTCTTTGTTGGTCTAGTTGGTCATATATTTTGATTTGTCTTTGGTCATGTTACTATGCACCTCGAGGATGTTCCGAGAAGGATTTAGAGGAGCGATGATGGATCATGACCTTTTCTTTTGATTTATGTTTGTGGTTTTTCTTGACAAAAAGATTGGGGAAATTTGGTCCTTAGTATGAGTCTTGGAATTCCTTGCCTACTAAGTGTCTATTTTCATAAAGGGATAACATTACACACCTTTTTCTATGTCATACCATGGTTTTTATTGTCCATTTTCTATAATTTTATCGCCCAATGATGATAAACATGCAAATCTAGCATCCATCAAGCAAGAATATCAATCCCTTTTCATTTGACTAACTCCAAACTAACATCCATCTTCTTCACACTCATGCCTCTTCTATCTACAACCATCCTAATGGTGTCCTATGATGCAAAAAGATATCCTACATACATATTAATTTTAGAAGCATCATAGGCATCATCATGAGCATATTAGATCATCCATTTGCATCAAAAAATACAAAAAACCATAGATAGAATTCCATCATAAAGTATCATCATGCATGCATTCATATAAGATTACATGTCATAATTACATAAGTCCCATCTTGTATCCATAAACCATAAACATACATCTCATCACACACATATCACATTTACATTGTTGGCATAATGCTTCTAGTGTTGTCATTGATGGCAACCTAAAGTCATTCATCTGGTCCACAGTTTAGTTTTGATTCCTATTGGCACAACAAAATGAACAACAGGGTATCCGATTAAAGGTAAAGATGTTGATCAATGTGCATTATGTGCTTATTATTTTGTGTTTCACATCTCAAGGAAGTTAGTTGGGTATTTGTAATACCTTATTCTAAAGTTTTGTGGCTACGAATTCACTGGTGTACAATCTAGGAGATCCGGTGCACTAATTTTCTGGTTATCTATGCTAGAAGGCCGACTTGGAAAAATTAGTTGTTGCGGATGTTTAAGAAGTAATTGGTTAAATAATTTTGTGTTCGAATATGTTTATTTGGGTCCTCACTATGCTTGACCAACTATGGGTGGTGCACATAAATAATTAGTGGTGGATTTAGCTGACAGTTGAAAAGTATTTTATGTTTTACGTAAGGCGAGATATGAATGATCAAATCCTTGATAGCGGATATATATATGAGATAATTAGTATCATTTTGAAAGAGTGAATGTGTAGTATGTGAAGTATATGAGTGTGTGGTGCAAAATTTAGTAGGATAGTGGTCTGAATTCATTTGTGATGCAAATTGCAAAAAAGAGTAGAGCGAAGAGCAGAATCAGACAGAAGGTCCAGAATCTGATCCATGAGCCTAACCAAAATTGTAAATTGGCATAAGTAGATGCTACTATTTCAATTCAATCCTTCAGATGGTTTTAATCTGAACTTTTGTAAAGCAACGAGCCTTTATATTGAGTAGTGAGCTCTAGGCAGTGTGCTTGAATGCAAGTGCATTCCCTTTTGTAAAACTTATATTTGAGTACTCAAATAGATTAACCTCCATCATGGTTTTTCCCCTAACAGGGTTTCCATGCAAAAATCCTTGTGTTATTGTGTTGTGGATGATTACTTTGTGTGTTTGCATCTTTCTTTGGTTTAATGTTGAAATGGTTTAATTATCAGATTAATAAAGTTAAGATTTTGCAGAACACTGATTCACCCCCCCCCCTCTCAGTGTTCCCTTGAGTCCAACATACATGTCACAAGGAAATAATCCATATCATTTCATTTACATACATCATCCATATTCAGAATCCATATACATTATCCATATCATGGCATTTTCATACATCATACATATCCATGATCGATATTTCTTCATATCATAATCATAAAGCATACATAACATCATAAATCATGCATCACATGTGCATCCACATAAGTATCATAATCATATAAAATCATCCTGCATATAGATTGCATAAATATAAAAGTAAACCATGTACATCTAAAATCAATCATAACAATATATAGATTAAGTGCATCTATCCATACATCACAAGATAGAGAATCATCCATAATCATAAATCATGCATCATCCATAATGCATCATAATATATAGAATCAACTCATAAACATATAGATGCATAACATCATAATAGCATAATACATCACATAGAAACATGAATAATAAATAACACATCATGTAGTCACCACCAAAATCATGCATCTCGTATATATCAAAAACTAGTGTCATAGTACAATATTAGGATGAATCTCTAAAATGGAGCTCATAGCCTCAATCAAAATATACATGTCAATGTCTAATATAATGAAAGAGTCTAGCCAGTGCCACCCGTATCACCTAATGTGGATGGTCCTGCTGAGGGAGGTTGCCTATCATGTGGCTAGTGGGAACTCAAACCCCCATGGCTTGTTCTTGATGGTTGATAGTATGGTGAAGGTCATGGCTGAGAGACACCTCCACTACTCTGAATCCATCTCCAATGAGACCTTCTCATCACCTTTGAAAATCTCAGCTCTCTGCTCAGGTGACACCTCTCTCTCATACATACAAGTCTATGTAGTACTACTCTCCTCTAATGGCCCTTCGTAACTCTTGAGAAAAATCTACCATCAAGCCACTATATCTATTGATGAAGTCTATGGCACTTTATTCTTCCCATCATTCTTGAATTATGATCTTGTCTCTCTTGGTCCTCAGTCGATGTAGCTCTAACTATATAGCATATAGTTGTGTATGTAGGTTATCCACCTGTGCATCCACTAGCCTATATTCTACCTCCTCCTCCATTGCCTCGACAATAAGGATCTCTTCCAAGCCCTCCTCCATCACCACTCTCTACCTCTCCTCCTCCTCCTCTCTATCCCTCATCTCCTCATCCATGTTGACCTCCTCCACCTTGACATCCATACCAATTTTGACCTCCATTTTGACATCCACCTCCTGATGAGGAGGAACATCTACCTATCCTTGGACACCTGGCTTCTCCTCGTACCTCATTCCCTCCTCATCTCTAACTCCCTCCTCTTTTCAAGGAGCATCCACTACTTGTTGACCATCGTCTCACCTCGGTGGACAAGGTGGACACGGTGGACATCCATCTCTACCTCTACCTCTCCCTCCTTCATCTCCTCTCCCACCCTACCTCCTCCATCCCCATCATCTCCTCCATCATCCCCTTGGCCCCATCCTCAGCTCGAAAGCCTACCTCTTGGACCTCTCCCATGCCTTTATACAAGTGCAAGCTGATTAGGATATGTTAGTGGAAATAGATTATGTTGGGCCCACCAATCATTGTACTCGGGTGTAGTACCTACATCCATCACCTCTACCCCAAAACCCCACTAAATTGGTTGCAATCTATCTATGTCCTTCTCTAGAGTAACAATAAGAATAATGGCCCCCTAGGGCTAAATCTCTCTACTAGATCATGTGAACTCTGTAATCCCCACTAGAAGCCCTTGTCACTCCCCAAACTATCATGGAACCCTTTCTAGAAGATATCTCTTTATAATATGTTGACTTTGAATGATCCGACCAATCAGCTACCAATTCTGATAGCAATATGGCAAGTGATCATCATCATCTGAGAATGGGGTGCAGTCCCTATATGGTCTCGAAACAAAGGAATCCAAAATTTCAATCGTGTGTTTCCAGTATTCAATGTCACCAACATGAGTCTGTGTGATAACACCTCCATATATAAACACATATGGCATACCTACCCCTAGTTGTCTTTGCATATGTAGTCAAAACACTGTGATGTGCTCCCATGCCTAGACCATTAGAAGAGTAGTGTCATAGCTAATGGATGGCGCACCTCGATAAGTTATGTTGTGCAACTAGAAGTACAACATGGCCAACATGCAAAGCCCCCCAGCGTAAAAACTCCCTTGGGTCAACGTCCCATCCATCATATCCCCCCATTTGATTAGAAACCCATGTCTCCATTAGATATGAAGAGATCATATCTCTCTGCAAGCACATCCCAAAAAATCTCATACTCCTTGACTTTGAGCTCCCTAATGTCCTTGTGCTCGATAACACTCTAAATAGCACTATACCTATGAACCCCAATCCTAGACTTGCACAAACATGAAAAACAAACACATAATTAGGTTCATATGCAAGTAAGAAAAAGGATTCCCCATGAAATTCATTATCAATATTCAAAATAGGAAAGGAAATGAAGAAATATACCAAGAAATAAATGAAATCCTATTCTAAAATATAAACTCTTAATCCCATGGGGGGGTTGGTGCCAATTGTGTGTAGAAATTGGCCCTTTCCCAACTCCTTTGTAAGCTTGATGATGGTTGATCCACTTGATGGTGAAGAACAATGTGGCTCCTTGCTAAAATCTGCAATAACCTAGTTATGGTGATGGCAAATGCTCAAGAAGATGAATAGAATTTCTCTCAATTGAAGATAATAACTTTTCTCTCAAATTACGGATGAAATGAAGTATAGTAGAATTTCTTGGATTTGTGGATGATAACATGAGAGGAAGAGTCTCTCATTTATAGATTTGAAGAATGAGAGAAGAGGAAAAATGGATGAATGTGGGACAAAAGACCAACCAATGAGAAGAGGCCACTTGTCCACATGTGATTGGAGGAGGAATGAGCACATTTTGGTCAATGTGCATGATAAATGCCATTGGATTCAAATTTGAATTTTGAATGTGACATATTTAGAGGGAAGGGAAATGGATTTAATGTCACTTGGCTCAAGGCCAAGGGCATGTAAGAGGCTTTAAATGCCTTGTTGGAAGTACCCATCTCTTTTGGAGGGATTTTTGAATTTAGAATAATATTCCCTTTTTATGCCATGTGAGGGAAAATTGGAGATTTAATAAATCAAAGTAGTTTATTTATTGTGCAAGTTGCATTCTCTAGAGGATGTGACATAGATTAAGATTAAATTAATCAAATATTAATTAATTTAAAGAGAGATTAGGGGATGTGACAACTTTGACTTGAATTTATGAGTTAATTTAAATCAAGAATTGTGAAGAAAGATTTAATTAAATAAATGATTTGATTTATTTAACTAAAGGGGACAATGTTAGATTAAATTAAATAAGGTTTAATTATTCAATTTAATAAGAAGACTTTAGGGATTTAATCAAATAAGATGAGTTATTTAATTAAAGAGGGATATGAGGGTTAATTAAAAAAAATGATTTGTTTAATTAATAGAGGAGAATGACTTAATCAGATAAATTTGATTTATTTAATTAAGAGAGGGAATATGATGAACTTAATCAAATAAAGATTATTTAATTAAATTGATTAGTAAAGGAGATGATTTAGGACAAACTAATGTTAGTAAGATTAGGGTCAGGTGCATGTATATTTTCCATGTCTACAATACCCACGCTTGGGATCATAAGATATGAATTTTCCTCAAATTGGAAGTCTAAGAATCTGTCACACATCCTCCAAAGTCACGGTGGCCTCTCTTATAGGAAAATGAAATGAACTGGTCTCCAAATGCCACCACTCAACCAAAGCAGTCAATAAGCCCCTATTAGCATGAATCACGGGCATGAAGGTAACATAGTATAATCCAAGGGTGAGTAACTGATCCCTCTTGTCATCCTCCAGTGGCTCTCATAGTCTAAAAGTTGAAGGATGACTCTCTAGATTATAGATGGGATCAAGGCTCACCTGTGATCACAAGCAAGTACACTATGCCAATCAAAAATTCCAAGAAAACCAATTCAACCTTGACCACAGAGAAAAAATTATCTAAAATAGGGGCAAAAATTTAAACAGTCCAATTTGTCGCATTGTCTAACATATACGACTCAAAAATTAAATGTCATTGAATCTGCATATGTGGATCACATTTACAAATGTGTCGAATCCCTCTGCACATGTAGTCTTCTAGTCAAATATGGCGAGCAAACTTGTGTTTGCATCGCACAATTACACATGTGTTGTGCAAGCCAACACATGCAACTCACAACACACATGCTTCATTTAATCCTTTAGTTGTGTCACATCATTTTATGTGCATCACAAAAATTAGTTGTGGGTCTATCATTGCAATTGCATCACATTGAGTAGATGTGGTGATCTACATCCACTTGTAGTGAACGTGATAGTAGATGTGGTGGAATTTCTACACCATATGTGCTTGCCTAAATATAAACCTTAAAAACTAGCAAAAATTGAAAACAATTATGAAGGGAAGATGTACATATCTGTTGTGTTTTTTTTCACACACACACCCCACTAGGAGCCAATAATCAAGGAGCCAAATTTAAATGCATATTTCTTATCCTTGGTCATCTTTAGATTCTCAAACGACTGTTGCCAGATAAGTTCACACAAATCATAGGCAGTACCATTAGTTTCCATGTCATAACTGGTGTAAATTATTGGAGTAGACACTGAATTTTCTCTATTTATGAAATAGATCTTTTGTCCAATCATTATAGTTGCATACTTCACAGTAGAATTAGTAATAGGCTTTGTTGCAAGAGCCCTTCTATCAAGTGTAGCTCGGCGAGTTCCACCACCACTTGATTCTTCACATACTTCAACACTGGTACCTTTTTCATAACCTTTTTTTATCCATTCCTTACAACATATCTTCATGCAAAAGACTAACACGCCAAATATTCAAGGGGTTCAAACAATTTTCTTTTAAAGCCCCCCTAAGACCATTTTGGATTTTCTACACCGGATGGGGGCACATACACATTTGATGTTTCTGCCTCTTCTTTCTTTTTCCATATCTTGTTCATTTCTTGCTTAACCTCGTTCTTGTCAATTGTCTTCACTGGTTCATTCTTCTTTACCAAATCAGATTGCTTTCCCCCTTTACTTCTGTATACTCTTGAAATGTGTTCGGGTTTATTGCAATTATAGCAAACAACATTTTTATGATTTGTTTGACCTCCATTAACCCTTGATCTGTACTAATTTTCTTTGTGTCCAAACTTATTACATGTATAGCAGTATCCGACAAAGGATTGATTCATTCTACCTCCATTGAAACCAATTCATCATTTGAGTTATGCATTCACTAGCTCTATGTCCAACTTTCTTGCATGCAATTTTTTTTTTGGAGAAGGGACTAGCATACTGATTTATTCTAATTTTGCACTCTATTTCCCTATGACCAAATTTATTGCATGAAAAACAAACACCATTGAAGGATGGATACCTTTGAGAATTTGGATGTCTGATAGGTGGTATTTTAGTAAAGCTTCTTGGATTTCTTTCATGTTTTCCTTTACCTTGAGTCTTTTGATTGTTCACAGTGTTTGGAGTCTGCACAACCTTATAACTTTCACCTATTTCCATTCCCAAACCACCTTTATCTTTAGTTGGTTTTTGTTATGCAATCAACTCATCAAGCTTGGTGGAGCTTATCTTGAACTTATCTTCATAGAGTTTTTCTTTTTCCAAATCTTCTTTCAGGTTTACCACTTCTTGTTCAAGCCTTATGCACTCATAAGTCTTGCTTTGCACCATTGTATTTAGACAATATTCAATTCCCTTATTTTCCTCTACTTGAACCTTCAATCTGGTGATCTCTTCATTTGCTTGTTTTAATTTCTCACTCACTTCTCTATGTATTTCTTTGAATTTCTTCAATTGCTCTTTCAATTTTCGGATGCATTCATTTTCCTTATCAATATTTTATTTCAAATCTCTATTTTCACTTTCAACTTTGTCAAGATCATCAAGAGATATCTGAAGTTCTTCTTTATCATCTATTTGTCCCGTCTTCAAGATCTTCCTCAAGTTGTTAGGATTCTTCAGAGGAACCAAGCTTTGATACCAATTGTTGAATACCCAAGATACTTAGAGGGGGGATGAATTAGTATCTTCTTAAACTTATTGAAAAAACACCATCCAACTACTACAATGCATATAATAGTAAAAAATAGCAAGAGTATTAACAGAACATAGAAGCACACAACAAATGAACACCAGGATTTTTACATGGAAAACTAAAAATGGGAAAAACCACGGTGAGGATTAGCTCAAAATATAGTATAACCGATTATAAGATATTACAAAGGGTGGCTCACTACCTACAAAAGATATAGTAACAAAATGGCTTACAACCACAATATGAACTGATAAAGTTACACCTAACAAGTATTGATTCAATTCCTTTGATGCTCAGTAAACTCACAAACATATATCTACCTTGATTTGTATTCGCTTTCATTCCATATCTTTAAATCTCAAGATCATCCAATATATATATATATATCTAACTCATCTGCAATCATCAATTAGGTTGGCCTAATTAGATGCAACCCTTATTCACCAAAAAGATAACTGTCAGCTTCAAGCATGTACGAAATCTTTCCATAAACAATTCAAGCATGTAGCATGCTACAACATGTCAGCATGGACCTAAGATAGGTTGCACATACATCCGCAATACAAAATTAATCCATTACAACATAAACTATACATTAGGTCGGCCAAAGATAGACCTAATAGCAAAAATATAGCAACAAAATGATGCTAACATACCATGCAAGCACCTGTACATCCAAAATTCTGAATATATAATCTTCTGGCAACCAAGAACCATCTCTAAAATCTGTAATGAAAGATATTCATCAATAGAGGATCATAGACCAAAATATCAGAGGAAATTTTTGCATACCAGTTCAGAATACCAGATCAACCTTGAACATATGGTAACATATATAACACAGTGACATCAATGATAACACAAAAAATACATAATGGGATGTTGTTCATTCTTCCAATATTTAGGTGTTTTATTTTGCAACATTTAATTCTTGGGTGATGCCTTGAACTTGGTAGTTTCATGAAAATTTCATTTTGGCATCAAATTGTGTAAGTTTGGGAAAGTTTCACAGATTTCCTTTAGTGCCGGATTTTCCTGAAGGAATAGTAGTTTGCTAAATCCGCTTCTACGTGGATTGCTCAAAAGGTTGGACATTCACTGAATCCACCTCTGGACGGATTCCCCGAGGCCTATTCACTTCAGAAAATTTGGGGGTCTCTGAATTCCCTGAATCTGTCATGCGATCATTTTCCCAAACTTTTAGAGGTCTCATGTCAATACATTTATTGATTTTGTAGTTAATGCACTTCTCCATTAATGCTATTTTGGGGCTCTATTTATATTCTTTTGGTCTCATTTTTTTAAATTCATTTTGAGAGGTATGTTTGTGGAGTACTTGAGCATCCTTTCATTTTGAAGGAGGTGATTTGAGCATTGGCACTAGGGTTTCTAGGTGCATTCGAATTCTTATTATCACACTTTTGGGTTCAAAGGTAGGGTTTCCATCTCTTTTGCAAATGTATTGAGAAGCTTAATGATCGTTGGCATAAGTTTGATCTTGTTGATTACATTCTATTTCCATTTGATTTTACTACTAATTGAGATCATTTTATTTTGCATTCAATTTCGGGTGGGCTAGGTTTTGATTGATTGATATCTTGTTTTTCCCTCGATTTCACATTGGTTGCTTGGTTTACTTTCGATTGGAGTCTGGTAGCTAGGGAATTGTTGTAAGAGTTTAGATTATGTGGGTTTCCATCATTGAGCTCGAGCTAGGGAATCCATTTATATATTTCTTCAAGCTAGGGTTTCAAGATGTCAACTCCAGCGATGCATCTTGTGCTTGCATGGTATGAATTAGAATACTCATTTGAATCCATAGTCGATTTTTTGGTGATGTTTTTGAGTTTAGGATCGATATACATAAACCCTAATTCTGTGCACAAACCCTAATTCATAGTTTCGAGATTGGAATATGATGCCAACTGATTCATTGTTGACTTGGCCTCAAATGTGGTTTGAAATGTGATATCATTAAGATTCAAGTTGAGTATGATCCTAATTCAATCAAATTATGAGTTATAAATTGGAGTGGGTTCATAAAATCCTTAGCATTGTGAAATCCCCAAAAACACAAACCTTCACTAAGTCTGCCTTCGAATGAAAAACCTAAAGGATGTGTTCTTCACAAAATCCATGTGGACACAGATTCCTTGAGTCTCTTTTCATTCATGAAATCCATGATACCCTAGATTCCCTGAATCCATGATGGCTTAAAATCCCTAAAGTTATGAAGTGCATGATGTATCTTTGAGATGAATCTTGAGACTAATGTGAAATAAGTTTTATGATATCGAAGGATTTGATGTATGAGTTTTCACTAAGTTTCATGTGGTTCACAAAATCCACCTATGAAATAAATACCTGAAGGTCTATCCTTTCATGAAATCCGTGAAGGGGAAAATTCCCCTAAGTCTATTCATTGCCAAAATCCGTTACGAAGGAAAAAAACTCAAATTTTGTCTAATGCTTGATTTTAATGGTTTATAACTTGGTTTTAATGATCTTGGTGATGGTTTGAGATTGGTTTTATATTGCATGTGTATTTTAATGATTACTCTAGTGATACAATTAGGTTATAATGATTAGTTTTGCTTGGCATCCTAATAATTGTGGTATTTTTGAATTATATATAGGTAGAATCTAGAAAAGGGAGAGTTTCTAAGGAAAAATCCACTGATCCAACCAAAGAGGAGCCTCAAACTCGAGCTGAGAAAATGAAGTATGATTTCAAAGATACAAGGCCAAAATCAAAGATCATCTCAACATGGGGAAAAGTAGGAGACACTAATATGGGCCACATAGACTATGAAGACTTCAAACAAAGGATGTTCAGTGATGCACCAACCCCACTTGCCAAGATCATAGTTCATACAGGATTAGCATGAGCTGTTGGATTCCCACCCTCATTGTAGTGTCCTGAGTTGGTCATGGAATGTGCAAAACACTATGAATCAGACAAAAGGGTTATTGTTGGCCCTCAAGGGAGGATAATGGAAAACTTAACTAAAGAATGAATATTTGAGACTTTCAACATTGGGTCACATCAAAAGTTGGTAAAGGTGCAGCCGAGGGTTGTTCAGGAATTTTATGAATCTGATCCTTCTCAAGCCTCAGAGATCATGAACAATTTTTGGATTGAGAAGCCCAAATCACACTACTCTAAATTTCCTAATCAATTGTTCTATGTTATTTCACAAATTATAAAGGGAATTCATTATCATTGGGCAGGTACCATAAGTGACAACCTGGATTTGTAATTGAGAAATGTGCAAGACACAAAGAAATTCACTATGACCTCATATCTTGTGTACTTGATTGCTAGGAAGAACAGATACAAGGGTTTAAGTTGCAAGGGAGTCATTGGTAAGGATAGGGTTTGTGGTGTCTACCCTCAGTTACAATTTGATACTTTCAACTATAGGAGGGTCAATGATGCTTTCCTGATGTATATTACAAGGACTCTATAGTATGCACTTAATGTTAGAATCTCAATAGATGCAATGGGATTGGTCAGGAAATATGGTTATTGGTTCATCCAGTTTCCAATTTTTTATTATATTAGAGTGCATGTATCACCAAGCATGCCTTTTAGACTCCCCAAGTATCCTACCAACAAGCTTGTTCTATTGGATTTGACAAGGTAGTTAGCTTCTTTTGATGCCATTTTGAAAGATATGCATAAAACAAGAGTCGGTGGTGAGTTTCCTTTAAGAATTGGGGGCTTGCAAGCTTGTCCTTCCATACAAAGTGTCCATCACTCTAAGATTGAAATGGTTCATTTTCACTTGTACTCTCATACAGATAGAATAAATTTTGATCCCTATGGTATGACACAGAAAATGGCCAACAAGGAGTACAAACATAAAGATCGTATTGAAGATTATTGGGCCAAGTGCATAGATGAAGTTGAGGTGATTAAAAGAAGATATTATAGATTTCCTCTAAGGTTGATCAAATTTCACAGAGAGGCTAATGTTCCCAATCAAGTGGATGATGAAGAGGATCCAGTGCAATATCATGACTATGAGTAGTTTCAAGACAAACCACTTCTTGCTCTTGATTGGTTAGAGGATGAAGTAGTTGATTTGAATCAACTTATTGCTCCAGTGCTTAATATATTCTAAGAATTGGGTCAAACATAAGGTGTTGGAGCTAGAATCTACAAACATAAATTTTACTTATGACCTAATGGGTGATTTAGAAAAATCTCACTCAGAGGAGGAGACTGAGAATACACTGGATGAGACTATTGAGCCTTTTGAAGAGGGAGATACAGAAGAAGCACAATTTTTGATTAAAATAAGAACCAAGAGTTAGTATAAAGGTAAATAACCCAAGAGAAAACCTACCACTAAAAGGAGGAAGCCATCAAAAGAAATTATTGAAGGAGGTACAAAGGCTCAAACCTCTAGGAAAAGAAAGCTTATTACTAAAGGACAAAAGATGGCCAAGTCAAAGAAAAAAAAGATTAGTGAAGAAGACACAACTCAGGTGGTTGATATAGATAGTTATAGAGAGAGGCCACAGGTTTATGTTAGAAGAGTTTCTCCCAAGAAAAATGGTTCTCCTTCCTCTATAGAAAACATTGAAAATGTGACAAATAATCCTAATATTAATGTAGAGAAGTATATGGATGAAAATAAAGAAGCAAAGAGAGCAGTTACAGGAAATAATACTCCTCCTCCATCTCCTATTCAAAATGTTTAAGATGATGAAGATATTGTAAATGAGGAAGAGAATGTCCCTGGAAACCCTAAACTAGAAAAGAAGATGAAGATGTACCCACACCAAAGAGTGGAGAGTTGAATGATTTCAGAATCCAACTAGAACAAAAAGTCTTTGAAGTACAAATTAAAAATTAAAAATCATAAATAATAGAGGATATGCCCTCTCAATATCGCGAGAAGAAATATGTTCATGTATCAGATACTGAAAATAAGGATGAGGGACAGTAGGATCGGGATGATGTTGATAGAAATCCAGAGGACATTGAAGATAATCCATCCAAGGATTGACATGAACAAAATGTTTGTCAATAAAATACATAGATGGAACAATCAACTACCCCTGATTGGTTAAAATAATTATTGAATCCCAAGACAATCATTGTGGAAGAAGAAACTCTAGATTGGGGTAAGTTTCTAGCTAGTATGGGTAAATCCAAGGAGAGAAAGAAAGCAAGGGTAATCTATAGAATGACAAGAGGTGAATCTAATAATAGAGTTATCCACATTTCCACCCCTATAAATGATAAGCACAAGGATGAGGTGAATCCATCTGATTATAAGGTGGAAACTACCAATCTAGGACCATCTGCAAAAGAACAAGAAAAGGAAGATTTACAGGAGTCTTTACAGGTTATTCTCAAGAGGCTAGATAATGAAACAAAGGTAAATGAGAAGTTGCAGCAACAATCAAGGGAAGTGTAGAAATATGTTCAACATCTAATTAAGCCTCTACAAACACAGACCGGTGAAGGAACCTCATTTTCAAAAGTATTATTGTCTAGAGATGCAATTTTTGAGATTGAAAAGATGAGAAGATTCTTGCAACCTACCCAAGAATGGATTGAAAGTGTAAGCAAGAGAGGGGATGAAATTATTGAAAATATCTTGTATACACATGAGAAGGCTTCACTATTTCTTGAGGAAATACCTCAAATCACAATAAAATGTCAAAAGGTAGATGATACTACCATTGTTGAGTTGACGAAAATTACAGAAGTTTCAGAGGAAGAGTTGATCAATAAGAATGTCCTCATAGAAAAAGATATAAATAAGCCAATGGAATGGATAGAGGCATTGAATTTCAAGAAAGAGCTCATGATGAAAGTAGAAAACATCAAAGATCCAAAGTAAAGTAAAAGAGATATCTGATAGTTGTGTTGCATTTTTGGAAATTGTTACAGGTAGGAAGAAATTTGGAAAGAACAATTTAAATGTAAATTAGTTACAAAAGTGGTGGCATGAAGTTTATTCTACACTTGAGGATGGACCTGTAGTAAAAGACCACCTAGAAGATGCAGTTGTTTATATCTCTAATTTGGATAGATATCAAGGGCTTCAGGCGGATTGGGAAAATAATTTGATTAAATATGGAGAAGAGTTAAGAACAATTAAATTAAGAATAAAATTCATCCCAGTTCCAGAATAGGCCGACCTTGATGGTGTGCTTTCGAAAGTTAAATAAATTTTTAGAGAGGTTGAAAAGGACAAGGAGGATGACCCAACCTAGCTTCCTCAAATAATGTGCATACCACATCGAGTTTATCAAGGTTACAAGTTGGTGGTGTCTATAATTTTGTGCCAAGACCTTTTATTAATTTCAAAATGCCTTTTAAGGCTAACTTTGTAATATTTTATTGTAAACTTAAGTTAGGGTTTTCAAAAGTGTCAAGGTCGACCTATTTGGCTAACCTCATGTAAAACCTAATTTAATTTTCTCTCCTAGGCCAACATGTTGAGTGCTTCTCTATATATTGAGGCCTCTTCCTCATTTGAAAGGTTGTTGTTGTTGATGCTATTGGACAAGAGATACTTGAATTGTTAAAAAAAATTGGTGAAGTGAATACAATTGAAGACATTGTATTTTGGTGCTCTTCTTTGTGTTATTTCATCGGTGCATTGTTCTTGCATTTCAAATATGTTAATAAGTTTTTTTGAGTAAGTGATTTTATGGTTAATCTTAGAGCTAGTTTCAGTTCATTTATGTTTATGATAAAGTGTTTAAGGTGTTGAGGAATATTTGGTCCATACTTTTAGTAATCTTCTGATTGTGGATTGTTGTGTAAAGTTAGCCTGGGCCTACTCTTTGTTGCACTCAAGTTCAATTGTGGATGTTTATGAATTTCATGCTTTTGGGGAATGTTTGAATATTTATAATCTAAAAATCTATATTACCTATGGAGATTTCATTATTCTTTTGATAATATAGATTTAATCTTTGTTAAGAAAGAATTGATTTTGGAAGATTGGTTCACCTTGAATGCTCTATTGTTTTCATGATTGATCTTAGGTTTTAGATTAAATATCTCTAAACCCTCATCTTTTGCTATTTCTTTTAAAAAAATTATTAGAATAGGGTTCATAAAGCATCATAATATTGTCATATTTGATGAATTTGAAGCTTCCAACATTTGATTTGTAAGGCCCCTTGTGATTACAAGAAAATCACATTTTTATTGAGTTGTTTGTTCTATTGTCAAGACCTGACATTAGAGACCTTGGGGTTGTTTCTTGAGGCTTGTTGATAGAAATTTACCTTTCAAGAGAGATAGGATACTTGTTTTTTGTCTATATTGTTGTAGTGTTAAAAACACCATCAACAATATCGCCTCCCCTGAGCCCTTTGGTCATCTGTAGGTCCTAACTCTGAATCTGTAGTGTGTAGTGTGTGGTACTAGAGACTTTTTGGCAGAAACTCCACAGTAGGTTTTCACTCCAAATCACTATTCACTCAATGTTAAAATGCACAAATGACCTTAAAACTTGCCAAAATTACATTTATACCCTCCTAAAGTGGGATTTTTACCCTCCCTTTTTAACTAGTTGTGTCAAATGTTGGGTCTCAAACCCTAATGTGGTTGAGCTGGAGATACTAAAGTCAAAATAAGGATCTTATCACTGTCCAATCAGCTTGTTAGAATAATTTTTCATATTTTTCAAAATTTGCAAAAAAAAATTCGAGGGGGAATAGGTCTATCCTGTCTTCACCGGGGCGTGTTGAAGCATATTCTAAGTTGAATTTTCTTGTTTATTCTTTGATACAAAATTCAATCACCTTCACATTATACTAAAGAGGGGTAAAATGTAGACACTGAAAAATATCTCGAGTCTACGAACACCATTTTTTCACATCGATTTCCTTTCTTCTCAACATAATTGAATAATTTTAATTATTTGATTATTTCCAAAAGTCACATTCTTCTATTAATTAAATAAATTATCATTTAATTATTCACTCTTTACTTTGCATCTATACTTAAATAATTATTTTAATTATTTAACTATTTATTAGCCTTTTCTTCGTTCTATAAAATTATTTAACTATTCCTTATCACTTTTCCCTCCACTATTAAATAATTAATCTAATTTAATTATTTAATATCCTTATTCCATTTCATCCATGTTTAATTAAATGGTTGCATATTAATTATTTTAATTAAAATCTCATTTCCCCTTTTCTTCCATAATTAAATAATCACTTGGATTATTTAATTGCCCATATTCCCCTCTCAAATTAAATATGATTATTTAATTGCCTCCACTTTCCCTCCACTTCCTCTTTTAAATTTCAATTGTTGATCACTTTCGATCTTCTTTTAGTCTGAACTGTCTATCCTTAGTCATCACTAACCCTACCTCTTTGTGGTGCAAGCAACCCCAACCATTGATCTTGGCATTATTTTGGCTTTTGATCTTGACTGTTTATTTGAGTGGCTTTTCTATAAAAGAGAGTTGTCTCCCTCATTCCAACCTTACAACCACAATCTCCAAAATTCTTGCTAGTCACTACCACACCACTGTCACTTGCAAGTACTTGCATATAACAAAATCTGAGGGAAAGCGAAGATGAATCAAGTTTTTGTTCTTGTTTGATTTCCTTTGCTATTTTGTACTTTCTTGTTTGGATTTGGGTCATTTTGGTTTAGGTTTTAAGTAGTTTTGGTTGCTACTATTGATATTTACCTTTTGATTACAATTTATACCCTATCCTACAGAGATAACATTAATTACAAAACTAGAATAGTTTCTTTGGGAACTAGGATTCCAATAATTGAAGCAACAATTTACTCTAATTGGGGACAAGGACTGAAAGGATACTAAATGAGATCTAAACTAAAAGGGGAAAATTAAGCCTTATTTAGTGGGCAATAGAAGCAAGATGCAAAGAGAGGGATGCAAATAAAACTCTTTGAGTAGAACAAAAATAGGTAAAACCAAATAAACAAAGACCAAAAAACCCCTAACTACAATGTATAGTTGGTAGGCCTTTTAAAAAAAATATATTTGGTTTCAAGAACCTCGTTAGCCTCTAGCAAGGTTTTGAGAACCTCTTGAAATGCCAACACCAGAATACCAAGATTATGAACACAAGGGGAAATAAACCAAAGACCTAGAAGCCACAACACAAATAGGCTTTTTGCTTGGGGTGCAGGTTTTGAATACTTTATCAGCTCCCGAGAAAGTTTGACTAACCTCATCTAAGGTTCATAAGGTTTTATGAACTAAGGCATGAACCAAAAATACTCCTAACATTTTGATGATGATTTTAGGCAAGAGTATAAAGGAGATAACATGAATTACAAAACTAGAACAATTACATCGGGAATTAGTATGCCAAGAATTGAAGCAACAACTGAATCTTATTGGGAAAAAGTACTAAAAGGACGTTGAATGAACTCCAGAACAAAAGGGGTAAAATAAGCCTTATTTAGTGGGAAACTGAGTCAAGACACAAAGAGGGATTTAAATAAAATTCTAAAAATAGTATAAAAATAGGAAAAAACAAATAAATAAAGATAAAAAAACCCTAACTACTATGTATAGTGGGCAGGGAACAACCCGCTTACCAATCATATAGCTTTAAATATTTCCCATTATAGGTAAGAGGTAAAGGATTCCCATCTGGATATGATAAAAAGAAAGTATTATCTCCAATTACCTATCTAATTTTGAAAGGATCCTTCCAAAGTGAATCAAACACCCTTGGGTTCCCTTATTTTATCCTATAATAGAACCAAATCCCCATCCACAAATTTTCTCCATTTCAGCCTTTTATCAAAAATTTCCTTGACTTTCTTTTACTGCTCATCTATTCTATCAACCACCCTTTCTCTTTGCTCCTCAATCTTATGTAAATACATTATTCTCTTTTCTAATGTATCTTGGAATATGAAGACATCTTTACATTGAGAATTACGCACCCAAGTTTGACCTATGACAAGTTGTAAGAGAATGTAAGACACATCTTCTATTTTTGAGTTCGTTATGATAGATTCTCTTATAGTTGTAAGAATTATCATAAATGATAGATTCTATGACATTGTAAGGAATTTTTTATACCTATTAGGGGAAAATTTGGGGTGCGCAAGTATGGAGGCATGTAAGGGGGTAAGGAATCATTAGAAAAGTGTCACAAGAGTCAACTATGTGTTGAAAAAATTGCCACATGGATTTGGATGCCCATCTCTTGCAGCTTGCTCTAGAAGCTACCTCCATACTTGAATTCTCTATATATTGGATTTCTTGGAGTGGGTTTAGTATGTTGTATTTTTAAGTATCGTTATATTGTTATAATAGCTCTAGAAATAAACATTTGTGTACTCCTAGAAGAACTTGCATATTGATTAGACAATACATTGTGTAGGTTTTGGAGTGTGGTGTTTTTCACCCAAAAGGGTTTTCCCCACGTATATCGTGTGTTGTGATATTTTGATACTTGCATGTTTTATTATTTCATTAATATTCTTATTGTGCATCTCTCTTTGTAATGGTATAGAAATTAAAAATGTACATCTCTCCTCTTATCATAGCATTAGGAAGCGTTTACACGCACCTCTCTTCTTTTCAGTTGGTATCAGAGCTTGATCACCTTTGATTCTAGTTGTTGGGTATAGTATTTTTTGTGTTGATCTTCATTTGCATTGGAGCCTATGTAGTGAGTTAGAAATATTTATTGCAAGAGAGATGGATGCCACATCTGGAAGAATTGAGATGGAGAAGTTTAATGGATGAAAATTTGAGCTTTGGAAGATGAAAATGGAGGTTATGCTTGTAGACAGAGATCTATGGGTTGTGATATCCAAAACCAAACCAACTACAAAAACCTAGGAAGAGTGGGATCTTATGGATAGGAAAGCCAAGGGTTTGATAATACTTTGTTTGGTTGATTTTGTCCTCTTGAATGTCCATGAAGAGAAAACTTCAAGATACCTTTGGAAGAAACTTGGAGATGTTTATTAGGCTAAACCCCTGGAAAACAAGTTGTTCTTGAGGAAGAAACTGTACTCTTTGAAGATGGAAGATGGAAGATCCATGGAAGATCACCTGAATACATTCAACATGCTAATAGCTCGACTAAGTTTTGTTGGATATAAGATTGATGAGTAGGATCATTGCATGATCTTGTTGTGTTCATTTATAGACTCATGGGTCCACCTAGTAATGGCTAATTAGAGCACAACCACCAATTTCAAAATGGATAAGGTGGTGTCTCCATTGTTATTTGAAGTGATACGAAGAAAGTCTTCTAAGATGACCAAGGAGGCCCTTGTATTTGTGGTAGATTGAAGGATAAAGGAAATAAAAAGACAAGAAGTCTAATTCCAAGTCTCTGGGGAGATATAAGTCTTCTGGTAAGAAGCCCAAGGCTCTATGTTGGAATTTCAGCAAACCTGATCACTTTTGCAAGGAGTGCAAAGAGGATAAAAAGAAGAAGAGAAATAATGATTCTAAATTAGAAAAGTCTTCTCAAGATGATGGTGAATCATTTTTCGTTGCCTTGGTAATGCATGCATCAAAAGATGTGTAGTTGATTGACTCTGGTGCATCATTCCACATGACCTCGCATAGGGGTTGGTTTTCAAAGTATGAAGAGTTTGACGGTGGGAAGGTGTACTTAGGTGATGACTCTCACCTAAATATTGTTGGTCATGGAATAGTTTTGATTTGATTCCTAGTGGTAGAGCAAAGGGGATAAATGGTGTACTGCATATCCCTGGTTTGGCACGAAACCTATTATCTATAAGTAAATTGAATAATGTGGGTGTCTAGGTAGTTTTCTCGAATGGAGGATGGAAGATGATGAGAGGAGATATGGTGCTTGCTAAGGGTGTTCGTATTGGCATTCTATTTTAGCTTGTTGTGTTCACTATGTAGTTCAATAGTTCTTATGTTATGAAGAAGAGATCTTTAGATTCATTATCCTCACCATCAAAACTAGTAGTTAAGAGGAAAATTGCATCTACTTCTAATGGACATGTTTTTTGGGTACCCAAGGGTGCTCATTATATGGACATAAAACTTCCAGTTGAGAAAACTATGTTACTATGGTGCTTGCTAAGGGTGTTTGAATTGGAACTCTATTTTAACTTGATGAATTCACTGTGTAGTGCAATAGTTCTTTTGTTATGAAGAATAGATCTTCAGAATCACTATCCCAACCATTAAAACTAGTAGTGAAGAGGGTTGTTGCATCTACTTCTGATGGACATTATTTTTGGGTACCAAAGGGTGCTCATTATATGGAGATAAAACTTCCAGTGGAGAAAAATATATTATGGAACCAAAGGCTTTGCCACATTGGTGAGAAGGGTCTTAGAACCCCAAAAAATAAAAATCTTGTTGAGGGGATGAATGATTGTAATCTTGAGTTTGAATTTTATGAACATTGCATTTATGAAAAGAAAAACTATGTTTAGTTTTACTCTAGTTCTCACAAATCTTCTAAGGTGTTGGATTTGATTCATTCTAATGTATTTGGTCTTGTTAATGTTCCTTCAATTAAAAAATATGTTTATTTCATTTCATTCATTGATTATTATAGTAGAAGAATATGGGTTTATTTCCTTAGAAGCAAATTTTAAGTCTTTAATAGATTCAAAGAGTTTAAAGCTCTTGTAGAGAATCAAAAGGATAGATAGATTAAATTTTTGAGTACTAACAATGGCAGTGAGTTTTGTTTGTCAAATTTTGATAGGTTTTATAAAGAACAAGGGATTGAAAGGCATAAGACAACTGCGTACATCCCTCAATACAATGGAGTTGCAGAAAGAATGAGTAGAAAATTGATGTAGAGGGCTAAGAGTATGCTTAGTGGAGCTAGCCTCAAACAACTTTTTTGGACTGAAGTTGTTTTTACTGCTTGCTACTCAATTAACATGTCTCCTACTTTAACACTTGTGGATAAGACACCCATGGAAGTATGGTTTGGTAAAAATCCCTCACTGAGACATATTTGAGTATTTGGTTGTGAGGCATATGCTCATGTGCCTAAGGAAAAGAGGTCTAATCTAGAGAAAAAGGATATAAAATGTATCTTCATTAGTTATGGCATTGGTAAGGATACAATCTTTGGGATCCTATGATCGAAAAAAAATTGTATAGAAAAAATATGATTTTCAGATATCTTGGTACTCCTATAGTTGTGTCATGGATAGAGAAAGAAGAAAAGAAAGAGGATGTGATTTGTATTCCTCCTACAACTAAGAAAGAAGAATCGAAAACATATGATATACCTAATGATGAGGAGAGATCAAGTAGCTTTGAAAGTTCAAATGAAGATGAAGAACCTCAACCTTTGAGGAGGTCTACACGGATAAGGTGACAACCTGATAGGTTTGGATATTCATTGCATGATTCTAATTGTAGTTTTTTCTTTGATTTCTAACATTGATGAGCCTAGGACCGTAAAGGAGGCTATGGGTATGCATGATGAAAATTCTTAGATAAAGGCCATGAATGAAGAGATTGTTGTATTAAAAAGAAATAACACTTGGGATCTAGTGCCCTTTCCTGGTGGACATAAACTTGTTGGTTGCAAATGGGTGTTCAAGAAATTTTTTGGTTCAGATGACAATGTTGAGAGATATAAGGCAAGGCTAGTCATGAAGGGTTATTCCCAAGTTGAGGGAATTGATTATGGTGAGATTATTTCTCTTGTAGAAAAAATAACATCTATTCAATTTTTATTATCACTTGTTGTTGCATACAAATTAGAGATTGAACAAATGGATGTGAAGACAACCTTACTTCATGGTGATCTAGAGGAAGACATCTATATTTCATAGCTAGAGCATTACATTCATAAAGGTATGGAAAATATGGTTTGTAAATTGAAGAAGTCTTTATATGGTTTGAAAAAGTCGCCTAGGATATGGTACCAAAAGTTTGATTCCTTTGTGTTGAGTTTGGGATTTCTGAGATTGAAATCAGATCATTGTGTTTATTTCAAAACTTTTGATGATCGTATTCTCATTATTGCATTGTATGTTGATGATATGTTTCTCATTGGGAATGGTAGATCTTTGATTTCTGATTTCAAGTCTTAGCTTTCAGCATAGTTTGAAATGAAAGATTTAGGAGTAGCTAAGTACATTCTTGGTATGGAAATCAAAAG
The DNA here is from genome assembly GCA_007115665.2 of Sequoiadendron giganteum. Lineage (NCBI taxonomy): Eukaryota > Viridiplantae > Streptophyta > Pinopsida > Cupressales > Cupressaceae > Sequoiadendron > Sequoiadendron giganteum. The sequence goes on from CM021108.1 coordinate 537,606,345, forward strand.
AGACAGGGAAAACAAAAAACTTTGGTTACGAGAGAGTAAGTATGTGAATTTTTTGTTGGAAATATTTAACATGGGAGATTGTAGAGCATTGTGTGTTCTTGTTGCATTGGGGACAAAGTTATCAGTTTCAGATTTTCCAAAATCTCCTAGTGAGTTAGAGGATATGTTGACAGTACCTTATGCTATTATTGTTGGTAGTTTGATGTATGCCATAGTCTATACAAGACCAGATATTTTCCAAGTAGTAGGAGTCCTTATCTGATTCATGGCTAATCCTAGGTGAGTACATTGTGATGTGGTAAAGAGAGTATTCAAGTATTTACGGGGTACTTCTGAGTATTCCTTACATTATCATGGACATCATACAAGATCTTTGCATTTAGTTTGTATTTTTGGATTCATGGATTCAAATTGGGCAAGTGACATTGACAACAAAACATCTGCCAGTTCCTATATATTTACTAAGTTCGATGTTGCTATGAGTTGGATGAGTAAGTGACAAGTTGTAGTCACTTTTTCCATTATAGAATTAGAGTACATGGAAGCTACCCATGCTTGTAAGGAATCCATTTATCTTTGAAGATTATGTTTTGATGTTGGGATTGATGCAAGGATGCTTACTATTTGCAGTGACATTCAAAGTGTTATTTTATTAGCCAAGAATCCTACCTTCCATGATAGAACAAAACATATTGATGTTAAATTCCATTTTGTCTGTGACATGGTGGAAGATGGTAAGGTGCAGATTGAAAAAGTTGATACTTTGACAAATGTTGCAGATTCCTTGACAAAGCTAATGAATACATAGAATTCTAGATGGTGTTCGAAGTTTGTGGGCCTTTTGGCCCCTAGAAATTGATTACCTAATTAGATTGGCTCTTGAAAGGTGTTCGACAAATCGAAGAATGTTGGGAATTAAGGTGTCTCAACCTTTGCAATTTCCTAGCATTTAAATATTAATTTATTAATGCTTATGTTGTAATTTCTTTCTCATATTAATTTTTCATCTAATATGACTTGGCATAGTGAGTTGTCAGCATATTGGGAGGTGACATGGATTTTATGGTCCCCACAAGGAAATTTAGGCCTCCCACTTTGGGAAGATATTCTTTGACATGTGTCAACGTCTTTGAAGGATTCTATGATGATCTTATGATGGATTCTTATGAAGATCGTATGACAGAGTCCTATGATGATCTTATGGAGTGTAAGGGCTAGATTCTATGACAAGCTGGACAAGTGTTGGAAGGAATATTTGCATGGGGAAAGTGGGTGCCCAAGTTTGACCTATGATAGGTTGTAAGAGAATGTAAGAGACATCTTTTGTTTTTTAGTCTGTTATGATAGATTCTCTTATAGTTCTAAGAGTTATCATATATGACGAATTCTATGACATTGTAAGGAATTTGACATACATATTAGGGAAAATTTTGGGGTGCCCAAGTATGGAGGAATGTAAGGGGGCTAAGGAATCATTGGACAAGTGTCACAGGAGTCAAATATGTGCTGGAAAAATGTGCCACATGGATTTGGACGCCCATCTCTTGTAGCTTGCTCTAGAAGCTACATTCATACTTGTATTCTCTATATATTAGATGTCTTGGAGTTGGTTTAGTATGTTATAATTGTATAATTGTAGGTATAGTTATGCTATTGGAATAGCTCCAAAAATCAACATTTTTGTACTCCTAGAAGAACTTGGATTGCAAGTGTGTTGTAATTCATATTGATTAGATATACATTTTTCAACTTTTGGAGTGTGGTTTTTTCACCCGAAAGGGTTTTCCCCATGTATATCTTGTGTTGTGATATTTTGATACTTTCATGTGTTTCTATTTCGTCAATATTCCTATTGTGCATCTCTCTTTGTAATAGTAAAGAAATTAAACTGTACATCTCTCCTCTTACATCAGCATTAGGAAGCATTTATGCATACCTTGCTTCATTTCAAATATTCTTCTATTGAAAACAATTGGAATACAAACCCATATTCCCCCTTTGTAAATAAAATATTTTTCATTTTTTGATTTCTTACCATTTTTGGAGACTTTGGGTGCAACCCTTTTAAAGTTCTATTGTCCTTAATTCTAAGTGAAAGCACATGAATAGCTCCTAAATTTTTATCTTAGTTGTTACCAAAGTATTAATCCATTATACTCACAAAATAATATTTGATGCATCCCTGAATATAGCAAGAATTAGGTAATCAAGATGGTAAACTCATGTAGATAATTTAATTTTATGGAATTTTCTTGAATAATTAATAGTACCCTACTCTACAATAATGACCTATAATTCTAGGGTTGGATGTATAAAATAATTTACACCAACCACTAACTTCTTGTTGAGGAAGTTTTGAGTGCTTCCTAAATCTATCAACACTATTACTCTCTCTTTCTTTAACAAGCCTGTCATTTTAAGATTTTTTGGGGTGGTGAATCCAACATGTGCATGATAAGAGATTATTGGGTGACTATTTCTAGATTCCCCTTCTATCTTATTACCTCCATCTAATGTTACTTATTCCTCATTTCTACCTTCATTGTAGAAAAACTTATTTTAATCTTATTTATGACTCCAACTATATATTTATTATCACAATTAAAATATAACCCTTTTTCTCTCTGACATATTACACTTTGATTGTTGCAATAAATTTTCATTGCACCTTGTTTTATTCCAATATATCAACATAGTCTCTTAAGCCAAATGGATTCTTTACAAGCATGATTAGTTGTCATATACTATGTTTCAGTAGTGGACAAAGCAACCATAGCCTTTCGCTTACTCATCCAACTAATTTCACCACCAAATAAAGTAAATGCATAAGCACTGGTGGATCTTTTTCTATCAACATCACCTACCTAGTATGAACCCAAATAACGATGAATATCAAGGGAAATATCGCCTTCTGTCATATTACTATGATAACATAAGGAATAATCTAAGGTACCACACAAATATCTTAAGACTCTTTTAACTGCATCCCAATGAACTCTACCAGGATTAGACATATATTTGGAAAGAACTCCCACTGCTTGGGAAATGTCTAGTGTAGTACAAACTACAACATAGATCAAACTTCCAACTGCACTCTGGTAAGGAACTCTTCTCATGTCTTCCTTCTTTGATGGAGATGTTGGAAAATCTGAAATAGATAACTTTGTTCCAACTAAAACAGGAACACACAATGGTCTACAATCCTGTATTTCAAACCTCTGTAAAATTGAGTTGACATACTTTCTTTGGCCAAGCCATAGATTTTTTTTCACTCTATTTGTTTCAATTTACATCTAAAGAATGTGTTTAGATGCACCAAAATATTTCATTTCAAATTTAGCAACAAGTTGAGATTTTAGTTCTTAAATCATACCTTTCCCTCTACCAATAAACAACATATCATCAACATATAATGCAATAAACATGAAATGATCACCATTGGTTTTATAATAAATACAATGATATGATTTAGAATGCTCAAATACCAAACTCAATACATATGTATCAAATTTTCGGTACCACATCCCAGGACTCTGTTTTAAGCCATACAAAGATTTCTTCAATTTGCAAACCAACTTAATTTTTCCTTTCACAATGTAGTGCTCTGGCTATGTCATATAAATATTCTCCTCCAAATCACCATGAAGGAAAGCAATTTTCACATCCATTTTCTCAACCTCTAAATCATAAGAAACAACAATAGAAAGCAAAAATCTAATGGATGTCATTTTTGAAACAAGAGAAAATATCTCACCATAATCAACACCCTCAACTTGAGAGTAACCCTTTGCAACCAACCTTGCTTTGTACTTCTCAACACCTCCATTTAAACCAATCTTTTTCTTTAGCACCCATTTACAACCAACATATTTTCATCCTTCAAGAAATGGTACCAGATACCATATATCATTGTTTTTCAAAGATGTCATTTCTTCATCCATAGCAATCTTCTAGGATTATGCATCATTCATACCTAGTGCCTCTTCTATAGATATGGGTTCATCCATGTTAGTATTCAAAGAAAAAATATATCTCCAATCATTAGGTGAATACCTTTTAGGTGGTTGTCTATGCCTTGTAGACCTACAAACAAGTTGAGTTAGAGGTTCTTCCTCCTCTTCTGAAGACCTAGAGGCAAATGAGCTCTCCTCAACTTCTTGTCTATCCTTGGGCCTAGATTCAACTTTCTCAGGTGTAGAAGGAAATTGAATCACATCTTCGTGTTTACTTTGTTCTTTTTGCAATGTAATAGAAGAAGGCTTAGTTTCTCTAAAAATAAATCCTCTTGTTATGAGTGTACAATATTTGCATGATCATTCACCACATACCTACATCTTATCAATAAATCATATATAATTGCAAGATTGAGACACATTTTTCCAACAATTTTTAGGGGGCTTTAAAGACCAAATCATATATGAGGCACACATGTTCCAACCAAAGTTTTTCACAAGAAATACTTATGACAAGGCAAGTAGAGGAATTTATTTTGGCCATTAGGTGACAAGGGTTTGTAAACATAAGAGACAAGTTCACTCCCACACAATAATTTCCTTAAACAACTAAATTGACTCCAAAAAAAAATTAAAAAGAAGAGGGGTAAAAGCACAAACCTGTGTCACACTTTATAAAGGAATCGGCCAATAGCAAAACAAAAATTAACTTCAACCACATAAAAGTGGTCTTTATGTTTTGAATTTCAAAATTATGTAAACTAATGAAATGTAGAACTTTTGATGAAGTTTATTCTTGTAATTTTTCAGATTTTTAAAAAATTGTTTTCATTATTTTTTTATCAATTTAAGAACAGATTTTGGAATGTTGAAAATTTCAAAAAAAAGTGGTGATCATGGGACGTCAAGAAACGAATTGAAAATAACTTCATTTTTCCCTAATTTTTTTTCTCCAAATAGGTAAGTTCAATATCTAGTGCATGGTAAAATAAAATCAAATTTTGATGTATATTTTTCTCGTAATAATGTTTTAAAGTCAAACTTGTTAGAATTTGACAGTTTTCATGGGATGTCAACTATTGCCTTTTTTCTAATCATTTTCAAAAAAAAAAATTATACCCTTTTGAAGAGGACTCTCTCCTCTAGTGCACCATATATGTTTTATTTTTTTTAATATTCTTTACTATTTTTTAAAAATTTCTAATCGGCCTTTTTTTAACTTTAACAACCTACTTGCATTATTTGAAAAATAAAATATATTAAAAGTAATCAAAATATTAAAAAAATTACATATTCGGATTCACCACTCCAAGCTCTAGAAAAGGATATTTTTTATTTTTTTTAAACATGATTCTAACTGAAGAAATACTTAGTTGAAGTTTTTTTTAGCAAAAGGCATGGAAGCTTGTATATATATATATAATTTAAAATAAGTTCTTACATATTTTTGAAAAGTCCCACTTCAAAAAACCATATGAACACTATGTTGATAGTTCAAAATTTAGCTATCAATATCCAAAATACTAGATTGATGAACACCCATATGCCAACTACTACTAATAAAGAGCAGAAATATTTGACTAGCTATAGCATCATCCCTAAATCAAAACAAAAAAGACTCCATTCTGACCAAAATTCCCCAAACAACACATAACCTATTCTTCCATGAAGTCAGCTTGGACTGAATTTTCATCGTGGCTTTCCAAACCCTCTGCCAATTGAAAGCCCCTCTCAAAAATTCTTCGTCCACCAATAGGAGCACTGGAGAACTGCACTGGATGAACCAACCTTGCATGATCAGGATTAACATTGACCTAGAAATTGCTTGGTGGTCGAATGTAATTAGCAGGTTGTGCTTTTTGTTCACCACGAACCAGTGACAAAACCCTAAGCTGCAGGTCTAATTGTAGACTAGAGGTTGAAGCTTGCGCGACATATGCTCTCAAGAAAACTAGGGCATAATATTTTTCTTTAATATCCCCCTCCATTACTGCGCACAAACAATGACAGTTCTTTCACAATGCCCGAAGCAAGATGTTGTTGTTCTTGTACTATAGAGCCAACCTGATGGCTTCAAAAACTTCTTCAAAACCCTGGCAACGCTATATAAATTCCTTGGCGACGCTGTACAAATTCCCTGGGGAATAGAACACCAATGTACCCATCTCTGCTAAATATATTATATGCTTTCACTGCTTTAAGAACGACATCATCCAACAAAAATTGAAAATTGACAATTTTCCTAGCCAATTCCTCAATTTCGCCCAAGAATTGAACCAAATCCATTGCATTAGAGAGGTAAATTGATATCACCTAAGATGAGAAAAGCAAATGCCTAGCCCTTAGACTGGTAACATCAACCCCCTAGACCATGTGAATGCAATCTTCTACTATGCCTTTGTCAACCTTGAACATGAGCTTGAGAGAGTCATGAGACAAAGATTCTTCAAAAGGTCACTCCCATGGCTTGACTGGTAAGAGCACTCAAAGATTCCACAGATGAAAATCCATTTTGTAGCTAATTCTACTAGCAATTAACCAAATTCAAATTACTATGCACAAAGAATTCTATCAATATCCTACACTTTACAATGCAAATGTGCCAAACCCGTTCTATAGCTTCCTTTTTAAGCCCTCATACACTAATGACATCATAGTCTACCATGATGAGAAAGAGTGCAAAGGGCGAAGCATTAGAATCTCACTCTAAAAAATTAGTTGAAGTTGAAAGTTTAGAAAAAATCTAAAAAAAGCTGAGTTGGTTGCCAACTAGGATACCACATAGAGAGTTTCGGTAGAAAGGGTTTCTATAGAAGGGTTTTAGCTTAAAACCTTTTTATAGAAACCCCGCACATAAAATAAGCCAATTTAAAAGTGACAAAGGGGAAAATTAAATTTTTTGGATTCGGTCAAAACCTTGTTTTCCATGTATAGGCCACGTGGTTTCAATCGAAACCTATTTGGCCAAAACTTATCCAGCTGAAAATGTTTCGCTTGGAACTATTTATTTGGCCGAAAGTGTGACATAACTTTGTGCTTTTACCCATAAGTGGGTAGGACGTATGTAGATGGTGGTGTATTCTGAGAGTTTGATAATGGTTGGATTGGCTCTTAATCTCTTGTGGTGATACTCCTGTGAGAAGCTTTCTCTTCAAGTATATTATAATCTTTTGATTTCTAAATAATATATTGGGTATCTTTTGGAGTGTGGGGTTTTTCTCCCGAAAGGGTTTTCCCCACATAAATCATTGTGTTGTGGTATGCATTATATTTGTATTTATTTTTGTTTAGGTTCTTGTAATTGTTAAAGATTTGTAAATTTTTTTCCTTATTATCCTCTCAAGGTTAGTGTAGGAAGTTGTTCTGCTACCTTAGCTTCCTTACAAGTGGTATAAGATCTTGATCACCTTTGGTTTCAGTTGTGGGTTGTTGGGTTTTTTGAACTAATCCATATTTGAGTGCGAGCTTGTGCAGAAGACACTTTGTGATCTTGTTGCAAGAATTTTTAGATGGCAAGTTCATCAGGGAGAATAGAGGTGGAGAAATTTTATAAAAATAATTTTGAGATGCGGAAGCTAAAGATGGAGGATCTATTGATAAATCGAGATCAATGGGATGTTGTTGATAAGAATGTTTCAAGGCCTGGAGATCCTACTCAAGCTGCTCAATATGATTTTATGGATCGTAAAGCCAAAGGTCTAATCAGATTGTGCTTTGTAGATTCTATTTTAATTATTGTCCATGAAGGGACCTCTGCACAGAAACTATGGAAGAAGCTTGGTGAGATGTATCAGGCCAAATCTTTAGTGAATAAGATTTTCTTGTGGAAAAAGTTGTATTCCTTGAGAATGGAAGAGAGTGGATGAATCACAGAACACATAGAAGCATTCAATATGTTGGTGGCTCAATTGGCATCATTTGGTTTCAAAATGGATGAGGAGGAGAAATGGCAGATCTTGCTTTGTTCTTTGTCTGATTCATGGGATTCTCTTGTTATGGCTGTTGGGAGTACTTCTGTTATATTGAAGACTAAAGATGTGGTGGGTTCTTTTCTTGATGAAGAGATGAGGGGGAAGGAATCCATCACTACCAAGGAGGCCCTAAATGTTTGTGGAATACTTAATGAAATATGCAAGAAGAATGAGAAGCGTGAAAAAACCAAGTCCAGGGGGAAATCTAAATCTCCTGGAAAGTCCAAAGTTATTTGCTAGAACTGTAATAAGCTTGGACATGTTCGTAAGGAATGCAAAGAAGAAAATAAGAAGAAAAAGAAGAAATTTGATTCTGATTCTGAGTCTGAGAAGGAAGATGGTGACGTATTCATTGCATCTTTGGCAACCTGTGCAGGTAATGATGCATGGTTAATTAACTCAGGTGTATCTTTTCATATGACCTTTAATAGAGATTGGTTTTGTGAATATGAAGAATATTATGGAGGCAAGGTGTACTTGGGTGATGATTCTCATTTAGACATTTTTGGTCATGGTAAAGTTAAAATCAGGTTTCCTGATGGTAGAATAAAAAGGATTAATGGTGTGTTGCATATCACTCGATTAGCATGAATTTTTTTTCTATGAGAAAACTAATAGATGCGGGTGTGCAGGTAGTATTTGTTGATGCAGGATGCAAGATGATTAGAGGTGTTAGATATGGGGCATTATATAAGCTTGATGCATGCATTGTTGAGTGCAATAGTACTTCTATGAAAATAAAGTTTGTAGAAGAAGTGAGGGTTTCACCTTCAACAGATGATCATGGCTTTTGGGTACCCAAGGGTGCTTTTTCTTCTGATACAAACTTACCTACAAATAAAACTATGTTATGGCACCAAATAATTGGCCACATTGGAGAAAAGGGTCTAAGGAAATTGAAAAATAAAAACCTTGTTGAAGGTTTGTTTGATTGTAATCTTGAATTTGATTTTTGTGAGCATTGCATTTATGAAAAACAAAGTGCGTTCAATTTTACTCGAGATCTCATAAATCTTGTGGTGTATTGGATCTTATTAATTCTAATGTATTTGGTCCTGTAGATGTTCCTTCAATTGGTAAATAAACATATTATGTTTCATTTATTGATGATTATAGTAGAAGGAAATGGGTATACTTTGTAAAGATTAAATTTGAAGGTTTTAGTCGATTTAAAGAATATAAAGCAATGGTTGAGTTGCAGACTAGAAAGAAAATAAAATGTTTGAGGACTAATAATGATGGTGAATTTTTCTCTAATGATTTTGATAGATTTTTTAAATATTGTGGTATTCATAGATAGAAAACAACTTTGTATTCTCCACAACAGAATGGAGTTGCAGAAAGAATGCATAGGACATTGATGGAGAAGGCTAGGAGTATGTTGAGTGGTGTTGGCCTAGAACAAAGGTTTTGGACTGAAGCTATTGCCACTTCCTGTTACTTGATTAACAGGTCTCCTACATCATCTCTTGTTGATAAGATTCCTATAGAGGCATGTTCGGGTCGCAATCATTCATTAAGACATCTTATAGTTTTTCGTTGCAAGGCATATGCACATGTGCCAAAGGAGAAGTGAACAAAATTGGAGAACAAGGCTATGAAATGTATCTTCATCGGATATGGTTATGGTGTGAAAGGATACAAGCTTTGGGATCTTGTTGCACATAAGGTAATACATAGTAGAAGTGTTATTTTTAGAGAAACTAAGCCTTCTTCTGTTACATTGCAGCCAGAACAAAGTAAATAGGAAGATGTGATTCAATTTCCTTCTACACCTGAGAAAGTTGACTTGAGGCCCAAGGATAGACAGGAAGTCGAGGAGAGATCATCTAGCTCTAGGTCTTTAGAAGAGGAGGAAGAACCTCCAACTCAACTTGCTCATAGGTCTACAAGGAATAGACAATCACCTAAAAGGTATTCACCTGATGATTGGAGATGTATTTTTTATTTGAATACTAACATGGATGAACCCAGATCTGTAGAAGAGGCACTAGGTATGAATGATGCAAAATCCTAGAAGATTTATATGGATGAAGAAATGGAATCTTTGAGAAACAATGATACATTTGATCTCGTACCATTGCCTAAAGTATGAAAACCTATTGGTTGTGAATGGGTGTTCAAGAAAAAGATTGGTTTAGATGGAGGTATTGAGATGTACAAAGCAAGGTTGGTTGCAAAGGGTTACTCTCAAGTTGAGGGTGTTGATTATGGTGAGATATTTTCTCCTATTTCAAAAATGCCATCCATTAGATTTTTTCTTTCTATTGTTGTTGCCTATGATTTAGAGGTTGAGAAAATGGATGTGAAAACGTCTTTCCTTCATAATGATTTGGAGGATGATATTTATATGACACAACCAGAGCACTATGTGGTGAAAGGTAAAAAGCAAGTTAGTTTGCAAATTGAATAAATCTTTGTATGGCTTAAAATAGAGTCCTAGGATGTGGTACCAAAAATTTGATACATATGTGTTGAGTTTGGGATTTGAGTGTTCTAAATCAGATCATTGTATTTATTATAAAACTGATGGTGATCGTTTCTTGTTTATTGCATTATATGTTGATGATATGTTATTTATTGGTAGAGGGAAAAGTATGATTTCAGAACTAAAATCTCAACTTGCTGCTAAATTTGAAATGAAAGATCTTGGTGCAGTTAAACACATTCTTGGGATGGAAATTAAAAGAGATAGAGTGAAAAAAAAGCTATGGCTTGGCCAAAGCAAGTATGTCAACTCAATTTTACAGAGGTTTAATATCCAGGATTGTAGACTATTGTGTGTTCCTATTTCAGTTGGAAAAAAATCTATTTCAGATTTTTCAACATCTCCATCAGAGATGGAAGACATTAGTAGAGTGTCTTACTAGAGTGCAGTTGGAAGTTTGATGTATGATATGGTTTGTACTAGACCATACATTTCCCAAGCAGTGTGAGTTCTTTCTATATATATGTATAATACTGGTAGAGTTCATTGGGATGCAATTAAAAGAGTCTTCAGATATTTGCATGGTACCTCATATTATTCCTTATGTTATCATAGTAATATGACTGAATGTGAGATTTCTCTTGATATTCATGGTTATGTGGATTCAAACTGGGCAGGTGATGTTGATAGCATAATATCCACTAGTGCTTATGTGTTTACTTTATTTGGTGGTGTAATTAGGTTGATGAGTAAGCGATAGGCTGTGGTTTCTTTTTCCACTATTCAAGAAGAGTATATGGCAGCTACTCATGCTTGTAAAGAAGCCATTTGGCTTAAGATAATGTGTTTAGATATTGGAATAAAATAAGGTGTAGTGACAATTTATTGTGATAGTCAGAGTGTGATATGTCTAGCCAAGAACCCAATGTTTCATGCCAAGACCAAGCACATTGATGTACAATATCATTTTGTTAGAGATATGGTTGAAGAGGGCAGGGTGAAGCTAGTTGAGGTAGAGACTTTGATGAATTTTGTTGATTCTTTAATTAAGCCTGTGAGCACAAAGAAGTTCAGATGGTGTTTAGAGACTATGGGCCTTTGGACCCCTAGAAATTAGAGATGATGATGGCACCCTTTTGTTGTCCTTGCAAGGTGTTCGACAAGTGGTATATTTGTTTGGAAAATGTGTCTCAACCTTGCAATTATAAATGATTTATTGATAGGATATATATGTTGGTATGTGGTGATTGGTCATGAAAATATTGTACTCATAACAAGATGTGGGGTTTGGGGAAACTCCCCAAAAAAAATTTGATGACATGTCAAGTTTTTTTCCCGTTGACACGTCAAGGTTTTTTCCTGCTGACATGACAATGCTTTTTCCCATTGACACATCAAGGCTTTTTCGTTAACACATCAAATGAAAAATGACCTTGTAAAACCCTAATTCTATAATGTTCCAAAAATCTTGTTATAAGCAGGTGGGATGTATGTAGACGGTGGTGTATTCAAAGATTCTAATATCAGTTGGGTTGTTTCTTAATCTCTGGTGGTGATAATCCTATGAGAAGCATGTTTTGCAAGTATATTGTAATCTTTGATTTCTGAATAATATATTGGGCGACTTTTGGAGTGTGTGATTTTTCTCCCAAAATGGTTTTCCCCACGTAAATCATTGTGTTGTGGTATGCATTACATTTGTTTTTATTTTTGTTTAAATTTGTGTAACTGTTAAAGATATGTAAAATTTTTGCATTATTCTCCTCTCAAGGTTAGTCTAGGAAGTTGTTTTGCTACCTTATCTTCCTTACAAAATAAATTCCTTAAAAAAAAATAGCATTCTCCACTCTTAAACAAAAAGTTTGGAATTATTAATTATAATCCTTGACTATACCTATTTTCTTCAATTTGGTGAGTTGGCAGAAGTAGCTATCCATAAAATTATCTCCATAATATGTAGCAAGTTCCCCTTGAAAAATGAAAATGTGACCACACCCTTATTTTTATTCTCTTCACATAACCAAAAGTACAAAATGAATTGGTCTAGTTCCAATTATAAATATACCATTCCCACCTTTTGCTGGCATGGAACATGATGAAGATCAAAGAATGCTCCATTTGGCAAAGCCAACTAGTTGGATCCTTGCTAGCGTTTGGATATAGATTAGTTGACCTAGATGATCCACCTTGGTTTCTATAAATATCCACTTATGATCCTAATTTATTTTTGATATACGTATTGATATTATCCAATGTGTTATAGATACTTAATATATCCCTCTTCAATTGATGCATATCCTCTTTAATCTTGGTAGTTTCTTCCCTTATTTTTTCTCTTATAGATTCCTTATCTATGGAACCAATCTCTTTACTTCTCATATCATAATTTCCTAGAGATTTTCTAGATGTGACAAAAGAAAAATCCCCTTCTTGTAAGCCACATCATGGTGGAGAAAAATTATTTTACATTGAATCATATAAAATAAATCAAATTAATCTTATTGTTCTATAACTTACCAGAAATTAGATCTTACTTCCCAAAAAATTACTAACAAATTTATTGATTTGTATTCTTGAGAATGAATTTGGTGGAAACCCTAATTTTATAATAATTTCTTTAGTTATGCTCCAAATGGCCTCAAATATGGACTAAAGTGGAATAAATGTGTTCTTGATAAAACTTTTAGAGAAATTTAAAAACCATTTATTTTTAGTTTTGGGAGAGAATTAGGTGGAAACCCTAATATAACCATAATTCTATAATAAGTCGTTGAATTCTACTGTAATTTAATTTAAATTATTTAATAACCTTTAAAAGTTAGAAAAAAATAGAATCAAAGAGATATGTGCTTCCCAAAATGACCTCCATTTTAAAAAAAAAAAAGTATTTCCTTCACAGTGCTAAGATCGTGCTCTGATATCACTTGTAATGAAATGAATTACATAAGGGATATAATAGGAAATATGTTTCAAATACTTGATAATAATTGATAATGACAAGCCACTTCAAGGGGGGAAACCTCCAAATATATTCAATGAGAAAATAATCTATAATATGATCATAATAAATAGACCTTTAGCTCCTACATATACCTAAATATACCATAGTTTCTATAAAATCCAACTTAGATACCTAAATATAACACCTAGGATGACATAACTACCTATATATAACTATAATAATTATTATATAACTTTATTAAGATTTAAGGTAGCAACAAAATTCAACTAGTCATAACCGTATGCACATTATAGGATCAAGGGTGTAACAAAAAGATATAGTGCACAATAAATCATAGATTGGATCCTTAAAAACCCAAAAGAGATGGAATAACCAAATAATATTATTATATATTAAATTAAATGGTAAAATGGTAAGGAAATATTTATTGGACCTATGAGAAAGCATAAATATTATGCCTATAAGTTATTTGGGAAGCATTTGTCATCCAACAACTACATAAAATATCATATGATATTTCTTTAGCATATGGAAGCCCTATATATCCAATATGCACATGGTGAAATATTAAAGTAGAATTTATGGTTATAAAGATAAATTATTACTTCAAATTTAAATATGTGTATGAAGGATCCCAAAAATTCTTTAATGCCATACTAGATATTGAATGGTTTACAAATAATAATAATAGAATATTCGATGCAAATAATGAAGAAATAATATTACAAAGGAATAGAAAAGTGGTACATATACCATTCAATGAGAGAATGAAAGGTTTATATATTTAATAATTCATGATGATAATAAAGAAGAAAATGAGGATGAATTTGGTAGAAAATTATATACAATAGATGTAATACCTACAATGAAATGGAATGGTAAACCTAATTTTAACAATGAAATATTCATAGACAATGACTTGATTGTTCAATTGATATAGAGGATGCAATAGAGGCATGGGCATTTGAAGAGCTAAATGAATATAAGAATAAGGTAGTAAGGCTTTAAAAAATTTTGATATGTAGAAAAATATTATAATGATACAATTAGATAATGCATAGCAAGTAAACATACCACATACAATAAGTATCAAATGTTAAATTACCTCATTATTCTAAAAAAGGAGATTTATTGAAGTATCTTTAAATAATGAAAAAAAAATTAACAAATAAATAACTTATACTGTAATCTCTTTATGATACATTAATCTTAATCATCATGAGGTATTGAAAGACTCATAAACAAAACATACCTACTTGGAAAGCACTAGCAACTTTAATTAAGAATAGGTATCTAGAAGAAACAAGAACTACTAATGGAACAATTAAATATGATGAAACAAGAGACCCATTATACCATATAAATATTTATAAATACTCATGGGATGATAAAGGAGAAACCAAAGATTAGACATCTCTTTTTAATGACTCCATTCATTTTCTACACATACCACATACCATGAACCGTTAAAATTTCTTATGCAAAAATCAATAATAAACAACCAAATATGTCAATGGCTACTATTTTTATAAGAATATGATTTCAATATTATTTTGAAACCTATAAAATCTAATAAAGGGATAGACTATCTTTCTATAATTAAAAATCATAAAGGAGAGCATATTGAAGATGATTTCCCTAATGCACACCTATTCAAGATATGTAAAAAATTACAAGACATTTTCAACTACTATCTATTTGTATCTTCCCAAAGCATTACAAAAAACAAAAAAGGCTAAGTACAAGATCTCCCCCTTATAACACTATTAGTGGAGAATTATATAAATTTTGATTAAATATAAAATTCTATAAATATTTGGAGAAGATAATTTAGGAACTGGAATAATAAGAATTTTTTATTAGCTAGACTATTATGGCTGAAATTATTCAAATATGTAAATTTTTTCCACTCTTGGAACATTTGTTAAAAAACTATAAGGCTAATCACAAGAGATTAAATGTCACTTCAACCGATATTAGTCATGGAACCATTAAAAAAGTGGGCAATTGATTTAATTAAGACTATCAATCCCCTACATGGAAGACTAAGGCACATTCCATCTATCTAACTAGATGGGAAAAAGTGGAACCAAAAAAGACAACTAAGTTTGTTTATGAAAGCATCATTACAATATTTGGATGTCTCCTAAATATTAGGAGTGATTAAGGAAATAAGTTCATTAAGGAACTCCTCAATAAATTTATGATAATTCATATAAAAATCATGCCATATCACCTCACCCTTAAGTAAAACGAGGTGAGTAAATCTTCAAACATAATTTTGGTAAAAACACTTACAAAGTATTACAATAAAGATACATCACACTATGATAAAAAAGATACTAACTCAATGGTTTGATCCTACCACACAACCAACTAATGGTTAACACAATATTCTCCCTTTCAATTGGTTTATGGACTAGAAAAAATTACCTATTCAACACATTGTTCACAATCTAAGAACCATAGCTACTGCATGACTAAATGAAAACTATTCTCTTAAAACACCAATTGTTATAGTTATAAAAAGTAAGCAATAACTGGTTACTAATGTCTTATAATCAAACATAGAATAAAAATGCATTCCATGGCTAGAATGTAATAACTAAGAAATTTCAATCATAATTTTTGGTACTACTCTATAATAGAAAGATAAAAAAAATAGGCAAACTAAAATACAATGGCTAGGACCATATCACATAAATCACATAAAACTAACCAGTTTAGTTTAATTAAAGACTCTAAATAATAAAATATTAAATGGTATGTTAATTGTGTAAGATTAAAACATTACTATGAGCTAGATTAAAGCATAGAACTAGAATATAGAATATAGTAGGTGTTTATAATGTACCACAAAAAATACTTAGCATAGGAAATAAGGCCCCACATAAAAGGACCTAATATGTAGTCAACAATCAAATATTCATAATAAAACCATGAAATCCATAAAATTTTCAAAATGTATAAAAGGAGGAAAGGGGTAACACATAATGCACAAATAAAAATGACAAACACAAGTCATTATGTGAGAAAAAATCAGCAATGGTTTTTTGGTAGAAGAGTGAGAGAGAAGAAGAAGAAGTTGAGCTATGAAAAGCACATATACTCCAAAACTAATCAATGTTAAAGAAATTGCAAGAATAGTATACAAGCCTTTACCATGGAAAGTGACAAGGTCATTGTGGTGGAATCAATTGTTTGTCATTTAATTTTATCAATTTGGGTGATGTCCAAGGTAATTTGCAATATGGTCTTAAATTCTAAAGGTAGTACATATATCATAATTGAATATGCATTGTCCTTTGGTATAATAAACTTGAAATCAAATATATTCTACTGATGTACTATAATTAACACAATATTGAAAATAAAATATACTCAATCAAAATTACTAAAAAGAGAATGTATAAAACCAAACACACTTATACAAATTAAACTAAACTATTTTTTTGAAAAAAAGAACAAAACTTTCATAAAAATTGAGAATTTTGGAAAGAAGATATTTCTATCTTTGTATGCTTTCAAGTCTTTGAAATAATAATGATATATTACATATTAGTATATAATAAATTAAACTTATATAAATAGCTAATAAAATTCCATAGAATTTTATTATTCAAGTGATTTTTCCAAGCTCCCTTCTGAATTGATCTTTTACTCTTCAAGTAAGATCAAATTTTCTTCTTTCTCATCCATAATGAAAATAGAAAATTACATGATCTCTTTTATTAGATAAAATGGTTAAACCTTATAAATATATTAATCATATAAATAGATACATAATTTTATATAGAGTAGAACCAACACTAAAACTATAAGCAAAAACAAACATCAAAGATAAGCCAACACCAAAATGGGTGCGGATATAGAGAATAACATTATAGAGACCGAACAAAACACCCAAAAAGTAGTGAAAAATAGAGGAGATTCTACACACTAGAGGGTGGTGAATTATTTCCCTTATCACTTTATCTTCAACCCAAGAGAGATTGAGAAACTTGAAGAGCCTTTTATCAACAACTTGTAGAGGAGGAGTATGCATGATGAAATGGTGCAAAGATTTAATCACAATTTTAGCCTTGACAAGGAGGGCCTTATCAACCTAGCTACCATGAAAGAACAATATTCTTAAAATTTCAAGAACATTCCTTTATGAGACTTATGCTCATATCTTTAATTAAATATTTTCATCCTTCTAAATTTTGAAGAAAAAAAATAGATACAATACCACCCACAAGAGGCTAACCTTCATATGGATATGTTGTGGTATATCATCATTAATCAATAATTCTTGAATGTATTCCCTATAAAGAAACAAAGAAGTTAATGACACTAGATTATATCCATTACATTTGAAAGGAACCCCAATCCCACATCCAAAGGAGAGTAAAATAATTAGGAGTTCACAAGAAAAAATTTACTACTATTTATGCCAATAAAATATTCAATGAGATCACAAACATACTTGAAAATAAGTCTAAGTGTCTACAAGAAAGGGACCAAGAATATGGGAGAACCTTTTAGGGACCTTGACAAGAACTCTTAGGTTTAACATCTCATACAAATAGGAAGAAGAGAGAGAGGGATCAAAACATAATGGAGAGAAGAATGCAAGGTGAGAATGATGAGGAAAGGAAAAATTATTTAGAAATATGGAGGGGAAATAAAGGTAGAAAGAGAGACAAATTGTGAAATAGAGAAAGAATCTAGATAATAAATGTTTCAATCCAATCAAAAATCCAGGCATCATCACTAGCTCAACATAGGATGGAGAGGATCAAGTAGAAGGGAATACCATGTAATAAATGATTTATTCAAATCATATATGTGAATTTCATCACCAAGTCAGTAGAGGATGGAGAGGACCGAAAGGGGAGGGAAGGAACAAAGAGACACACAATTGAAAGTATAAAAAATCATGTAAAAACACTTGGAAATATTAGTATTTAACAAAATAATTATGATTTGGAGTGACTATAGAGGGGAGGGTAGGCACGAGCCACATATGATTCCATTCACTTCAATTCAACACACAAGTGATCCCAAAGTGACCATATTTGAAATTTTTTACAAAAACCTTTCAACATTACAATTTTCTTTTTAAAAATAAAACATTAAATACTACTACTATAGACAAGTAAAATTTCTTTCTACTCCAACTTTTAAACTAATTTTTTTCTATGAAATAAAAGAATGATTTCCTAGAAAATTCCTTTTCTTATTCTCATTAAACTTAAAAAACATATTATTACTATCCTAGATTGCCAAGTCTTAACTTGTGGAGCAATTAACTTATTCTTTTACTCCACAGATGAAGGTGAACTACTATCTTGAATTTTAAAAATTCTTTGATCCTGAAACGAAAGAAAATAGGGTTATGGGCATCAAAATGGATTGATGAACCACTTAGGGGGCCTATTTTCCTCTAGTTCATTAGGAAATGAGATCCACACAAAGAATTGACTTACAACCCTTAGGTGAGTCAACTCAAGATGTGAATCTACATATTTCCTTATGACTGAAGGATGGGGGTCAAGGTCAAACAACACTTTGGGGAGAAAAACTAAAAATAGTAAACTAACACCAAAATGCAATTTAACACTTGAAAAAACAAGATTAAGCTCAGTATTGATAGAACCTACAATAAAATCGTAGATCGGAGAAGGGTGGATCTGAATGTACCTTTCACCAAAAGTTAGTTTCTGAAGCTAATATGGGACTCATTCGCCCAAGGGCTAATGGGTCCACTTTCAGGAATTTTCTACAACTTTGGAGAGCCTCTGATACAAATCTAAATCTTCCAATTTTTCCAAGTGGCAGTGTAAGAATGTTAGAAATAAAATTTTTAGATGAGTTTCCATGAGATGACAACTTTTGCAACTTTTTCAACTTCAAATTTTGCTCTTCAAGAGATCTTCAAGCTTTCTTTCACCTAGATATACAAACACAACATAAGGGAAAAATTGTTCATTTTTGGTGAATGGGGGTTTGCCTTGGTCAAACCTTGAAATAAATAAAATCATGAGAGAGGGAATGAAGAATGAACAAAGCTATATTACCAATCAACAAACCCTTGAATAAACCTTGGAATAAAAGTCTACAACTTGCATGAAATGGATTCAATGCATGTGGATCTTGAACTTTGAATCTTGCTTGAAATAGGGCTTTGAATGATTTATTTGATCATGAAACCTACATCACAATGTTAGCTCCAAAAACATGCATGATGCAAGAATAATTTTACATGATAATTGGATCTTGAGTGCTGCAATTAAAATCTGATAAATATTCTCTTGAATTCCTTTAAGTTCTCCAAAATGCTCTTGAATTTCTCTCATGAAGTCACATAAAATTGCTAGGTGAAACATAGTGAAATAACCTTATATTTATAGGTATGTATCCTCAATTTCCCAAAATTCAAATATCACAAGCCGACATTGAATCATAGATTTGAAAACATTAAAATACCACCAAAAAAATAATTTAAATTTAGGTCCTAAGGTCAAGGGAGGACCCATTTTCCCATGGGAAAATGGGTCCTAGGTCCCCAAACCTAGGACACACATTGCTCAATGAGAAGTGTTATGTTAATCTATTAATGAATGTCGGGTTTCCTCTTCGGAAAATGTAATTAGTAGGCTTGGAAAATGAATTAAGGGGATAATTAAGGAAAAATAAAGCTCAATTAATTAAGGAAGCCCTAAATAAGTGTGAAAGTTAAGGTATACACCTTACAACACTAAATTAAGGAACAATTAAGTCCAACTTAACTAGGACGACCCAAACAAGTGAGAAAATGTAAAGGGATACATTTTTTGTCACTACATTTAACCCCCACTTTAGTAAGAGGACGACCTTGCATCAAAATCACACTAAAGTAGACATTCAAAACATATGTATGAAAAAAGGACAAGATACTCAATCATACAACATCAAAGACTTAAATAAAAGGTAAAAAATAAAAAGGGCGGATCAAGCCTCAACTATCCAATACAATGTGGAACACGCCTCAGTTGTTTGTCCAAAAACATTCACAAGTGGAACTCTAGTTGTCCACTATGTAAACAACACGCACACTCAAATGGGATAATGGAACTCCGGTAGTCCACTAGGTGATCCCCCAAGGGTGGAAAATGAGAGAATATTATTAGGATCCCATACCATATCAAAGCTATATCTCTAATAACTTCAATAAGGTGCCACAAAACAAAAACAAAAAACATAAAAGGGGTGGAAAATGAGAGAATCTTATTAGTCTCCCATACCATACCAAATCTATATCTCTGATAACTTCAGTAAGGCACCACAAAATAAAGCATAAGCTTTGAACTTCATAAGGCCTAACAAGTTGTGTTATGCTAAGCACCTATGAACAAACAAGGCAAGGCTCCACTGGCAAGAAAAATGTGTTATACTTGGTGGCCTTGAAAAGGGTTTGAGCTTCACAATGTTAGAAAGTTGCGTTATGCTAAATAATTATGAACAAAAATGAAAACAAGATAAGACAACATAAGATATAGTCAAAACATTCAAAATGATAATGCCAATGTATGCCCCCACTTTAAAGAAATTACTAAACACCATGTTGTGAGCAGTTACTTTAAAGTAGAAAATGATCAATGTTAAACAATAAAGAAGACATGAGAGCTTATTCGAAAAGCCCTATTCCAAGTCATATATTTCCAAATGAAGCTATGTCATGAATAATGGGTTTCCCCCAAAATGCAATGCTAATAATAACATAGAAAGAAAGTATGTCACACATGAGCCAACTTAAGGTATGTTGTTCGCATCCAAAACTTGCTCTTATATATACATGGAAGGTAGTCAACTAGCCAAAAGAGATAAAGACAAGTGCCATACTAGGACAAGGCTACTTAACCCCTTGCCCCCCAAGGGAAAAAGGTGAGCCAAAAATGGATGAAGATATGTTTCTCCTTGTGAAAGGAAAATATGATTGCATAAAGCCAAGTTTATACCCTCATGCATGGTAGTGAATATGCTATGACACTACAACTACCACATGACAAGGAGAAGTAATTAATGTTATTGATTATATTGATTAGACAAAGTATCAACTTGATGCATATATAATGAGATATTCCCACATGTAGTATCTATTAGTTCAGGATGCACCAAAGCTAAAGTTGGCTTAGAAGAATCTATTATAATAGTGTTGGTATTGAGTGAAGGCTTTTTTGACACTTTTGCTTCTTTTGATGGACAATAACCAAGACCACTAGTTATTTCTTATGTGTTAGGCTCTATAGGGACACATATACCTTGTTCTCTAGAACCACATCCTTTTCCACTATAACCAAGTTGTTTCAAAAGTTCATAACCTCTGAACCATAAATATTTTTCATGTCTTTCAAATTTGGTGGTTGTTCATAATCAACTTCATAAAATTTTGTTGTGTAATTTTCTTCTTCTCCTAAAGTGGTTGAAGTGGATGCTTTCAAATTTTGTGTTGACATTATCGCTGGTTCTTTTCCCTTTTTCAATCTTTTTTGTTATGATCTTGGGTTGCCCATCAAATTTAGGTGTGAAATCTAAGGAGCCCAAATCATTCTCCAATAACTTTGTGACTTATTCAATATTCTTTTCTTTTTATTTCTCGTGCATGGGTTCCACTTGTGTAATTGGTGTAAATGTTTTCAAAGGGTTTTTTGTGTTTTTCTCAGTGTGCAAACAACTTTCTAGTTCAAGATCACCTTGATTGTTTACACTTTGTTGTTATAGACATACTTCATTATATAATGAAGAGTAGAAGTAACCCCATTCATTGCATGAATCTGAGTTATAACCAATAGAAGATTCTATGAAATATTATTGGGCATGACATGAATAGGATTTTGCAATGTGACCTTTCCAACTCTAATAGGCAATGTTATCACACCAAGCGATTGTTTCCCTACATCATCAAATCCACATATAGATAGAGAGTCAAGTTGAATTTGGATTTTGTCTACTCCAATCCTGACTAAAAGGTTTATGCTACACATGATAAGGTCTGATCCATTTTCAACAAGGGTTCTCTTTATCCCTACTTGATTATGTATAGCTACTATCATGAAGTCTTCATTTTGGTTTTGCACATCTAAGGGACGTAATTCACTTTGGTGGAAAACAATGTATGCATTCATTCCTTGAATTAGGGATGCTATATAATTTGGATTTTCATTAGCGGGAACCACAACTTGTTGCAATGAATTTTCAACAATACTATGATAACTAGGTGAGGCTTGAATAAGATCCCATAAGGATGTCTTAGCATGAGTATTCTTAAGTTGTTCAACAATATCATACTCCTTTCCACTATGTAGAGGCAAGCGAGGAGCACTAGGAAAAATAGGTTGAGGTAGTAATGGTAATGAAGTAAGAATGGTTTGTGGTTACATATTGTTCCTTGTATTGTATGTGTGAGCAATGGTATTGTAACTCGGTTGTTGTGAAACAATGTTACTTTAAAACTCCACCCCAATAGTATTCACTAGCATCAGTTTCTATAATTTTCTTTCCACTACCTGGAAGTTGGGGGGTGGTAGCTAGGAGCACTTGGTTTTGATGCATTGGATGGCATCATGGTGTTCTTGGGTCCAAGTTGGTGAATCCTTCCATAACAATTTATTCAACAAGGCTCGATCATCAACAATATTCTGATAGAAACCTGTGATGTAATTAACAAGTCCAAGAAACCTTTGAAGCTCCTTTTGATTAGTAACTAGGAGAGAATTGATGCATGATAAAATATGATACTGTTCCTCCATTCTCCCCTAGGGAAGAAGCTTAATTCCAATAAATATGATTTCCTCTTGATAAAAAATACACTATCAGGGTTGAGAAGCAAACCATGGTGGACACAAGTATCTAGAAACTGTTGGAGATGCTCAAGGTGAGTGTGAGGAAACTGATTGAAAATTAGGATATCACCAATGTATGGTAAAATGAATCTGGAATAAGGATGGAAGACATAATCCATTATCTGCTGAAAGATAGAGGAAGCTATTTTGACACCAAAAGGTAAGACATTTCATTGGTAAAGGCCTTGAGGAATAGAAAAGGAAGTTTTATTTCGATCAGCGAGATCAATAGGGATTTGCCAGAAACCTTTGGTAAGATCAAATTTGGAATAAATATGAGAACCTTGTATGGATTTCCAAATATGATCTTTAGAGGGAAAAGGATGTTGATTATCTTCTAAGCAGACATTGAGGGCTTTATAGTTGACAACGAGTCACTTTTCAAATAACTCATTATCATTTTTGTCCTTCTTTGGATGCATGACAACAAAAGAGGATGAAGAAGGAGAAATTAATCCTTTAGCTAGTAAATCAACAATTTCCTTTTGGAAAATTTTATTTTCATGTTGACTGAGCATAAAATAATTGGCTTGTATCTTTGGTTGCATCTCAATCCCATTAGAATCCCTTTTGAGTGGTAAGATGTAGGAGAATTTTTGGGAAGTTTAGTGAGGTCTTTAGACATCACTTTCTTGTCAAATTCCTTCTTGATATCTTCAAGTTGGGACTAAATTTGGTTGAATTTATTAGTGAACCAAACATGATTATCCCTTTTGGGTACTACTTGTGGTATCCATTTTGATGTATAGCAATATCCTATTGTGAGACAAGGGACTTAGACTCCCTTGATCTGGAAGTGATATGCTTCCATGATGATTGGTTCCCATTTAGCCAATGTAGCACTTCCAATTATACCATCATATCCATCAATTTCATAGTGAATGAATTTAATGAATTGATTGTTTCATCAGGAAACTTTAAAAATATAAAGCAAACTAATTTGGAAAAATTATCTCCTTTTCTGAAAGAGATCTTTGTGTCAGAATTTTCCCATTGATCGACTGGGAAACAATGGTATCTAGAAATATTTAGGTCAGCTTTGGTATCAACAAGAAAATGCAAAGTATAGGGCTTAATAGATCTAAAATTAATTTGGAGTCTTATACCCATATAGCTAGTAGATTTCATCATCTTGCAATTTCCTTCATTGTTTGGATCATGTATTGTTAGTAGATTATCCATAGAAGGAGAATGCCTAACTAGTTCCCAGAGAATCTCTTCATGATTTGAACATATTGGAATAGTGTGAATTATATGTCCTTCTGGTGGATTAGGTTCAAGTTTCATTTGTGAAATGAAACGATCCAAATTTCTAGTCTAACTTTCAACTTCATGCATCTAATCCATTTCTTCTTTTTCATGGAGCTCATCAATTTCCGATCGAGCTTCTCTTATAACTTTGTCTATAAATTCAAGCCTTCGATGCCACCACATGTGACTTGATAAAGATATAATAGGAGGTGTTGTAGTCGTAGGAACAACCTTTGGTGGAGAATTTGATCCTAGTGAGAATTGTCTTTGGCATTGGTTTCAGATAAGTGAGACGGGAGATTTCTCTCCTTGTTGTTCTAATTCTCTTTTGAGAAGATATAAATTATGAAACTGTTAACATTGATTCTACCAAGTTCCTTCCATCATCATAATAGAATTTTTTTCTTGTTCTATTTTTTCTATATCCTTTTGAACTTCAGATAATTTCTAAGAAGAATTTATGAAGTAATGCCGGATTTTGATCATTCAGCATAAGAAAGATACTTTTGAGGAAGCATCAGAATAGTGTGAACTATTAGAACTATATTATAGTTTTGTTTTTGATTCATCTGTCTGTTTTGGTTCTTCTCCATCAGTATCCGAGAAAGGGATATCATTGTGGTTGGGGTAGTCATCAACGAACTCATATTTTGATTTGATACCAATGCCTTTTTTACTGTCTTGTTTAGGGCATGTGTTTGCATAATTTTAACCCTTACAAATATAACAAGTGGGTTTCCAATTTTTCCCCTTTCTATGAAATTTCTGTTGTCTAAAGAAACCATTTTTATATTTCCTTTGAAATTTCTTGTATTTGGTTAAATGTCTTTTTGGTGTCTACAAGTTACACTCAAAGCACTTATGCTTCTTTTTGAACTTTTTTGTTTTCTCTATCTTGAAGTCATTACATCCAAAGTTAGAATTTAATTGCTTGCAATAAAAGCTAACAAGATCTTGGGTTTAATATTTTTGGACATTTCCCTATCTGAGTAAGTGCAACAAGCATCTTCATTAATTTATGTAATATAATTGCATAATTATGGAAAGGATATTTCCTTGGGCTCGTGTCAAGTGCAAACAAGAGATTCCATTACCTGGTTCAAATAATAATCTTTAACTTGAGGAAAACTTTTCAAGAACTTATAATACATAACCTCAAAGCCTTGCTCATGGACGTTGTAATAGAAATTGAAATATTGTTATGAAAAATACTCATTTTGCCAATGTCACAATATTTATTGGTGATAAATCTTTTGTAGCGCGTTCTTTCTGTGGCATCTATACAACCAACAAACATAATGATTAACTGATTAGAAACAACATCAAGACCGTTGTTAAAGAGGTCGCCCATATACTGAGCATCAAGGAAATCCCAAGTTCGCCTAGAAAGACCTACCATGGCATTGAGGGCTTGAAGGATGGAAACCCTAGTTTGTACTCCTATACTGGTGTTGGTATAATTTTGTACCCATGCTCTAAGAGCTTCTATACTCTTCAAATTTTAAATTGGGTCATAGACTAGATGATCTTGGGAACTCCCAAAATTTCCTGGGTTGCCATTAGCCATGTGGACCTTTGCTTTGTCCTGATGTCTAATCTTGTTGACCCTATATTGTCCAAACACAAGATCCCATTCTTTGAGTGTTTCTGGTTCCTTCATTCTAGGATCCAGAAAACCTTTAGTAGCAACCTATATATTTTAAAAGATAGTGTTGCTTGTAAGAAAATTAAGCACTTTAGCAAGTGACTATGAAGGAATACAAGACTGAATATGTTGGGATTCACTTGGGATAGTTTTATCAACTTGATCAAGTTTTTGGATTATAGTTTCTTGGTATGAATCCTATTTTTGTTGGATAAGAGTGACTTGTTGGGTAATGGTAGTGGTATGGGTGTGAATAAGAGAAGTGGCTTGTTTTTTTTGTGCCCACCATTCTTTTGCATGTGTTTTGAAAACATCAAAATATTTGCGTAAAGTAGAGATATCATGTCGGATCTCTTAATCATAGGTCTGGGCAATGAGGTTTTCTAGCTTAGTAAGTTTGGAAAGAATATCATGAGAATTATGGGACTAAATGGCCTGATGTTTCTAGTGGTCAATGACATCATGCTTGGATTGAAGGTGCTAATCACGAGGCAAAAGGAGAGCTTTTTGGTGACAGAGATTGGACCAATCGAGGAGTTTTGAGCCAGAGGGAAATTTATCACTTATGATAGATACATGATGTGCCCAAAAATAAATTTTGAAATTACTGCTAGGATCATATTGCATGAACTCACAAAAATGGGGTAGGATCCCTGGAACAAGGTGCAGGCCTTATGAATTCAGAATTTTAGTATCAATTTCAGACAAATTATCAAGTTCGAGAAAATTGATAGGTTTAGCGGATATCATTCATATAGTATTGGTGGTAAAATTATATTGACAATTGTCATATTACATTATGCCAGTGTCAATTTCAGAGTAATGAACATGAGTGCATTCAGATGTATCCAAGGAAGGAGGATATGTTGTGGGTGAAAGGAAGGACTGACAAGATTGACTGGAGAGACCATGTGCATAGATATTAGTTGGAATATGATAAACACCATGATGTGGTTGAGGTAGATGCCAACACAGAGGGCATAAACAATTGAGTATTTCATGAG
The DNA here is from genome assembly GCA_007115665.2 of Sequoiadendron giganteum. Taxonomy (NCBI): domain Eukaryota; kingdom Viridiplantae; phylum Streptophyta; class Pinopsida; order Cupressales; family Cupressaceae; genus Sequoiadendron; species Sequoiadendron giganteum. The sequence goes on from CM021108.1 coordinate 537,633,425, forward strand.
AGAAATAATGAGAACACGGATTGAAAACTGGACATTTCATGGACTGAGTGTTGAATCGAAGGAGTAAAGACTCTAAAGGTAAAAGCTTGGGAAAAATTGCATCATGGGGTTTCCGTAGGATTTCCAAAATCTATAATGGCTTGATCACCTACTTCCCTAATTTGTATACCACGAAAATTAGTATCATGTGTTTGTATCTCTAATTTCCAATGAGTAGGAATTTGGATATCTCACCACAACATTTTTAGGGGCTCTAAGCTCTACTGTGGTACTAGAGGAAGTTCAGAAAATACTAAATTATTCATGTAAAGGCATACCCTTTCTAGGATCATTGATGAAGGGAATTGTGGTATTGAACAATCAGAAATGAGCTAAAAAATGAAGTGTATGATCTATTGAACCCTGTTTCATATGCAAATGATTGGATCAAAATTTATGTGTTAAGACCTAATTCAAATTTTCATCTCACAAGCTAACAGATAAATTTAAAGAGGAATAAAAAATAATGGGTCCAAAAGCCATGGTATCACTGGTAGCTCCTAGAATAACATCACTAGTTTGTATGTGTCTATTATCCTTAAGCATCATGAAGATATAAACATGAATACCCTTGTGCTAATGTCCTTCAATACCCATCCTTACTCAAGATAGATGTAAGTACTGGTAAGCTTTGGAACTTGATAGGGCCATACATCTATACTTTTGGATCTTGACATCGAAAAACAATTGTAATGTACCTTGACTACCATTTTTGACTAGATGTTGGATTTCACAAACTTTACATAACTATTTAGGCCTATAATGAATAATACCCTTAAACCCTTGGACATCGAGATAATATTTTTCAATCTTGATTGTAGGAACTTTAAAATGACCATAAGCATTCCTATCATAATCATGACTAGAACGCTCTATACTGAGATCCTAACCATTTTAAGCAAAAGTTCGATCAGATTAGGTAATGAATTTGGTAAGACAAACTTGAGGTTGATGTGAGGGTGGATAAAGGATAAGAACTAGCTCAAGCGATCACTTCAAGGGATGTCTAATGCTCATAACCTCAAAATACATCCTTATTTTGATGATATTTTAGCAAAGGGGAGTCTAATGATACCTCATCGTTGTCATATAATGAAGCCACATTACTATTATTTGAAAGACATGTGTCAATGTTTTCATTTTCTTGCACCATGATATATTCCCTAGTAGGAGAGTTTTTAGGAGAGGAGCAAACAATATGTTGATCACATTCCACGGTTAGATTTTGTAAGACAACTCCATCACAAATAGGGGAGGCATGAAGAGAAGAACAACTATGATTCTCTTTCTTACCAATGATACGATCCTTTTGTTCAATAATATGTTCCCAAGTGGGGGAAGCATTAGGAGAGGAAGAAATAAGATTCTCATGACTCTCAATAAGTGTATCTTCTAATGCCAAACTATATTCTTCACAAATAGGAGAGATATTAGGAGAAGAATAAATGTGATTGTCATGTTTGTCCATGATTTCATCCTCTTTCTCTAAAGCATACTCACAAGCGAGAGATGAATGTAGACTAGGTAAGGTGATGTTAAGAAATGTATCAATGATCACATTCTCTTGTGCCAAGATATCTTCCCAAGTAGAAGAGTTTTTAGAAGAGGAGCTTTCAATATTGTCATGACTCTCAATGGGTGTTCCTTCTAACACCAAAATACCTTCGTCACTAGTAGGAGAGATATTGGGAGAAGAGAAACTATGATTTTCATGATTGTATATGCTCACATCTTCTTCTATCACATCATTCCCACAAATAGGAGAGATATTAGGGGATGTGGAATTAAGAAATGTGTCAGAAATTTCACTCTCTTGCACTAAGAGACTCTCATAAGTAGGAAATATATTGGGAGAATGACTAACATGCTTGTTAATGATCTTTTTCTTGGCATACTTGGAAATAAAATATACTAACATTATGAATTTTGAGTGTACCTAAAATGAAAAGTAATCTATCCAAATTATGCAATGCTTCAAAATGTAAATAATTGTCTAACATATATGATGATTTTCACTACTGAAATAAGTTTTGGAATGATTTAAAATGGCTACACTAAATGGATGATTAGACCTAGATGCATAAAACAAAAATTTCTAAAATTGCCAGATTGAAACAAGGGGGTTACCAAGAGATCTGGGAGTGCAGAAAACCACAAAAAGCTCAAAAAAGTTGGTTTTTATAGGCCCTAAAGGACTCATTTGTCCATGGGTGAATGGGTCTCTATTTAGGATTTTTTAAAATGAAAAATGAAATTTCTCAGTGATTATATGTGCTCTCTAATCCAAGTCTCAAACTGTAACTTTTGTAATAGAATTTTCTAGAATTTGATGTCTAAATGCAAGTGAAATTAATGTCAAATGATGAGCTATATGACACTTTTTAAAATTAAATTTTGACTCAATTTTTGAATATGAATGATTGAACATACACTAATATGCAAGTACAATGCGCAAAATTAGTCTAACATTATGCAATTTTGTTGAATTTTTAGATTTAAAATTAATACAAAATGCAAGTTTACACCTAAAATGTAATGCAACTTAATGCCAAATTTAGAAACCCTAAATGCAATGAATTAACTCCAATCCTAGATTTATGGTCTAAATGCACTCCAAATCAAAAATTAGAATGTTCAAAATCTCAGGTTCATTAAAATGAAATGAAATAAAATAGGGTTATGGGCATAAAAATGGATTGATGAACCACATAGGGGACTTATTTTCCTCTATTTCATTAGGAAATGAGATCCACACAAAGAATTGACTTACAACCCTTAGGTGAGTCAACTCAAGATGTGAATCTGTAGATTTTCTTATGCTTGAAGGATGGGGGTCAAGGTCAAACAACACTTTGGGGAGGAAAACTAAAATTAGTAAACTAACACCAAAATGCAATTTAACACTTGAAACAACAAGATTAATCTCAATATTGATAGAACCTATAGTCAAATTGTAGATCTAAGTGTACCTTTCACCAAAAGTCAATTTTTGAAGCTAATATGGGACTCATTCGCCCAAGGCAAATGGGTCCACTGTCAGGGATTTTCTACAACTTTTGAGAGCCTCTGATATAGATTTGAATCTTCCAATTTTTCCAAGTGGAAGTGTTTGAATGTCAGAAATTAATTTTGTAGAAGAGTTTTCATGAGATGACAAATTTTATGACAACTTTTTCAACTTGTCAACTTCTTCAAATTTTTCTCTTCAAGAGATCTTCAATATTTATTTCACCTAGATTTGAAAACACAACATAAGAGGGAAAAATTGTTTGTTTTTGATGAATGGGGTTTGCCTTGGTCAAACCCCATTTTGGTAATCAGACCTTGAAATGAATAATTTAGCATGAAAGAGGGAATGAAGAATAAACAAATCTATGTTACCACTCAACAACCTCTTCAATAAACCTTGGAATAAAAGTCTACAACTTGCATGAAATGGTTCCAATGGATGTAAATCTTGAACTTTGAATCTTGCGTGAAATAGTGCTTTGAATTCTTGATTTATGATGAAAACTACATCACAATGTTAGCTCCTAAAACATGCATGATGCAAGAAGAATTTGACATGACAATTGGATCTTGAATGCCTTTAAGTTCTCCAAAATTCTCTTAAATTTCTCTCATGAAGTCACATAAAATTGCTAGGTGAAACATAGTGAAATAATCTTATATTTATATGTATGTATCCTCAATTTCTCAAAATTCAAATATCACAAGCCAACATTGAATCACAGATTTGAAAATAGTAAAATACTACCAAAAACATAATTTAAATTTAGGTCCTAAGGTCAAGGGAGGACCCATTCGCCCATGGGTGAATGGGTCCTAGGTCCCTAAACCTAGGACACACATTGCTCAATGAGAAGTGTTATGTTAAGGAATAAATGAATGTCGGGTTTCCTCTTCGGAAAATGTAATTAATAGGCTTGGAAAATGAATTAAGGGGCCAATTAAAGCAAAATTAAGCTCAATTAATTAAGGAATCCCTAAATAAGTGTGAAAGTGTAAAGGGACACACCTTACAACACTAAATTAATGCACAATTAAGTCCAGTTTAACTAGGAGGGCTCAAACAAGTGAGAAAATGTAAAGCTATACATTTTCTATTGCTACAAATCCTGAATAAAGGTGATTCCTATTTCAATTAGACTAAATATTGAAAACAAGGTGAAGGAAAGCTACAATATGAAATTTATGCAAGTGAATTTCGATCTGAAAATTATATTACCAAATCAGATTTAAATATGTGATTGCAACATACATCACAATATAAAAAATAGCAAACAAAATATCACACCATATTTATGTGGAGAAACCCTTTCAGGAAAAAACTCCACATGAGAAAAGAGGGCAAGTATATTATTAAAATTTGAATGAGATTACACAATAATACACTTCGCTACTGATCTTTGATCAATCTCATAGCACCATGTTATCTGTAAGAACTCAATATTGTCACAACCCTTTCCCTTTGAACATTTGCAAAACTCTTTTAATTAAGTTCATGTAACAAATTTTGAAATAATTATTTATTAAAGGCGAAGAAGAAATATATTAAAAATGAATAAGTAATTAAATTTAATTAATTCTATACTAGAATAAAGTATTAGAAGAAATTTCATTATAAAATAAATTTTTAAATATTCATACCACATCAATTTAAATTATTTAGAGTTATTAAATTTAAAAGGACATAAATAAATGTTTAAAATTCTTTTAGTTAATGATGCAAATATTATTTGAATGAAAATATTATATTAATTTTTTTATTTAAGCATATAGTTATGGAGGAAATGAAAGTGATGATGCTTGGCATACTAGAAGGAGGGGAGTTATAAAGAATATTCTATGACAAGAGTGGGAGGTTACACAATATTATTATTAAAATTATTTTATGACAAGAATAGCAACAAATGGGAGGTTACATGATTTTTATGATTTATTCTACGACATAATTTAGTGGAAATGTTTTGATGTTGATGAATTCTTGAATACTTATAAAGATTTTCTTTTATTTATTTTTTAATATTTTATGATTTACGGATATACTTTATGGCTTATTGTTGCAATAGACATATTTTATAACAAATTATTGTTGGATTAAATATTTATTCTATTTAGTGTTGTTTTTTAGAAAGTTGGGTTGAATATTTTAATTTGCACCATGTATCTCTTGTTACAAATAACTTTGATAAATGATAATATATAAAAATGAATAAGTTGAAATAATAATATCTAGATACTAGGACCTAATAAAAGAACTTGGTTGAATTTTGATCAATGAATGTTAACTTTCATTTGACACCTATAAGTGCATCGAGATAATGCATAGTATAAGGGGGAAGGATGTCACAACTCTCTCCCTTAGAAAATTTGTAAAACTCTTTTAATTAAATTCATATAGAAAGTTTTTAAATAATTATTTATTAAAGGTGAATAAGAAATATATTAAAAATTAATAAGTAATTATATTAAATTAATTAATTAATTCTATAGTGGACTTAAGTATTAGAAGAAATTTCATTATAAAATAAAGTATTAAATATTGATACCACATCAATTTATATTATTTAGATTATTAAATTTAAAAGGGAATAAATAAATATTTAAAATTCTTTTAATTAATGATACAAATATTAATTGAATGAAAATATTATATTAATTTTTTTATTTAAGCATATGGTTATGGAGGAAATGAAAGTGATGACACTTGTCATATGAAAAGAAGGGGAGTTATAAAGAATATTCTATGACAAGAGTGGGAAGTTACAAATATTATTATTAAACTTATTTTATGACAAGAATAGCAACAAATGGGAGGTTATATTATTTTTATGATTTATTCTATGACATGATTTAGTAGATATTTTTGAGTTAATATATTGGGTTCTTATAAATATGAAAATACCATCTCATGGCTCCAATTTATAGAAATTGTGGGAGGTAAAACCATGAATGTTAAACCAAAAAAAGAGGTATAAAACCACCTACAAAAATCCACGCCCCTCTTCTTGGATGGTCAAAAGACATAAAATATTAATTAAAAATACAATTCTCTCACATGGGAACATAACCCATAGCCTATCCAACTCCTAACTTTTTGGATGCTCTGATGACCTTTTTGATCCTTGATGGAACACAAACAAACACCTTTTCATCTCTAATCTTGGGTGCCCCATCCAAGACCTTCCAAATTCCAATATAGATGCCTAAGAGAGATGATTTATCTGTATTTGATGTGAATCCTCCACCAAAATTAAATCCACTCTTTAAAATATAATTACAATATGCCAAAATTTAATATTTTTCTCATGTCCCCTAGAACACATTCCAAGGAACATGGAGACATAGGATTACAAGATTAATTTCACCTTATCTTAACATTATCCCACTTGGCATTATACATTGTAATTAAATCCAATAGATACAAAACATAAAATTAAGTATAGTGATCAAGGCCCATGGCCTTCCTGCACCAAGAGAACGTATCCATGGTCATTGGCTTCATAAGAAAATTTGCAACATTAGCCAAAGTGTCAACCTTTTCAATCAATACCTTACCATTCTCAACCATATCTCACACAAAGTAATAATGAACATCAACATGCTTATTATGAGCATGTTACATAGTGTTTTTTATCAAACAAATAGAACTCTAATTATCACATTCAATCCTTAATGTCCTGCAATCAAAACCAATGCCATTACCAAGCCTCTATAACTATACTACCTCCTTAGAGGCATGTGTAGCATCCATATACTCTTCTTTAGTTGTGGATAATGCAATTGTAGGCTTCCTCTTACTCATACAACACACTACACCTCCAAATAAAGTAAATACATAGCCATTGGTGGACCTTCGACTATCCAAGTCACTTGCCCAATCTTCATCAACAAACCCTTGTATGTCTAATGACTTGATCACATCATTAGTTCATGATAAACCAAAAAGTAATCAAAAGTACCTCACAAATATGTAAACACCCTCTTAACAAAATTCCAATACTCTCTACAAAGGTTAGACATAAACCTGCTTAGAACTCCCACTTATTGGGCTATATTTGGCCTAGTGCAAACCATTACATACATCAAAATTCCAATAGTAGTAGCATAAGGAACAATAGACATATCCTAAAAATCATCATCAAAATTATGACACATAGTTAAGGTCAACTTAGTACCAATCAGAAATGGAATACTAACTCGCTTGTAGTCATGCATATTAAACCTCTACAAAATGCTACCAACATACTTACTTTGACTTAACCAGAGATTTTTGTGAACCCGATCTCTACTAATATCCATCCCAAGAATATATTTGGTAGCGTCCAAGTCCTTCATATCAAATATACCATAAAATTATGTTAGACACATAGGATAACTAAGAGGGGGGTTGAATCAGTTGTGCATTAAAACCTTCAAACCCTTATCAATATTTACACCCTTATTAAGCATCAACATGAATGTAAACAAATGAAATATCAACACATCAACAACCATACACAATAGAACACTATATTTTACATTGAAAACCCAATAAGGGAAAAACCATGCTTGGGATTATCTCACTATATGAATATCAACATTGATTACAAAAGTCTCATTGTCGAAAGGGCTCACTACCCAAAGGACTCACTATCCAAAAGAAGGCTCACTGCCAAGGGCTCACTGCCCAGGAAGATCACTTCTTTTGGATTACAAAGAGAATAGAAAGAGATTGTTGCAAGTAGGTTCACTAGCTCAAATCAACAAGAGAAATCACCACAACCATCTATAACCTTCGGCTCACTGCCTCCAACAACTTCAAGCACACTAAAATGTAGACACCTTTTTCTTACTGCTTTCGATAGTCTTAGGCGTTCATGCTCACACTCAAATCACAACACTTGATCACACATACATTATTTTGCACCACACTTTTCATCACACACTTCTCTAACAATTGACCTTACATATATATCTTCTACAACCACAAATAAACTTCTCCAAGTTAGCTTCAACAAACCGTATGCACCTCAAATGTGCAACTACCAAATAGGTCAATACGAAACACTTATTTGGTGGAAATAAGTGAAGACAGACCACACCAAGGGTTAACCCAGACCCAAATCTACACTGGCATGCTACACCACACTTCCACAGTCCATGAAGCACATCCACAAATAGCACTAACATGCCAGGTTGGCCAAATCGGTATTAACGCTACCAAGCAACCACATACACACTTCACCATGTTTAGAAACATCTTGTGGTCCACATAGAAAAATTACACAATATCTTAGAATATTCCAATGCCAATAGAATATTCAAAATCACTTGTGCAAACACATGAAACTGAGAATTCTATCATCCTATGCAACCAGTCAAATTGTCATCGAGATACAACTCATGAACCAAGCTTGTGGACTAGTTGAACACCAAACCATCCAAGGGAAGATAGATAAATCATCATTAGCACATTCCCAAATCTACAAGAAAAGAAACTTCAGTGTGGATAAATGTGAAGCAATTCCATTTCTCCTAGATATCCCTCTTCACAAGCCAGAAACCATCAAACACATCTTCTATTGCCGCACAATCCAAAACCTGAAACTCTAGATATAGCACCTTCAAAGGCTCTTGATCATCACATCCAAACCACACAAGCACAACTTCAAGAATGAAGAAATTTGGATCGCAACATAGAACACATCCCTGTCACCTTGTACACTCTTTATACAAATTTTCTTAAAAGCACTTGCAAACCAAGTGACCATGTTGCATTTGCAACACCTTCTCATCATGGCCACACTAGAGTTTTACATAAATGAAAACACTAATGACAACATAGTGCAACAAGTAGTGCAACAAGTTGTGTCTTGAGCTCACTAATCATCACCTTTTTGTTACCAATAAACAAAATATCATCAACATACAAGACAATAATTAGAATATGATCATCAATAACCTTAATGTACACACAATGATCCTCATCACTCTGAAGAAAACCCAAATTCAATGCAAAAGCATAAAACTTCTGGTACCACAACCTAGGTGACTATTTCAAACCATACAAAGATCTCTTCAACCTGCAAACCAATTATTCTTTTCCTTTCACAACAAAACTACTATGTTGTCATAAATAAATTTCCTTATCAAACTCCCCATGCAAGAAAGCAATTTTAACATCCATTTTCTCTATCTCAAAATCACAAGCAATAGTAATAAATAATAGGAATCTAATAAAAGTTAATTTAGCAATAGGAGAGAAAATCTCATCAAAATCAACTCCATCTCTCTAGGAGTATCCCTTAGCTGCTAATCTAGCCTTGTATCACTCTAACTGACAATCTACTCTAAATTTATTTTTAAATACCCACTTGCATCCAATGGGATTCCTTTCTTTTGGTAAACTAACAAGATCCCAAGTGTCACAACTATCCAAAGCCATCATATCCTCCCACATGGCTTGCAACCAAGACTCACTTTCCTCCAAAGAGAGAGCCTCCTTGAATATCTAGGTTAATTGTTAGTACTCAAGAAATAAAATACACAATGGTAATATCATGGGCTATACCTATCAACTAGATGTTGTTGTCTTAGGGACCTCCTCAAGGTAGGAGTAATGGGCTCTACTTTTTCTTCTTCTTTTGTGTGCTCATCCTACACATCCTCTAAACTATCTGAACTCTCTTCTTCTTCTCCATACTCAAATCCATTTGATTGTTTCTCCACATGTGCATCTTTCTAATTCTCAATATTTGTCTCAAAGTGCACTATCTTTATCTTATCTTTCTCATTTGGTTGTTCTTCTCCTAAGTAAGCTCGAAACTCCCTAAAATTAACATCTTTGGAAAAGATTGTTTTACATGTTAGAGGATTCCAAAGCTTATAACCTTTTACATCCTCACCGTAACCAACAAAGATGCATTTATGATCTTTTAAATCTAGTTTAGATCACTTTTGTTGAGGCATATGAGCAAAATCCTCACAACCAAAAACCCTTAAGTGTCAAATAGAATGATTTCTACCTATCCACACTTCATAAGTATTTTTATCAGCAAGAGTTGAACAAGGAGATCTATTAATCAAATAACATGTAGTACCAACTGTTTCTGCCCAAAATCATCTATCAAGCTTAGCACCACTCAACATGGTCCTATCTCTTTCCATAAATATTTGGTTCATTCTTTTTGCTACCCCATTTTTTTGGGGAGTATAAGGAGTAGTCTTTTGTTTAACAATACTTGCATGCTTACAAAACTCGTCAAATTCCCTGGAATAATATTCACCCCCATTGTCAGATCTCAACACTTCTATCTTATAATCTAATTGCTTCTCAAATAAGGCCTTAAATTCCTTAAACTTAGTGAAAAAATCAAATTTAGAATGCATAAATTAATCCATGTGTATCTTGAGACATCATCAATGAAAGAGACATAACACCGAGATTTACCCAAAGATTCAACATCCACTGGTCCACATACATCTAAATAGATGATCTCTAATAATCTCTTTGCCTCATTAGTTCCATTAAGAAGTGAAGATCTATTTTGTTTACCAAACACACAATGCTCATAGAAATCATTTTTTCCAAAAAAATAATCAAAAATACTGTCAACCAAATTTTTATTAGTAATGGTCTTAAGACTTTTTCACCATTGTGGCCAAATCTATGGTGCCACAACATACATGCATTTTCAGTGATATTTATATTGGAAGAGTTACATAGAGTAGAGGAATATATCCTAAATAAAGTCCATATCTAAGATCATTTAGCTATCACCAAACTCCCTCTTACCAACTTGTAATGAGACTTGTCAAATGCCACATGCATTCCAGAATCATTCAACTTGGATACTGGAAGTAAATTTCTTGCAAGTTCTAGAATATGTAAAATATCATCAAGAGATTTAATCCCCCCATCACTAAAAAGAAACTTTACCTTTCCCTTACCAACAATATTTTTAGTGATGTTATCACCAAGGAAAACATCTCTCTCATCATATGATTTGTAAGTGGTAAACCACTCCTTGTGAGGAGTCATATGGTAGGAGCAACCTTAATCAATAAGCCAATATCATTACTAATAGAGTTAGCTAAAATAAAAAAAACATCAAAATCATCATCAGAGGACTTTTCCATGGATGAATCAACATTTTTTTCTTGTTATTACACTCCTTCACATGCCCTCTTTTTCCACAATTCCAATACTTTACTTTGCTCTTTTCAGAGGTCTTAAAACATCCTTTAGAATTATCCCAATTTTGTCCCCTTTCAACACTTTCTCTTTGGATGTTCCTCGTGCATGCAAGGAATCTTGGGAGCCAACAGTCATATAATTTCTCCTCATCTCCTCTAATATAAGTATGGAAATTATTTTTTCAATCTTTGGATCTGCATTACCACTACTTATGGCAATAATTAGATTTTCCCAAGATTCAGGCAAAGAACAAAGAAACAAGATACATTTATCTTCATCTTCTAGTTTAACATCTACTAATGTAAAATGACTTATATCAAATCAAAACCATTAAAATGGTCTACAATAGAATTATCATCTTTCATTTTTAATGAATAGAACTGTCTTTTGAGATATAATTGTAGCCCATAGTCCTTGCATTTTTAAAAATGTTTGGTTAGTGATGTTTTGTCTTGAGGTTTTAATTCCTATTAAGGTGTGGGCTTGTGGTATTTAGTAGATATTTTCTTGGTGAATCTTTTATTAAAATAAATAGCTTTATTTCCTAAATGTTTATATGTCCACACCAAAATCAAGAAAGAAGACTCTACACCAAAACAAAAGAAGCATGAAATTTCATGAAAAATGGAAAAGAAACTCTAAGTTTAAGCACCAAAAATTGAAGGAAAATGGACAATCTGAAATAAGGCATCACATTGAGGATAATTTTTAGGGTTTTCTTCTACTAGAAGTGAATTTTGAAGGAGCTAAATGGAAATTTGAAGAACTGTCAGATGATCTGACCTTGAAGAAAATGAGTTCAAAGGAGTTGCAATTGGATCATGAGTTGTTTCAATCACACCCAACCATGCAAATTTTAAGATATGGAGTTCATTATATAGGTGCAATAAATAAACCCTTATTTCTTGCATTTTTAATCTTCATTTAGCACTCTTAGTGCATACACATCAAGTTATTATAGATATATTTTGTTAGTTTTTCTTTAGAAAGAAAAGAAAAGAGAGAAACCTATGCATCATAATGTACACAAAGGGTTTTCATTTAAAAAATAGAGAATATATCATCTGCTTTTAGTTTTAAAATATTAAACACTATTTAAGGATATCGAGGTCAAGAGTTTAAACAAAAAGCAAATGAATGAAAAATAATATGGATAGAAGATAGACCTAAGAGTTGAGTTTCATGGATCACAATGAAATACCATGAAAGGATATTCCTCATAAGGTTTCAAACCTTTTGTAATAACCATGAAACCCTAGTGATGAAGACCATCCAAGAACACAAAGCATATAAAGGTGTAAAGAGAGGAATTACACCATTGTCAAATCTTGTTGAAAATCCCTTACCAATGTGTCTATTCCACTTCAATATAGTCATCTCAATGTTTGAGTGGGGTTTTAGACAAAATAAAATAGAGTTACTATTGACAGCCTTACCAATATATGGCAGTCACAAATAGTGATATCTATTGTGACATGAATGATAATAGTATCCTATATTCCATTCGCCTAAATTTGGAAGGGTTTGTACCCTATCTCTTGATTATAGATGTAGTTTTTCTTCTTGAGAAGCATAAAAAAGGTGAAATTTCTCGCTACACTATGATAAGGAAAATGCTAGAGGATAGGGTTATAATGAAAAAGGGCATATGATAGTCTTGAGCATAATGACAGTCAAGACAAATGATAAGGGGGATTCACATGTCAAAATTTATAAGACTTTCCTAACCATAAATAGAGAAATCTATTGGAGGTTTTTGATAGTATAAAATACCTAAAGTGAGCTTAGAAGGAATAGCCACTTCATTGATGACAGTAATAGGACTATCAAGGCAGAAATAAGATTTAAAGGAAAGTTTGATAGCACATACATATATTTTCAAAGGATTTAATGATAGTTCATATAATGAATTTCCATAAGGGATGACAATGAAAAGACAGTCCTTAGGATTAAGGATATTTTTTTCAAAAGAGATCAGAGTCAATGTAGTATGAATTCATGATCTCTTGCATAAAAGACAATTGAGGACAATGATAAACAATGTTGAGGATAGTCACAAAGGATGCATTTCATACACGAGAATAGGTCCAAAGTGTTGGATGTTGTGGTTGTGGTGTTGATATGTGGTTGGAATTGATGTCAACACTAGTAGCATTGGTGATTATGAAGGTTGTATATGTCGAAGATATTGAGAAAATTGTAATAAATATATTGCAGGTAGTCTATGAAGCTAATAAGGTTAGAGTGATGGCATGTTTTGTATGTTGATATTCAGAAGGAATGCATTAAAGGGTTTCTTTCTGATTCTATCTAGTATGTTGTCCAGAAATTTTAGTGGTACGCATAAATATTGGAGAAAGTTATGAGTTTTTGAGTTCCTATAGTTATTTTGTTACTATAGCAGGTGTTTTTGGAAGAAGAGAATACAATTCTGGTAAATTGAGTTGTTGTGTATGCTTCTGAGGTGTTCAGGGATGTTTCTAGATTACGCTCTATCATTTTGGTACATCCGCATTGATCGGTGTGTTCCTAATCGAAGATTTTCCTTTGTGTGTTCGAGAGTTTCATGTTCTTGGCCAACATGATGGTGGTAGCGTGTTGCAGATCCATGTGGATTAATTATTTATTATTTGGAATGTTTGAGGATGTTGTTTTGGGTCCTCACTATGTTGTGACCAACTTGTTTTTCTGCGCATTAAAGATTTGTTCATGTATTGAGGCCGACAGTTGTAATTTATTTCTTATTTATGGCTGATAGAGTGGTTGATGTAAATTCATGTAGCAGATATATAAGAATGATTGTTTCTTCATTTTGAAGGGTGTGTGTGTATGCTTAGTATATGTATGTGAAGTATTTGTGTGAAAAAGAGCAGATCATTCGAGAATAGAGAAGAGTGTGAAGAAGTGTTTATGTGCCTAACTGAAACTATAATCAGGATTTTGTAGAAGCTAATTCCTTAGTTTAACCTCATCAGATGGATTTAATCTGATTATTTTATGTAAAGCAATGAGCCTTCCTTTGAACAGTGAGCTCTAGGCATTGTGCTTGAATGCATGTGCATTCCCTATTCATTCTTCATTATACTTTTAACAAGGTATAATCTTGTGGACTAACATCCACCATGATTTTTCCCCTAAAAGGGTTTCCACATATAAAAATCTTGGTGTTCATGTGTTTTTGATGTATTCTTGATTTATGTTTTCACTGTTAATTATCAGATCTAAGATTAAAGGTTGTTTAGGGTTGAATAAGCTTAAATTTTGCAACAATTGATTCACCCCCCCCTCTCAGTTGTCTATCCTTGTTTTTCCAACACAAAGAAAAATTGGGAGTAAGGGTGTTCACACTATTTTAGGGAATTTCATAAATTCAACTTATCCATAAGATATGTTGTGAAGCTATGGATATGCTCAAAGTAGGTTTATAGTGTTTTTTATTATAGAAAAGAAAAACTTATAGAAGGTTTTATTGGCCTACGAATCATTGTTAATCATATTGTATAAGATAGAGTAAAAATAAAGATAGTCTTAAAGGAAAGAAATATTGTCAAAAGGTCATTTGGACAGGCAATGGTATCTATTGATAATCCATATGAAGTTCATGAAAATACTGTGAGATTTATGACTCTAAGATTTAAGTTTTTTTACTATGATTATGACTGTCAAGTTTATGATAGTCGATGTCTATGATTTTTTAATATGCTAGACAAGGACTATGGTTTGTTCTTAATGAAGTCTTAATAACTGTGGTGTGTGTAATACAACCATTTATGGTTGTGTATAGACAGTGATTTATGACCTTGAAGACCAATGAATTTGATTGAAACCTTGTTGACAGTCTCAATAACTATGATAAAGACAAGCATAAATAATATAGTATAGTGACTTATGAAGCCTCAAAACAGTGGCCTTGAGACAAGGAGGGGCAGTGATCATTGCAATCATGGTGAGATTATGATAGTCTATTTTGAAGGATATAGTCATCAATGAAGGTCGGTTTCATCAACCAATATGCATAAAGGAGTACATACATTAGTCATATAAATAGTCACAGTCAAAGCTAGGAGACTGTCACAGTCTTTATACCGAAAACACAGTCATTTTTCCATAAAGGATAGTCAAATTCCATAGTGACATCCTATGCAAAGAGATAAACAACCAAGGGGAGTCTAGATATGTTTCAAAGTCACCATATAGGGAAGATCATGATAATCAAGGGTAACCATGGAGGGGCAATCCATTAAAAGGGCAAATAATTCATGATGGGGAAGACCTAAGATATTGGAGCTTCATGGTATTTTTATCCCATAGGGTAGTGTGTTGTGTTTAGATGCATAGAAGACAACCACCCTAATGACAATAAGATAGTTAAGTCAAGAGGTTGATCAATGAATGAGATTCAACACATTCACCTCTAATCAAAACATGATAACTATATTATTTAACCATAACAGTCATCACAAAGGTAGGGACCTAGTGATAATCCAAGAAAAGTGAAAAACATAGAAAATGAATCAATGCAGTCCTCAAGAAGTAAGGTTAATAAGAGGGAAGTGACATGTCAATACTAAAAAATGGAGGACATACATGATAATAGAGGATAGTTATGACAACAAGGATCTTGATAGAATCTTTGTACTTTTATTTTCCCTGTATGAGATAGTCATGGTTAGTGTTTGCTAATGCACATGAAATAGATGGAAAGAGTGTGACCCACATGCAAAAAGGTGACAATACTATGTCAAGAGAATCCACAAGAAGGTTGTTGGAAGAATGAGATTTTTTTTGTCGATGTTGTTGTTGGAAACATGTGTTGGAACACAATAATCTATTGAGAGGGGGGTGAATCAGTAGATACTAAAATTTCATCCCTTAAATCTTTTGTGCAGATTACTTCCTTAAACCCTTCATGTGCAGATTGAAACTTAAGATGCAGCAATATAACCATGCAAACACACAATCATCACATAACACAAGATATACGTGGAAAACCCAAGATGGGAAAAAACACAGTGAGAAATACTGCTAGGATCTACTATACTAATCTAGCCTCATAGTCAAATGTCCAATTAAAAAGTTTAAAGGCACAAACCCTAAGGAGAAACCAATCCCCTATTTTAGGAGAACCCACTCCAAGGAAGCACCCAGTCCCTAATCCAAGCACCTACCCAGATATCTGATGGCACCCACCAATCAGATTTACAATTCAGGATATTATAATTTTATTACAATTTAATGTTGCAACTCATTTGCAACTGCATAATACCTTGTTGCAATCTCCTACAACTCTATTTTGTACCTATCTCTAATATTCTATCTGAATCTTAACCCAGATTGAAATCTCTGATTTTCTTGGGTTCTACTCATTCAGAATTAGTGCATTCTTTGTCTGTGTTTTTTGCTCTCTTACTCTGTTGCATGCACCATCCAACACTTTAAACAATTTTTGATTATCTTCTTTTTGTTTGACTCCTCCAATCTACAATCAATTCATTGACCCATGCACCATCTATACAAATCTTCCTATCAGGATTTTCTTGCTATTTTCCTCAAGAAGTTATCTGTTCTTTGAGCCATAGCCATCAAAACCTAAATCTCATTCAATGTATTTACTAAGTATGTCATCTACAAAATCCAAACCCTGATATGCATTAAATGTTTTTCTCTATTTATTCGATCTAATTTTGATATCTCTCGACATGGCGATCTGTGCCACCATCTTGCAAATCAAATCTTCAATTAAAATTATCGTTGGATCAGTTGAGCCAATTGAATTTGAGCACATAGTCAAAACCCTCATTTACACAGACCTAGCCATTTGAGTTCATCACATTCAAATCTGGGTCGTCGATTTATTTCCTTCATGCCATGATCCTTTGATCCATGTTCATCACCTATCTTTAAAACATGTCCATTAGCTTAAGGATCCATTTGATTATTGTTGTTTATCTCCACCATATGTAACACACTTAGTGTGGGATCCACCAAGACACATGTCACAAGCTCATAGCACTGCAGACTAAAGACATGGTCCCAACAAATCTTAAACGGTCTACCGAGAACCATCTGATCTTCAATGATCAATCTTTATCGTTTCCTTCTATCCCATGGGGCTAGACAAGGACCCACCATATTCTTAGTGGGCTGATAGAGAAATATCATTTTTCACCTATCAGTGTCATGAAACTCACAACAATGATGTGCGTAGACATATCAACCAACCATTCATCACCACCCATCTTCTACATCATCATCTTCTCTTGTCGGTTTACACTTTATCTGGTTCCACCAATCACTACAGCATGTGCATTTGATCATCACCACTCAATCTCTACCATTGTCTGCTATCTTGCGAGGCTAAATGGGGACCCACCACTTTTGCAGCAGGATAGCAAGGAGTTCGTCGATCTCCAAGCCTCATTCATAGCCATTGATCGCATCAAAGATAAATATTTTGTATGTGACTTAGGAAGTATTATAGTTAATAAATATTTGTCTAGTCGGTCAATACTAGGAAAGGGGGCTGGTTGCCAACATGAATTCAATGGCTTAAGTTATAAATTAAGAAACCCACAACTTATGATAAATGGTCAATGAAAAAATATTAAACCTTCTTATTACCATGATTGTAAATCTATTGTTTAGCCAGTAAACCCTAAACCTATCTGAGAGCACAAACAATTCCACTCTGAGTAGATCATGCATCCTTCAGACTTGTAACTCACATTTTTGAGAAGCTCTTAGAAAACCCATGTTGAATCTGGCTTTTGATTTTACTTCAGACTTATGGAAGACCCTTTTGTACAATGTGTCAATATGGTATAATAAAAATGCAACATTTAGAGTAATTTGTAACATTTGTTGAATCATGCTGCTTTCACAAACAACTTGTACCAACACTTCCAGAACCAAATCCACTGCACTCCTATGACACCAATGACACCTTTTGACATCAATGACAACAAAGTTGCCAACAACATGAGCATGTAGGATAAGCACAAGGTATTCTATTATGTGTTGCAATGTTTTCATTGATGCCAACATTACATTTTGGTGTGAAGATTTTGGTTGGTTCTAACATGCTTTGGAATGATTGTGGTAGACAATTTTGCAAGATTATTTGATCCGATAAAGTTGGTTATGATGAAAATTGACTGTGTTAATTTTGATAATTTTGTGTAACAGAGCATCTATATTTTGGGTCCACACTAGTCTTTGAATGAAAATTTTACTCTACGGTTCGAGAATAATATTCTTGGTTGGTAGAAGCATCTAATTCCATAATTCCATCATTTTTTGGATTTTGGTTTGAAAGTTATGGATAACAAAAGTTTGGCCTGAAAAATTACAATCATTTCCTGTAAAGTGCATATGAGTAGGAGATTTTGCACTTCTCTATAGATAGGTTTTTGACTTTGTGGATTTAAGGAGATATTAACAGATGTCAATAGTTTACAAATTCTAGTTGGCATGATGTTTTGAGGTACACGTGTCTGAATATGGATATACAGTTGAAGAATTTTTGTATTAGGTCTTATATGGTGTCGACCTAATAGATGTGAAGATATGAGAAGGATAAATAAGTGTTGCGGAGTTATGTAGGAGATATTATAGGTCCATGCCAACCTATTTCGAATTTTTTTAAGGATTGAATCTTGGAGTGAGGCGTGTGTGGACGGTTTTGAGCCAACAAGTTATATATTGTATATTTTGTATGTTACATCTAATTAGGATGACCTAATTGATGTTATGCTTAAGGCGAATGTATAAGCTAGATCATTTTTGGTGCTTTGATGAATGAGAGATATATAATTGATGTGAATTATGTGAATATTATCAAAGTAGCACAAATTTAAGTTTTGAATGCTAAGTAGAATATTAGAGTGATGTGAATGTAGAGGGAAGCAGAGTGTTATATCAAATTCAGATGAAATGTGTAAATTCAATATATTGAGCTTCATTGGAACTGTAATTCATGCATATGATAGATGAAATCGTAAAAATTCAATCTAGGTTATGAGCCAAAACCCTCTTCTATCTTTTTCTCTCAGTGGGCAACGAGTCCACCTGTAATGATAATTTATGTAAATATACTATAGTTGGTTATAATACATTGTGAGCTAATCCTCACTGTTGTTTTTCCCATTTTGGGTTTTCCATGTAAAAATCTTGGTGTTCATGTCTTATGTGATGTTGTTGAATGTTTCATGCTTTCTTTCATTACTGTAGTTGAATTTTCTAAGTGGATTAGATGTTTAAAAGTTTGAATGGTGTAAAATAATACCGATTCACCCTCTCCTATCAGTATTTCGAGTGTTCAACAATTGGTATTAGAGCTTGGTTCCTTGGATGGAGATTAAATACTTGGGGAAAATATTGGAGGTTGAGCACGTTGCTATTAGAAGACTACCTACTCCTCTGGAAGAGATTCCTATTATTGGATTCATGGAAGAATATTGCATTCTTGACAAAGATGGAGAACTAAAATTTGCTCTTGAAGATCTTGAAAGGACTGAAGGTGAAAACATAGATTTGAAAGAAAATTTCAAAGAAGAAAATGAGTGCATTAAAAAATTGAGAGAGAAAATCAAGAAGTTTAGAGAAAGGCATAAGGAAGTCAGTGAACAATTGAAGCGAGAAAATGAAACTATCAATGGTTTTAAGGTGCAAGTTAGAGAAAATAAAAGAATTGAAAAATGTTTAAATGCAATGATGAAAATAAAATATGAGGAATGTACAAGGCTTGAACAAGAAGTGGTAAATCTGATATTAGATCTGGAGAAAGCAAGAAGTCATGAAGAAAAATTCAAGATGAGTTCTAAAAATCTTGATGAAATGATTGCAAATTAGAAAGGCTCTAAAGATAATGAAGGCTTAGGATTTGAAAAGGGTGAAAGTTCAAATCATACATCAAATGTTGAAGATAAGAAAAAAAAATGGCAAGCAAATATGAAATCAAAGGAATGAAGCTAGAAGACCACTGATTAGACAACCAAATGCACAAAGGTGCCCATATTTTAATGGTTTTTGTTATTCTTGCAATAAATTTGGACATAAGGCAATGGAATGTAGAAGCAAAATGAGTCAAAATGTTCCACCTTTTTTTGGTCAATGTTTTACATGCAAAAAATTTTCTCATAGAGCTAGTGAGTGCAAAAGTCAAATGATGAATGGCTATAACAATGGTAGAATGATTCAATCTTTCAAAGGCCACTATTATAAATTTTACAGATTTGGGCATAAATATAATTAATGCAGATCTAGAATGAATGGAAGGAATACTGGTCAGAAGAATGTCATATGTTACAATTGGAATAGGCCTAAGCACATTTCCAATAATTATAGAAGTAGAAATATGAGGAAGGATAATCTAGTAAAGAGGAATGAACTAGTACAAAATATTGATATGGTAGAAATAAAGAAGGAGATGGATAATATTTGGAGAAATAAGGAAGAGACAAAGGTTAAGGATGTATATATACCACCATCTGGTGTAGATGTTTCCTCTTGAAACTAAGTTGAGAGCTTTGGCTCAAGAGGAGATTTAATGAACATATTGTATCCCCTACCAAAGAAAATGGTGTCGATGCCTCAACATGAAGATATGTGATGTAGATCAACATGCTTGATCTATTGTTGAAGATTGTGGAAGAAAATGTGATAATGCGGAAATTTGTGGAGTATCAGAAGTTGACTGTGCACACAGTGAAAGGTTTGTCAACTTTATTGTTTGAAGGATTCAATGCAAAATAAGGTCTGATTTGAAGGGTTATAAAGTGATTTCACTTAGTCAAATTCATTTACAAAAATAATTTGAGAAGGATCAAAGCAACGAAGAAAGAATTTGGAGTGATCAACGAAATTTAAGATTTGGTGCATTCAAACCCTAGTTCGGTAAGTGAAAGAAAAGGTATTTTTGAATCTTGTTTGCCCTAGTTTCATAGATAACTTTGTTTGATATCAATTTGAATTAATTTTTTAATGTATACACTAAGGGTAATAGAGGTTATTGAGAAGCCACAACTTAGATTCAAGAAATACCCTACAAAATCCATAGAAGATGACCTATTAGGCGCATTTTCGCATGTTCCATATGGGGTTTTTATAATAGAGGATATAAGGATTTACATTCATGGTAGGAGGAATATGATCACAGTAAGCTAGGAGATATGTGGATGAAATAACTTACTGGAGACAATTTTTCCCTTAAAACAAAATACCAAAACCTAGTCACAAAGAAGCTTGATGTATGGCAATGGTTTCCAATTTTTTTCTTTGATCATAAATGGGTTAGGATTTCACTAAGAATAATTCATGATAAAATTTTTTTGACTGACATGCCTAAAATGATAACAAAGGATGTGATCTAAGAGGTTATAGTTCTATGCTCCACCAGACCTATTCTATATTGAAATCAAATAAGAATGAGGTTGGAATGGAACTCAGAAGTGCAACATATGATAAGAGAGATCTCTCTATAAATCCCATCAAAAATCTAATAGTGAGATATGCACCAATGATGATTGGTTATAAAATCTACTTCACAAACATAGAAAACTTTGTATCTACCACCACAATCAATGTGGCATATGAAATGGTTGAAAATGGGATTGACTATGATCTTTTTGAACTATTAAGGAAACAATTGATGGAGAACTTGAAGAAAACCAAGGAGAAGAAATATGTATTTAAGTATGGAACCCTAGTTTTGTGTTTAGTTTTCTATTTCCTAGGGGACTTCCCAGAACTAAAAGTATGAAATGGGTGCAAGGAATACTAATAGCACATCACATTGCATACTTTATGAGAATTCTTGGTAATGTGAAGGAACAAGATGATGCCCTTGTTACTTTCTTTGCAATTTTCCAAAAGAGGATGCATGAAGAGACAAAATTATTAGGAAATTGGTTGAAAATATCAAAATGACATCATATTCCTAGTGTTACAAGATGAGTGCATGATGTAAGCAGTGGAATTAAGAAAAATGTGGATCCTAGGCTTAGGATATGAAATCATTGAACACGAAATTATTGGTATGGTTGATATTTTGTTGAAGAGTTCAAAAGACACCACTAAAGCAAGGTATGGCACCTATGAAGAAAAGTCTATGGAGGTGCATATGGAGTAGATAAAACCATAGATAAAGAAGAAGGTTGAGAAGATGGTTGAAAAGCATGTGGAGGAAATGGGAATCTCAAAGGAACAAGTGCAGAAGGCAAGAGCAAAGGCTAAGGGAGAATCAAGTGTTACAGGAGGTTCAAGAAGCATAAGAAGATTTGGTAGGATATCTATGACCCCTCCTACTATCTAAAATTCCTCTAGGACTATGCCCTTTATTAGAGAAAAGAGGAAAACAACTACTAGTCCTTTAGTAAAGGAGAAACCCTCTCCGGTTTTGTAGACTACAAGAGCTAAGAAGAAGAAAACCACTATAGAAACACCACCTACAACCCCTACCAAGAAGAGACAAAAGAAAAAGGTAGTGAGAGAAAATAATACAAGTGTGAATGTACAAGAAGAAGAATAAGTGGAGTAAGAATGACCAAATTTGGTCTTCAAAAGGAGAAGTGAAGCTTCACAAGGTGAAGAAAGTGTTAAAAGAAGAATATTTGATATTATTGACATATACAGCAAAGAAGAGATAGAGGAAGAAAAGAAGAAATTTATAGCTCACATGAGGGAGAAGAAGAAAGAAGCCAACAAGAAGGTTTCACTAGAGAAGAAGAGAGAAGAAACAAGCCAGAAGAAGACTCTAGATGAGAGAAAAAATAAAAAAACAAATAGAACTAGTAAGACCTCACTCTCCCATGAAATTAGAAGCATTGTTCAATAACATTTTCCAGTATGAGATGTTAGGGGAGATTGCAGCCCCATACAATGAGGAAAATGAGGTGGATAAGGCTACCATTGTTGAGGTTATTATCAAGTATATCATTGTTTTAGAAGTTGATATGAGAAAAATTGAAAATAAAATTCCTATGAAGCTTTGGAATGTATTGGTGAAGAGAAGACAAGAGGCAATTGAAGAAGAAGGAAAGATAAAGGAATATGCATTGGAGAAAGTTGGTTCTTTTATGTCTGAGGGAAACAAAGTCACATTGGCTAAGCTATACAACACAAAATTTAGAGTGAAGAAAAGGGTAACTACCCTTATGGGTAGAGACAAGAATTAATTTGAGAAGCTACAAAAGGAGACAGTTGATAAAATTTCTAAAATTGCACAAAATATGGTATGATTTTAGAGAAAACTACTTTGGAAGCTAGTACAGGTGAAGAATCTCAAGACATTGATGCTCAACATGAGCATGTAGCAAATGAAGAGTATATTCAAGATAATGTCCTTCCATAATTGGAAGAATTAGAAAAAGAAAATGAAGAAGCAAAAAATAATGTTGAAGGAGAGATAGTCACCCGTGAGGAAGAAACAAATGAAGATACATCCACTCCTCCTTCAGTACCAGAAGAAAATGTTACTCCTCTGGTTAGCACAAAGAAACCTTCAGAGGAAGAGAATTTAAGTAAGTATGGAGATGAAGAGAATGTTGATGTAGAGAAGGAAGATAAATAAGAAAATAATGAGAAGAATGATGAGGATAAGAATGAGGATGCATCTGAAGATGCAAAAAATGAAGAAAAAAATCTAGTAAACTCTAGAAAGAATGGGAAAGAGGACTTGAAGGGAAAAGCTATGAAAATTACAAAGACTTCTCGTGAATCCTCCGGCTCCTCCAAATATTCCTTGAAGAATCTACTAAGTTTGTAGCTCAATTTCCAACCTATTGTGTCATCGCAACTACTACAACTGCCAATGCAATAGGGAAATGTAGATCTTGACAAGATTTCCCCGCAAGCTACGTTTGGGAGATATATTCCATGCATCTACCTGAAAGGATATCATAGAGACACATCAAAAGAGCTAGGATCTAATGGAGGAAGTAGTAAAGGCATTGCAAGAGGCCATACTCGATGTGAACATAGATACATCACTTTCTGGTATGGAAAATTTAAAGCTATTAAGTGATTCTTTTAAAGAATATGCCTCTGGTCTTAGAGGTGAAGTGGAGAAAGAAGTTAAATGATAAAAAAATGTTGGAGATTACTGAAAAATGTGCTCTTGCATATAAAAAGTTTCAAGATAATATGAAGGATGTACAAGGGTGTGTAGATGAGGCAAAGGCTCTTTACCAATATGGCATGAAGTGGCCTAGAGCCACATAAAGCATTAGGAAGGAGATGGACTCCATTGAGTCCCAGATCAACATTGCCTCCAATGCCTATGATTTGACACTTGACCTAGTTGGAGAAATAAGGAATTTTATAGAAGATTTTCATAAGAAATTATTTCAGCTACAAGCTTAAAAGGAACATATCATTTTGCAGTTTGGAGAGATAAGGGACTTAGTGAATCCAAAATTCCTTCTTATTTCAAGAGTCCTTTTGAGTGCTACCAAAGCTACACAGATGAATCTTGTACCTAGCACTCCAAAAGGAGAAGAGTTACTGATGGATTTTGAAACTCAATGCAGATTTCTTAGTGCAGCCAAGAAGGCATGGGAAGAAGGCAAAAAAGTGTGCAGACCCATGTGCAGAAGTTACAAGAATCAACCTCTTTCGATTGATAAACATTTCTTACTCTTTATGCTTTTTCAGTTTTTCAGTTTTATATTCTTTGTACATGTGTGGAGTATATATAGTAGTTTCCTATATAATTTTTCTAGTTTTTCTCTGGTATATGACTTAGGGGGAGTCAATTCAATCTTTTAGCTTGTACATATGCATATATTTCTTAAGGGGAGACCGGTATATGTTAGAAAAGTTGTTGTAGGCACCCTTTTCCCTTGATGTCAAAAGGGGAGAATGTTATTGATATATTTTGGATATTTTTTGGCATGTTTCCATAAATGACAAAGGGGGAGATTGTTGGAAGAATGAGAATTTTGTCAATGATGTTGTTTTTGGTAACATGAGCATGTAGGATAAGCACAAGGTATGCTATTATGTGTTGCAGTATTGTCATTGATGTCAACATTGAATCTTGGTGTGTAGAATTTTGTGCAGATCATTTTGGTTGGTTCCAACACACTTTGGAATGATTGTGGAAGAAAATTTTGCAAGATGGTTTGATTTGGTAAAGTTGATTATGATGAAAATTGATTGTGTTAATTCTAATAATTTTGTGTAATAGAGCATCTATTTTTTGGGTATGCACTGGTCCGTGAATGAATATTTTACACTGTGATTCTAGAATAATATTTTTGGTTGGTAGAAGCATCTAATTCCATGATTCCATCTTATTTTGACTTTTGGCTTGAAAGTTATGGATAAAAAAAATTTGACCTGGAAAATTACAGTCATTTCCTGTACAATGAATATGAGTAGGAGAGTCTGCACTTCTCCACGGATAGGTTTTTGACTTTGTGGATTTAAGGAGATATTGATAGATGTCAATAGTCTATCAATTCTAGATAGAATGATGTTTTGAGGTACGCATGTCCAAATATAGGTATACAGTTGAAGAATTTTTGTATTAGGTCTCTTATGGTGCTGACCTAATAGATTTGAAGATATGCGAACGATAAATGTGTTGTGGGGTTATGTGGGAGCTATTATAGGTCCATGCTGACCTATTTCAAAAAAAATTAAGGATTGAATCTTGGTGTGAGGCATGTGCAGTAGGTTTTGAGCTAACAAGTTATATATTGTATATTTTGTATGTTACATCTAATTAGGATGACCTAATTGATGTTATTCTTGGAGTGAATATATAAGCTAGATCATTTTTGGTTTTTTGATGAATGAGATACATATAAGTGATGTGAATGATGTAAATATTATTAGAGTAGTACAAATTTAAGTTGTGAATGTTGAGTAGAATATTAGAGTGACGTGAATGTAGAGGAAAGAAAAGTGTTAGATCAGATTCAGATGAAATGTGTAAAGTAAATTTATTGAGCTTTATTGGAACTATAATTCATGCATATGATAGATGTAATTGTAACAGTTCAATCTAGGTTGTGAGCAAAAAACCCTCTTCTATATTTTTTCTCTCAGTGGGCAATGAGTCCACCTACAATGAGTATTTCTATAAATATACTATAACAAGTTATAATATATTGTGAGATAATCCTCACCATGGTTTTTCCGCGTAAAAATCTTGGTGTTCATGTGTAATGTAGTGTTTTTGAATTTTCCATGCTTTCTTTCATTACTGTAGTTGAATCTGCTAAGTGGATCATATGTTTAAATGTTTGAATGGTGTAAAAGAATACTAATTCACCCCCCCTCTCAGTATTTTGGGTGTTCAACAAAGGTATGATGGACCCACATATCATAGTTAAGATAGATGATTATACATAATATAGTGGGGAAAACCTTTAACATTTGTTGTTGTCTAAGTGAAGAAGATAGATAGTCATAGATATTACAGACCTAAGATTTAGAATCTATTATAGATGAAGAGGGAAATATGACCATGAATGTAAGGTTAAGAGATGACATAGATATGAAAGTGGGAAAAGATGGATGACAAAAGGACCATGACTATTAAGAAATCATAGTGACAAAATGCATTTCAAAGAAGATAATAATGAAGACAAGGGAAGACCTATTACGATAGAGTTATGAGGAAATGACAATCATATGAAGGTTCTTAGGCATAGTAATTTTAAAATTGAAGGATATTGAAACATACAATGCTAAGAGGCCTTTGATAACTAGTGACAATCATATATTTTAAAAAAGGTGAAAATAAATAAGGACAGTCAAATGAGGTTTTAGAACTGAAGAAAAAATCAAGACACCCATGACATCCTATGGGTATTTGATCCATAGGTCAAAATTTTATAGCCTATGATGATCAAAGGGGATAATGAGTTATCCGAGCAACAAATTGAAGTTAAAAGATATGCATGACTTATTGAGCTAAAGATTATCCTATGCCACCATAGGAGACCTAGTCATCTTCAAGTTTTTTATAACTCTATCACATGACACATCATCATGTGGAAGCATTCACAAGTTAAGGTTAGAAGAGTGTGATTTAGAGGTGCTTTTAGTCAATTTAGGCTTGTTAAGGATTCTGTATGATTATAACTTGAGTTAAGAGAGCTTTTGAGGCCATATGAATGCAGTTTAGAGCAGTTTTGGGGCCTAAAATAAAAGGTTTTTTTCCTTGTACGCCCAAAAAATTGAAGACCTCATGCAAAGTGATTAAAAGTAGATTTCCCATCAGCATCATGCAAGTTTAGAGTACAATTCTTCAATTTCAATTGGAGCGCACTCAAGGAGCATGCAAAGGTCAAGGGGTCAAGAGATAAAATCAACTCTTATTCACCAAACTTTGCATGATTTGATACCAATTCAGAGGGAGTTCCACATCTAGATAACTCTCAGCTCATCATGCAAAGTCAACCTCTTCCACGAGGTTCAAGTCTAGTTAATCTATAGGTGGCTTTCCATAAAGGAAAGAATTCAACTCTTTTCAGAGTTAGTTCTTCCTATGCTTCTTTTTTCCTTATGTAAGAGAAGAGATTGTAACTCATTTTTGAGAGATATTTTCATATAGAGCAGCAATTTCATTTAGTTTCAAGTATTTTTTCATACTTGTACAAGAAAATTTCCTATTTTTCAATAAAAAGAAGCATATTTTCCTTCTCAAAATTTATGTTTTGAGTGTCTTTATGGATGATTTGATATAATTTTTGTGTTTATAAATTCAAAATCCTTGAATTATGTCTCATTGAAAAATATTTATTTACAAAATAAGAAAAACTCATACAGGTCATAGGTTGTGTTAACTATTTTCAAAAATTTTAGTTATGAAAACTATTAGTTTTTCTTCTACAAAACATGAAACATAACCTTCTTGTGGAACACTATTTGTGAGCTTTGCAAAAAATTGAGTTGTGCATAAAGTAGGGAAGCTTTTTGAGAGGAGTTGTGAGTTAAAATAGTAGGTATAGATCATTTTAAGTTTGGTGCATCACCTCCTAGGATCAACAATCTTTCAATTTTATATCTTCTACCCTTTTCCTTACCAAATCAGTAGCTTTTCGGAGGATCATCAAGGGAACCAACCCTCTCTGGAGGTTTATCTTCACTATAGGCAACCCACAACTTGAATACGATCCCATGTTTCATAGGATAGCTAAGTTTTACACTCAACCAAGTGTAATCCTTTGTGAAAATAATAACTTGTTAGACAAACTTTTAGTTTGATAAATATCACATATCCTCTTCAAAAACTTGTATGTGGTATCTTATGTGGCGACATTCAAAAGGAAGGAGGGTAAAAGCACAAATTTGTGTCACACTTTCGGCTAACTAAAAGGTTTCGAGTGAACCATTTTCGGCCGGGAAGGGTTTAGTTGAGAAGGTTTCAATTGAAACTATGTGGAAATGTCATATCAACGACATGATAGTCTGTATTCGGTCGAAAGGGTTTTGGCTAAAACCCTTTTAGCTGAATATTTCTCAACCAAAACTTATAAATATAAAATTAAAAAATGTGGGCCACCCTATTTTTTGTCTCCCAGATTTTTCGACTGAATTGACCTAGGAAGAGAGGATTTTGAATGAGCTAGGTTTTCTTGAGTAGTATAAGATATCCACCAAGACCAAGTAATTCCATTCTTTTTTTTTCTTCCACCTACAACTGCATGTATTTGTTGTGTTGTAGTTTTTTTATTGGGGTTGGAAATGTAATTGCAACAATTTTATAATTTGTAGAAGCATTTGTAATCTGCTCAATGCTTTCTTGTCTGTGTTTTCATTTTTTATTTTTGAGCTTGAAACATTAATATTGTGGAGATATTTGAATGCCCATTTGTAGAGCATGTTATCTTTTTCATTGATTTTTTTTGTTATTTAAGATTATTGTCATCAACTATATATAATACTTTATAGGATTTTCAAGAGATGGACCAATGGAAGGATACCTACTATCATAGTAGTAATAGTTAAGAGTGTAATGCTTTATTCATAAAATAATATTAATTTTGATGTGTATGTGGAAAATATGGATATCGGTTTACATCATTTGGTTTTAGGAGAAATGCATTTTACATTATTTTATGGAATAGACAACAAAGTATGCACATTTCTCATTCCAAATTAATGTGTAACAAAGGAATATAATAGAGGTTGATTTGAATCTTTTTGGAATCACTGTCGCCTCACTAATAGACTTGAAATAACTAGATTTCTTAACCCGCTTGTTCTATAAAAATAATTATTTATCTTTTAATGCACTTGTTGATACTACAATCTGGTAGTTGTGTGTTATAAATGAGAGCCTACATTTCTTTTGCATGGATTCCAGAGGCATGTCAAAACAAATTACGTATAAACACCACTAAAAAAATTCACCAATTAATTATTTCTTTACCCTTTATCACCTTCCAAAAGTTGAATTTGGGCACACACAATGAATACCTATGTAGAATAGTAAGGATTAACATGATAAAATAAAAATAACATGGAAGACACATATAAAAGTAATTGTAGTCATGTCTTAAGTAGAAAAATTATTTAATATCAATGTTATCTAATTAGAGACAAAACAACTTTGCAACACCTGCATGATTTATGGTCTCATTTAAGATTATACCACTAAAAATGCAAACTGATGCATATATATTTTCAAAGATTTTACCATATTTAAATTTTTTTTAAATTTATATCACTAAGGTCAATACGATTAAGACCATTCACGCTAACATATCAAATAATTAAACCATATGTGTTATTTAATTTTATTTGAAAATAATCTTAAGCTCAACTTAGTATCTATAAGGTCAAATTTAAATAGTAGGGTTGAGCCATTAACCAATTTTTCATTACAATGGTCAAACAAGGGTTACTCAACTTACAACAGAAATTTTTCTACATTAAAAACATAGATTTTAATATAACAAAGTCGTGATGGTTCTAACATTTATATAATAGCCTTTTGATATAATAAGCCCAATATGGTTACATAAACAACAATTTATTATCACTGCAAATCTAATTTGATGGCCTAGTCACTACCATATTTTACTCTCCTCAATTGAGACAAGCCAAAATTCTTAAAAAATAATATACCCAACATTGTCTCGGTTGGAAAGCTATAAGGCTTTATAGTCTAACCACTTAGTCCTTATATTGGATAATGAAATTCAAGTAGATCAAAAGGTATGTACAAAAAAAATCGAATAATAACAATAAGGTACGTACAATGGAAAATTGGATTGAACAATTGTTTATAAAATCCTTAAGATCAATTGATCAATTAGTGAAACCTTGCATATTGTAAAACCTTGTGTGAATTCTGTTACACTAAGTAAAATTTCATTTCCCAATCTTTCATTCTCTATCTTGTGTAAAAAATTTGGCAAGATAAAGTTGTGAATTTGAACTTTATGCTAAGCTTGTTGCTTATATGAATGGTATTTGGTCAATAATTTTCCATTAAATTTCTAGCTTATAGAATCTCATGGAGGCTATGTTTGAATTCGGAAAATTTCCCTTTCTTGTGCACATGTAGTTTCCTTACTTTTGGTTCATTAAAAAATATATCCATATATATATTTATGCAATAAAAATCATAAGAATATTTTGCATGTAGTATCTATATATTGTTTTAGCTAGGCTCTTGTATAGAATCCAAAAATATTATTCTGCATGTTAGTTTTTTCATAGTATGTCAAAAACTTCATATCAAAATCTTGTAAATACTGTCAATTTTTATGAAGAGTCTTGTGTACTACTCTCTATGGAAAAGGTTTGTGCAAAGTCATGTACTACTATTGCAATGTTCCTATACTCAAACCTCTCATGGTAGACTCTTGGAAGGATATAATATGTGTCAAGAGTATTAGGCATGTGAGTTGCCATCAAAAATTTATTATTTCCTTGTGCATCAAAACCATCCATATGATTCACTATTTCAAGCATAGTACATTGTACTTCATTATCACCACCTAAACCATCATCAAAGCGAGCCCCACCTATGGCATCCACTTCATCGAAGAAAACAGTAAAAGCTTTCTTTGACCGGGCCATTTAAAATTATACAAGCTTGTAAGGATACAAAAAATCTTTTTACCAGACCTAATGAAATAAGTAGAGGCATAAACTGATTCACAAGATCTAAAGAATATGTATGATAAGGTGCTCAATCATATGCTATCATGCAGAAGACTGCCAAACAAATATGATGATCCAACACAAAGGTCTATTATTTCTACCACTACCACCCCTTTGTCACCACATCCACTATCAATAGGTGATTCCAACCCTTTTCTTGATGATGTGTTCTTATAACTTCACTATACCTTCACACCTTGACATGTACTTCTCTAACTTCTAATTACATGAGAGTGATGTCATATGATCTTCAAATTAACTAGCTAAAACTGATTAGCTAAAAACCAAATCATTTTCATCACCCAAATAAGATAATTTTATTTAACTTGAATATTCTTATAGGAAGAAGATCCTACCCAAGTTAATTCCACTCCTAACATTATGTGCAATCATTATTCACCATTACAATTATTATCCTCATCTTCATGTCATTGGCCAATAAGAGTCATTTGTGTGATTTTATCATGTTATGTTCTCTACTATTTTCTTAATTTCATTTTAGTTATGAAAGTTATTAGTGCAAGTTGATTAAACCCTTTAGGGAATGTTTCCAAGAGTATCAAACCCAAGTTACAACTTGACCAAAACATAATGTTTCTAATCATCAAAATTTGTAATTTCTTTTCCTTGTCTTTGAACTCTTAATTTCTTCTCATCACATCCTATAATATTGTGAGTTATTTTTCCAACATCCTGTCATGACTAGAGAGATGCATACATATAGAAGAAATGTTAAAATATTTACAAATTATTATCTTACAATTTTACAATATTCTATGAGATTGCATTTTAAATAGATAAAATCTCATTTTCGTTTTAGACAATGTCTCATGGAATTGATATATAGTTTGCCATATTTTTTTAAATTATTTTATTATTTCATAGAGATAACTTTCTATTTCATTATATGTATAAAACAAGTTTAATGTTTGAACCTTATACTTGAATATATGGCATGTAATGTGTTCCTTATAAGAATATCTATGTCTTCTATATATTATTAAATAATTGCATGTGTATGAATTCCAAGTTTTTGTATGTATGACATGATTGTTCATGTACAAATAAATTTACATCGTCAAGATTAAATTATTTATGGTTTTAAAGTTTAACTTGTATATAAATTAAAAATGTTTTATTTTTGAAAAGATAAATTTGCAATTTAACTTTTTTTTTAATTATATGTAGATCTCTTTATTTATATATATATGGTTGATGATTAGGGTTCTCATCATTCTCCTCAATCTAAGGAGCATGCTTAGACTAGGTCTAATTTTTATGAGGATAGCATTAGGAGATTAGAAAATTCTTTGAGATTTTTAGAGAAAACTATTCATAACTCCACTAATTTGTCTAATAGAGACATATTAGTTACTATAAGAGACGAGATTATACGTATGATTGGTGTGATTTTATCATACAATCCTTATTATGACATTAGTGTTGCAAGAATGAAGGTGTTTTCAATTATTTAAACTAGTTAATTGGTTATAAATTGGTTACTATTTTCATTGATTTCATGGATGTGTGTTATTGGTTGTATATGTCGAGGATATTGAGAAAATTGTAATGAAGAAAGGTTGTAGGTGTTCAGTGGTTTCTCTGCGTTTTACTCTGAGACTTGCTCCTATGTTTATGTGGTTCAAATATGTTGATCATGGTTGTTGAATGCTTCTATATCCAAATTTTGGGCTTTTGATTCATTGTACAATGCAAGTTATGCTCACCAGTTGTGAACTATGGTTTTCAGTGTATCTGGCTGAGGTATGGGAGAAATGTAGTTGGTTCAGATTTATTTTTGGTCGAGTCTTATGACTTGTGGTTATATAGTTAATCTATTATGTTCTTGCTAAAGATAATTTTATTATTTAGAAAGATTGGATCGTGTTAAGGGTTGTTTGTGCTTAATTGTTCTATGTATTTTACATTGGTTTGGTTTACCTTGTGTTAAACACTAATTTTGAAGTTCATGAAGCATTTTGGAACTTATTTGGGTCCTCATCAAGTGTGTCTCTAGACCACCCTCATTCTAATTCTACCCTAGAATTTTTTGACGTTAACCTAATTTGAATTTACATAATGGATGGCCGACTTTGGATATGTTTCAAAGTTGAAGATGATATAAATATAGGATGAATTATTGATGAAAGATGTACAAAGATATAAGTGGAAAGAAATAGAGTGAAGTAGATGTGAAATAGTGTGTATGTGATGTGAGTGCGGCAGATCAATACAAAATCTAATTGTTGAGTTTCCAGATGCAGTGAGCTAAAGGTGTATTCTATCATTCATGCATGTCTACAAGTGGCTAAGAAAGTTGTGGTGCAAATCTCTGCTACATTGAGATTATCTTCTATTTGTAACATATCTCTTTTACCTTCTTTTTATTTGTGAGGAAGTGAGCCCTCTGAGTGGTTAACCCTTGTTGGAAAGTGATTCCTAATTCAAATAGTGAGTCCTATTTTGGCAGTGATCCTTTGTAATCGGTTTTGATATTCTTTATATTGTGAGATAATCTTCACTATGTTTTTTCCCTCATTGGTTTTCCACGTAAATCTGGTGTTACTGTGTTAAAATCTATTACAACTAATTCACCCCCTCTTATTTGTCTTTTTCAACAATTGGTATCAAATCCAAGTTCCTTGGAGAATATTTTAACCGCTTAAGGAAGGTCTGGGATTGCTGGCAAAATCACTTTTGAGTATTTGAAGTTCAATGGAACTAATTATGTTATCTAGAAAATACTAATGGAAGAATATCTAGAGTATTGTGGATATGAGGTGGAGAAAGCTTACAAGACTGCTTACATCCCTCTTGCTAATGGTCTGAGTACAACTAATGAAATCAAGGCACATGACGTGAACAATAAGGTGAAGTTCATTTTGAAGAATAGTCTTGCACATTTCGAGTTGATTAAAGTTCAAAATTTGAAGACTGCTAAAGAAGTCTGGGATGCTTTAGAAAATGTGCATGAAGGAGATGAAAGGGTCAAAGAATCAAAGTTGCAAAATTTGGAGACACAGTTTGAGCTCTTGAATTTGTCTAAAAATGAGAACATTAAATCTTATGTATAGAGATTGGATGAAATAGTAGGTTGAATGCAAGGACTTGGTGTTGCAATAGATGATTCCAAGAATGTAAATAATATTCTTAGAACTCCCCTTGATGCATACAATGAAAAGGCATGTTCTATTGAAGAACACATAGACTACACGACCTACACTAAAGATCAGTTATTGGGAACTCTGACATCATATGAGATGAGAAAGTCGAATTTGAGAAATGGATCCAAATCGGAAACAAAATTTAAGGCTACAAAAACTGAAGATTTGGATGAAGAAAATCTTGATGAAGTAGAAGCTAACTTTGTGAGAAGGATGAAGAAAGGCTCTAGAAAGTATGAAGGTAAGTTTCCCTTTAAATTCTTTAGTTGTGGAGGAATAGATCATTATGCTTTGAGATGTCTAAAAAGAGCTAAAAGGAATAAACAAAGATTTAGCAAAGAAAACAAAGGTAAGAAGATCAACAAAGCATATTATGTGAATGAGGATGCTAGTATTTCTGATGAAGATTTTGATTATGGAGATCCTGATGATAATGAATGCTTGTTCTTGGCTATAAAAGATGAACCTACTTCTACTAACTCTAAGAGTCGAGTGAACTAATGCCCTCCAGAGAAAGACAAAGATGAAGGTACTATAATCTTTTCCCTACATGCTAAACAAGAATTTAGAACTATTGGGTTGTTGACAATGGATGTTCACATCACATGACCGGTGATAAGAGTAAGTTCGTTAAACTTGAAAAATATGATGGAGGCTTAGTTATGTTTGGAGATGATATTGGTGCTAAGATTTGTGGGATATGTTCAGTAAGTCTTGATGGCAAGAATAATACTAATCATGTTTAATATGTTAAGGGCTTAAGGCATAATCTTTTAGTATTGGAAAATGTGTAGTAAAGGATATAATATTGTATTTGAGGATGAGAGATGTGAAATTAGGAAAGGATCTGAAACAGTAATTGTTGAAGGAAAAAAGTATGAAGGAAATATATATCAACTTAAGGGTGTTGATGGATGTTGCTTTATGATTCAAATTAATGATAGTTGGCTATGGAATCGAAGAATGTGTCATGGATTTTGATAACTTGGCAAGGATTAGTGGAGTACAAGTCGTGAGAGATTTACCAAGGATTACAAAGCCTGTTAATGTTATTTGTAGGAATTTCCAATTTGGAAAGCAAGCAAGAAATCATTTTAGATCAAAGGAACAATCTACTACCACACTATTGGATTTAATTCATACATATCTATGTGGTCCTACAAGAGTGAAAAATCTACAAGGTGAAAGGTACTTCATGCTTTTGATTTATGATTACTCTAGGTATACATGGGTTACATTTCTTAGAGAGAAATCAAATGCATTAGATAGATTCAAGACATTCAAATCTATGGTTGAGAATGAAGTAAATTTGAGAATAAAATTCTTAAGGTTTGACAGAGGTGGTGAATTCACCTCCCATGAGTTTAATATGTATTATGATTTTTTTGGAATAAAAAGATAGTTATTTGCTCTAAGAACTCCCTAGCAGAATGGAGTTGTTGAAAGAAAGAACATAACAATTCAAGAAGTTGCTAGATCAATGATTACTGAGGCTGGTCTACCAGAAGTTTACTGGAGAGAAGCTATACACACTACTGTTTATGTATTCAACTGAATTCAAGTAAGATCCAATAGTACAAAGACCCCCTTTGAGCTATGGCGTGGAATAATTCCTATTGTTAAGTACTTCAAGGTATTTGGAAGAAAATGTCATATTAGACAAGATGAATGAAATTTAAGGAAGTTTGATGCTAGAAGTGATGAAGGTATTTTTCTTGGATATTCTACTAGAAGCAAAGCCTACAAATGTTTCAATAAAATATTGAGAAAGATTGTAGAAATCATAAATGTCAAGGTTGATGAAGCAATGAAGAATTCTATTGAAGTTGATGGATATGTATTTGATGAACCTAATTTCATAAGGATTGAAGAAGTTGTGGAAGAACAAGAAAATGATGAGCAAGAGAAGTAGAATGAAGAAGCTCTGATGGTGTCCCCTAAGACACCTAAATATGTGCAAAAAAATCATTTAGAAAGATAGATCTTTGGAGACAAGACAAAAGGAGTATTAACAAGAAGCAAAACTAATGTTGGTGAAATAAATTTGTGTTTACTTTCTGAGATTGAACCAAAGACTATAAGTGAAGCATGTAAAGATGTGGATTGGATGGAAGCTATGAAAGAAGAACTTATGCAAATTGAAAATAATCAAACTTGGGAATTGGTCCCTAGACCGGCAAATAAAAACATAATTGGATCAAAATGGGTATTCAAAGACAAGTTGAATGAGAATGGAGAAGTGGTAAAAAATAAAGCAAGGCTTGTGTGTAAGGGCTACTCACAAGTAGAAGGAATAGATTCTCAAGAGACTTTTGACTAAGTGGAAAGAATGGAATCTGTCAGGATGTTCTTAGCTTTTACTTCTCATAAATATTTCAAGGTCTATCAAATGGATGTTTAAGTTTGCATTTTTTAATGGCAAGCTAGAAGAAGAGGTCTACATGGAACAACTAAAAATATTTCAATTGACAGATCAACCAGATATGGTTTGAAGATTGAAGAAATATTTATATGGATTGAAGCAAGCTCCTAGAGCTCGATATGCAAGGTTAGATAGGTATTTGATTCAACAAGGTTTCAACAAAGGTGCGATAGATAGTAATCTGTATTTTAAACTTGAAAATAACAAAATCTTGATTGTGGTTGTATATGTTGATGACATTATCTTTGGAGGAAATGAAACTATGTGTAATATGTTTATAGAAGAAATGCAAAAATAATTTGACATGTCTATGTTTAGAGAGATGAATTTCTTTCTTGGGCTACAGATCAATCAAACAAAGAAAGGGATTTTTATTTCACATTCAAATTATGTAAGAGAGATGTTAAAGAAGTTTGGGATGGATGGTTCTAAACTGGTATGCACTCCTATGGTGACTAGTTACTAGACTGAATATTATGCATGTAATCTATCTTGTGGCTAGATTTTAAGAAGATCCTAAAGAAACACATGTTGTTGTTGTTAAAAAGAATATTCAAATATTTGAATGGAACTCTGGATTATGGCTTATGGTATCCTAGAGATACTAAATTTACACTAAGTTCTTATACATATGTAGATTGGGATGGATGATTAGATGATATAAAAATTACAAGTGGTGGTGCATTATTTCTTCATTGCAGATTGGTGGCTTGGTTGAGTAAAAAGCAAGATTCAATTTCCTTATCTACTGTTGAAGCTGAGTATATTACTGTTGCATCTTGTTGTACACAATTTTTATGGATGAAATAGACATTGAGAGATATCATATTAATGTATAATGATCCTATTTCTCAAAGATAAAGCATATATCTATTAGGTATCACTTCTTGAGAGAGAAGGTTATGGAGAATGTACTAAAACTTGAGTATGTACCAATGAAGGATCAAATTGTTGATATATTTATGAAGTCTCTTCCTAAAGATAATTTTTAGTTTCTTTGGGTGAAGTTAGGGGTGATTTCCCCTCCTTTCTTGAACTAGATGCATATGGAGATGCATAATTTTGGTGGGTCTATAGATCTATCTTTCTTTTGGGTTGATGTTTTGGTGGCTACCTCTCAAGGGGAGTAGGTAGTGTCATATTTTTTCATTGAAAGAGTATTATGTTCTTAATTTCAAAGGGGAAATCAATGTAAACTATCATTTTCATTTTCCATTGATGTCAAAGGGGGAGATAAGGAAGATGTGAAAAAGATTATCTACTAAGGGGGAGAAACAAAAATAAAATTCATGAGAAGTGTGTTCAAAGCTATTGTATTGGTTTTGATGGTTTTTCACATCATGTGTTGTCATCAATGAAAAAGGGGGAGATTGTTGCAAGAATGAAGATGTTATCATTGATTTCAACTAGTTAACTAGTTATCAAGTGGTTGTTTTCATTGATTTCATGGATGTAGTTTATTGATTGTATATGTCAAGGATATTGAGAAAAGTTTAATGAAGAAAGGTTGCAGGTGTTCAATGGTTGCTCTAGGTTTTTCTCCGAGACTTGCTCCTATATTTATGTGGTTTAGATATGTTGATCATGGTCATTGAATGTTGTTATATCCATATTTTTGGCTTCTGATTCGTTGTACAGTGCGAGTTATGTTCACCAGTTGTGAACTGTGGTTTTTTAGTGTATCTGGTTGAGGTCCGAGAGAAATGTAGTTGGTCCAAATTTATTTTTGGTTGAGTCTTATGACTTGAAATTATATAGTTAAGTTGTTATGTTTGTGTTGAAGATAATTTTATTTTCTAGAAAGATTGGATTGTGTTAAGGGTTGTGTGTGCTTAATTGGTCTATGTATTTTACACTGGTTTGGCCGAACTTATGTTAAACACTACTTTCGAAGTTCATGAAGCATGTTGGGACTTATTTGGGTCCTCATCAAGCATTTTTCTAGGTTTCCATCGTTCTAATTCCACCATAGAATGTTTTGGTGCTGACCTAATTTGAACTTAAATAATGGATGGACGACTTTGGATATGTTTCAAAATTGAAGATGGTATAAATATAGGATGGGTTATTGGTGAAAGATGTACAAAGAGATAAGTATAAATAAATAGAGTGAAGTAGATGAGAAACATTGTGTATGTGATGTGAGTGTGGTAGATCGGTGTGAAATCTAATTGTTGAGTTTCTGGATGTAGTGAGTTGGAGGTGCACTCTATCATTCATACATGTCTACAAGTAATTGAGTGAATTGTGGTGGAAATCCCTATTGCATTGATATTTTATTCTCTCTATAAAATATATCTTCTATCTTCTTTGTATTTGTGTGGTAGTGATCCATCTAGGTGGTTAACCCTTTTTGGACAATGAGTCTTGATTCAGATAGTGATTCATGTTTTGGTAGTGAGCCTATTCTGGCAGTGAGCCTTTGTAATCGATGTTGATATTCTTTATATTGTGAGCTAATCCTCACCATGGTTTTTCCCTCATTGGGTTTTCCATGTAAATCTAGTGTTACTATGTTAAAATCTATTACAAATGATTCACCCCCCCTCTTAATTATCTTTTTCAACA
Source organism: Sequoiadendron giganteum (assembly GCA_007115665.2). NCBI lineage: Eukaryota > Viridiplantae > Streptophyta > Pinopsida > Cupressales > Cupressaceae > Sequoiadendron > Sequoiadendron giganteum. The sequence continues at coordinate 537,672,927 of CM021108.1, forward strand.
ATTAGCACTGAGCAATTTTATTTGTCTCTTGCTAGGAGTGTTATTGGTACAAAGAAATTTATATCTGTTAGTAGGAAAATTTCATTAAATAATGTTTATAGCATGTTCCCTTTTTATAAGGGAAAAGATAGAACTAGAGGATATACATTTACTAGGTGTAGAGATGAGCTTGTTGCTCCATTTATATATCATAGATGGTTGGTAGCCCATCATATATGGCCTCATAATGATGAGATACCACTTTATTTTTATAAACAATTATATGTGAAGTTTCATTTATAGTTAGATATAGACTACACATCTTTTCCTTGGCATGCTGGACAAGGAAGAGATAGGTTTTCTAACAAAATTGAATAAAGATGTCCAAATTTTCCACTTCCTGTCAATAAGAGGGCATTAGTTGGTCTAAACCTTTTGGTTCTTCCAAAATGTTTGGAACTAGCAATAGCAGCAAGCCCTACCATATCTGAGATTTTTGACAGTATTGCCACCATTACTACACATATCAATTAGATGTCATCTAATCGTGTTGGTACATACTTATTATAGTCATGGATTAGCCTTCCTCCCATTGAGGCTGCATCCAGTACTTATGATCTATTTATTTGTGTTGATCTACCATCACCATCAAATGTGGCACATATGATTAATGCGACTATGTGTAATGTGTGTCTCCATTACTAATTTACTAGCAGCATACTAGTTCATTAGTGAAGAGCATGGGATCCCTTTGGATGTTGTAGTAGCCCATATTAGATATCGACATCCTCCTACATAAATGAGCCAGGGGGAGTCAGTTCACATGGTATAAGAGGGTACTAGGATATTCCACACCATCCTATAGGTTCCTTGTGCAACATGTTCCTATTGATCTTGCAACTTGTCTAGGCTCTCAACATTTCTAGATCAGGTTGAGGTTACTACAGTTGATCTTGTTCTTGGCACATATAACACACTTCTTTTTAGAACTAATACTATACCATTTACAAATTTCCTCACGATGTCCTTATATTCTTGTGATATTAGTGGGATTTGTAGAGCCCTCTAGGATGTAGCGCAGGTACTTGAATAATTTATATATAAATTGTGTTCGAAAAACTCACATGTCTATTAAATAAAATTGATTTTAAAGTAGTTCTAACTCTTGATTGAAATCATGTATTTAAAATTTTTTAGTAGCATGGTGATTTTCCAGGCTTTGAAGATTTGGAGCATGCTAGCGATCATATGCATTATACATTTGAGGTACATAAATAATATTTAAATTACTTGATACATTCACACATTAAACTTGTACATTGTAAGTTTTAGATAACTTTACATATACACATGTATTTCAAATTAAATTACATGTACTTGAACTTGTGTAGGGCTTGGGATAGGGCACAAAATAGGGATCAAGACAATGATCAGGACAAGGATCGATACAGGGATCAAATTCATCTATCCATACTAGACATCCTCCTCTTTGAGTTGTTTTACATGCATGCACATGTTATATATCTTTAGACATTATGGTTCACTCTTATTATGATTTGTCACATTATATACATTTTACATTATGGTTTACATCACATTATGGTTTGTCATGTCATGTTATATGTACACTTTTATTTATATATATATATATATGTATATGTATCTTGTTATGGTATGTCATATGTGTTATGTTTCTTATCAACACTTTATATAAATTTTATATTATGATTTGTCATGTTATGGTTTGAATATGATTTATTTAAATTAATTATCTCTAGTTATAACGAATTATCAACCAATTAAATTAAATTAAATTTTATTTATTTATTATGGTTACATCTTTAGTTACATGACCATGTACTTATTATGATCTCATAGCTTTTGGTTCTAAACCATTGTGCATTTTTTCATGACTAGAAATTAATAGTTACATGATACATATAAAGATTTCAATATTGTTAATTGCTAAAAATTAATTGTTAATTTACATATTATGATCTCATAGCTTTTGGTTCTTATTTATTTAGCAATTACCTTAGATTTTACTTATTTAAAAAGAACCTTAAATTTTATTTTTTTCTTATATGTTCAATCAAAATTAGAGTACATATTAATTTTAGTCAATCTTGATTAATGTGAATCATCCTTTGAGGTGTAGATTATATATTGTAAGTATCAAAATTTTGTAACCTAGTTTACTATGATCTTTGGTACATTTGAAAATGCATAAGGGTGATGGTATTTAAAAATACCTTTAGGGGTGTTGACAAATTTCTATGGGGAGGTCCTAGTTGACCCCCTTGTTGGATTGAATTTATGACTTTGACTAAATATTGGATGAAAACATAGACAAGCATGAAAACGGCATAAATATAAATTTTGAGACAATAGAGTCATTTTATGATCTAAATAAAAATGTTCCTAGAATGGTTGCTCTTTGTATTTTAAAAAATAGATGTAATTAATTACACAAATGAAAGTCTAATAAGAAAAGACAATTTTAAAATTGAAGAATTAATTTTATGGTCAATCTTGAGCCACATAGGATCAAACCTAAGCATTATAGGATCGATCTTGGTGGGAAAATAAAAATCTTAGGATCATGAATAGGTATATGAAAATGTGGGTTGATATTATGGTGAATGTATAGAAATAGGTGTAAATAGGAATGAAATAAGTTCAAGTGTATGGAAATGTATGTAGGCAAGATTAAATAAGAATGATAAAGGATAAGAAATTAGCCAAAATTAGCATAAGTCGCCACTTATCTATATATAATTATATTAAGTCATTTTATCAAAATGAGCCCAAAATTAAATGGGAGTTGATATGAATATGCAAATTTTACCATTAATTTTTTTCCCACTTTGAGGTTCATATGAATCTAGCATGAATATGTATTTCAAAGTATATGAGCATTCTCAACCAACATTAAAATTAAATATTTAAATAAAAAATGAAATATGGTCAATGTAAAGTGTATGAGCATTCTCAACCAAGTCTCTCGTTAATGAATCAATTTTCAATTTATAATAAAATTATAAGTGTTAGACCTGCCCAAATTATGATTTTGAATTAGTGAACTAGGTCCCCAAATTTTGATTTATATAAATTCAACTATTAAATTTTTAGTGTGGGAAATCCTAATGAAGGTTATAAATTTTCTGTTTGAAACCAATCAAAGGATCATGCCTACTTCAATTGGTTCCCAACCTTAATGGTGATGTGCATCTTTGTTGTACATTCCCTTTAAAGTTGAATAACTTGGTGAGATATTGGATGTGCTTTGATATTGAGTTAAGTGTAAAATATCTATGCATACAATATGATAGTTTTATAATTTTAACTAGAAAATATTCATCTTAAACTCCTTAAAAAAATCATATTTGTGGCGTTTGTGATTACATGAATATTGATTATTTCATTATATAAGTTATAATGGATTTCATCATACAATTAAGAATTAAAAAACTTAAAATTAGTATATCATTATCAACTCATTTTATGTTTCAAACTTTCTCTAAAACATGACATCTTTAATTACATGTATCTAATAAAAATGGCATTAGATTATTTTAATTATAACTTAGATGCTTTTTGCTCTTATGGGAAAATAATCATTGATAGCTCACCATATAACATATTCTTGGTCTCTTGTGCATTATGGAAAACATGAATATGAAAACTTAAATAACCTTATCCTATTTCAAATTATAAATAAAAAAATTAATGAATAGGAAGCTATCTATATTAATTTAAGATAAAGATACATATTCACAAAAAAGGATGGGTGGTAAGAAGGCACGCCCTAAGAGTCACATGGGCAGCGCCCAGAAGTCCATGATTATAATGCATATAAAAAAAAAGGCCATTAGGTGGTTAAAGTTGTGCCAGCAGAGCTAGGAGGGTCTCTGTCATCCATGTGTTTCCCCCATACATCAACGGAGTCTCGAATGGTGTCAGGAGGACCACCCCAACCATCATCAACATCTTTTTTCTCTTTACCTTCTTCCTTGCATTGAGGCGAGATTGCAAGCGCTAGATGCAAATTTTTTTTACCAATATCTGGCCACCCAAAGCCAAAAGTAGGAGGATCATCAGAGGGCCACCCAAAACCGCCACTGTTGCTCCCAAAAGTGCCGCCAGAGGACCAACCCTGGTCAGCCCACGGTGGAGGAGAGCGGGTTCACTGAGGAGGGTGAGAGTCCCACCAAAGAGAAGGATGAGAGTGGGGATGCGCAAAGCCATTCCACAGTTGGCCCCAAGAAGGCGTCCGGTCGTGGGAAGAGGTGGGCGAAGCAGGGACTTGAGCAACAGTACATGGGGCATTGCCCTTGTGAACCCCAATCCTATTCTTGCATAAACACAACAAACAAACACATAGTTAAGTTCATATGCAAGATAAAACAAGGATTCCCCATGAAATCCATTTACAAAGCTTAAATAGAAAGAACAATGAAGAACAATGCAAGAAACCAAATAAAATCTATCTAAGCAAAGTAAACTCTTGATCCCATGGGGGAATTGGTGCCAATTGATGTGTCAAAATTGGCCCTTTCCCAACTCCTTTGTTGCAATGTTGATGATGATTGATCCACTTTGGTTGAATTCCTGCATAACCTAGCTAAGAACTTGATATAGAAAGATGAAAATGGCTATGCTTGAAGATGGATTTGAGTATAATAAGTTTACTCAAATTGTGGATGTTTGAATGATAGGAAGAGTCTCTCATTTATAGATTTCCAAAATGGAAGAGAGAGTGAAATTGAGCAATGTGGGATAAAAGATAATCCAATGGCATTGTGCCACTTGTCCACATGTGATTGGAGGAGGAATGAGCACATTTTGGTCAATGTGCATGATAAATGCTATGAGATTCAAATTTGAAATTTGAATGTGACATGTTGGAGGGAGAAAGAAATGGAGTTAATGTCACTTGGCTCAATGCACAAGGACATGTAAGAGGAGTGAATGCCTTGTTGGAAGGACAAATCCACTTGAATTTAAATTCAAATTTGAGGGAATATTCTCCTTTTATGCCATGTGAGAGAAAATACAGATTTAATAAATCAAAGTAATTGATTTATTGTGCAAGTTGCATTATCTAGAGGATGTGACATAGATTAGGATTAAATTAACCAAAGGTTAGTTAATTTAATGCGAGATTAGGAGATGTGACAATTTTGACTTGAATTTATGAGTTAATTTAAATCAAGAATTGAGAAGAAATATTTTATTAAATAAATGATTTGATTTATTTAACTAAAGGGGACAATTAAATAAGGTTTAATTTGTTCAATTTAATAATAAGACTTTAAGGATTTAATCAAATAAGATGAATTATTTAATTAAAGAGAGATTTTTAGGGTTAATTAAATTAAATTGACTAATTTAATCAACAGAGGGGAAAAACCTAATTAGATAAATAATGATTCATCTAATTAAGAGATGACAGGTGATGATAAGTTGAGAATGTGATTTAGGAGGAAATGATGTTAGTAAATCAAGATCCACTGTGTCGGATCAAATTGTATATTTTTCATGTCTACATTTTGCCCCTCTTTGAAGCAATGTAATTGTTGCATTGATTCAAAGAATAATCTGTTGTGATCAAATTTAAAAAAAAAATTGATTTTTCGAATGCTCCACTGTTGCCCCAACAGAAGGATTATGCTGGTATACTTCCCCCTCGAGAGATCGAGCGGAAATGTTTGATTTTTCGATCGAGATTGCAATAAAATGCGAGAGGATTGGATACATACGCAACATACCAAAGACCAAGGACATTAAGTTGCTCGTGAACCAACTCCTGCATACCCTGAATTTGCTGAGCACCATCCATCTATTCTCCCATTTTTTCAAGTACATCAAGCTCCTCCTACACAAGGGAGGCCATCATGTCAAAGTCCCACAAAAAGAAAAAATCTGCATCTCACGCTAAGTTTTTCGCATCGAAAACAGTAAATGTGGCGTTGTTTTCAAATGCGGCCTAGTTTGGAAAAGTCCAAACTATGCCACCGCGGAAAATTTTGCAAGTTCCTAACCTCTAAAGCACATCGCGCGATCCAATTCTCATATGCGGTCAACTTTGAGACCAAAACCTAAGTTGCAAACTACGTCGTGCGATGCTATTTGCATACACGACACAATTTGATTGACAAACCCTAATTTGCAAACTGAGACACGTGGCGCTATTTTCATATGTGGTCCAATATAGGACTGTACGGCACTGACAGAGCATTTTCAGCGGCACTATATAGCACCGCTCAACTTAAAATTGATTTCAACCCTATTTAATGCACGTAGAACAAAAAAATTGAAAGTCGGATAGGGGTATATACCATGGGTCTTGCATCGACTGGCTGTTGGTACACTTGTACTCTCTTTGACACATGCCTGGGAAGCTGTCATTGCGCCATCTCAACCAAGACTCATAGCTCAAAGTGTGAAATTTTTAAAAGGCTAAGATTGCAAATGTATTGAAAGTGACCTCTCAAGGTCTATTTAAGCCTGAAAATTAGGGTTTTGGTTCCCCAGTCTCATTTTTGTCCAACCAAGGGCCATTTTGCATCTTTTTTGGCATTTCGAGGCATTTTTAACTTATCAGGCACCTTGTCGTCCTTTTTCGCGAGATCATCCAAAAAATCAAAAATTTCCTCTGATCTTTTTAGGGGGTAGTATACCAGCATAATCCTTCTCGCTGGGGCACCAGTGGGGCATCTAAAAAAATAAATATTTTTTTGAACTTTGATCACAACAGTTTATTCTTTGAATCAATGCAACAAGTACATTGCTTCAAAGATGGTTAAAATGTAGACATGGAAAATGTACAATTCAATTCGACACACTTGATCCTGATTACTAACGACATTTCTTCTCGAATCATACTCTAAGCGTATCATCACCTTCTGTCTCTTAATTAAATAAATCATTATTTATTTGATTAAGTCTTTCTCCTCTACTAATTAAATTAATCGATTTAATCTAATTAACCTTATGTATCTGTTTAATTAAATAAATCAATTTATTTGATTAAAAGTCTCTAAAGTCTTCTTATTAAATTAAATAAATTAAACATTATTTGATTTAATCTAAAATTTTCCCACTTAGTTAAATAAATCAAAATCATTTATTTAATTAATCATTTCCTCTCAATTCTGATTTAAATCAACTCATCAATTTGAGTCAAAATTGTCAAATCATCTAATCCCTCATTAAATTAATCAAAATCTTGATTAAGTTAATCCTTATAACTAAAATCCTCTAGAGAATGCAATTTGCACATAAAAATAGATTTAATTCATTTATTAAATCTCTATTTTCCCTCACATGACATAAAAAAGGAATATTCCCTCAAGTTCGAATTCAAAAAGTCTAAGTGGATGGGTACTTCCAACAAATCATTCACTCCTCTTACATGTCCTTGTGCATTGAGCCAAGTGGCATTTATTTCATTCATTTTTCCCTCTCACATGTCATTTCCTCAATTTCAAATTCCACCTAATTGCATTTATTGGCACTTTGGCCAAAATGTGCACAACCATCAACCATTCACATGGTGGCAAGTGACATTCAACCATTAGGTGAAAGTTAGTACCACATTGCCCAAATCTTTCTCTCTCTTCCAAATTCAAATCTATATATGGGAGGCTTCTCTCCTCATTATTCATCCACAATCTCATGCAAAGTTACTCTCTTGACATTGAGAGCCAATTTTGTGCACATCATTCCACATATTCATCATTTTCACAATTCCATAACTAGGTTATGTCAAAATCTCATTTAGGAGATTTGATCAATCCACACACATCAACATTGCAATTTAGGAGTTGGGAAAGGACCAATTTAGACAGATCAATTGGCACCAATTCTCCATGGGATCACAAATTTTCTTACTTAATTAAGATTTTACTTTCATTTATTTACTTTGTTCTTCATTTTCTTAGTTTAAGTTTTAGTAAATGGATTTCATGGGAATCCTTCATTCTTTCTTGCATATGATCTAATGTTGTGATTTGTTTATTATTTTTGTGCAAGTGCAGGTTTAAAATGTGAACCCCAATCCTATTCTTGCATAGACATGACAAACAAACACACTAGTTAGTTGATATGCAAGATAAAAGAAGGATTCCCCATAAAATTCATTCACAAATACTCAAAATAGGAAAAAACAAGAACAAACATGAAATATAGATGAAATCCTAAATTAAGCAAATGCAAACTATTGATCCCATGGGGGAGTTGGTGCCAATTGATGTGTCGAAATTATCCCTTTCCCAACTCCTTTGTAAACTTGATGATTTGATGGAGATTGATCCACTTTGGTTGAATTCTTGCATAACCTAGCTAAGAACTTGATATAGAAAGATGAAAATGACTATGCTTGAAGATGGATTTGAGTATAATAAGTTTATTCAAATTGTGGATGTTTGAATGAGAGGAAGAGTCTCTCATTTATAGATTTCCAAAATGGAAGAGAGAGTGAAATTGAGAAATGTGGGATAAAAGATAATTCAATGGCATTGTGCCACTTGTCCACATGTGATTGGAGGAGGAATGAACACATTTTGGTCAATGTGCATGATAAATGCTATGAGATTCAAATTTGAAATTTGAATGTGACATGTTGGAGGGAGAAAGAAATGGAGTTAATGTCACTTGGCTCAAAGCCAAGGACATGTAAGAGACATTAAATGTTTTGTTGGAAGGACCAAGCCCATTTGAATTTGAATTCAAATTTGAGGGAATATTCCCCTTTTATTCCATGTTGAGAGAAAATAGGCAATTTAATAAATCAAAGTAATTGATTTATTGTGCAAGTTCCATTCTCTAGAGGATTTTAATGATTGAGATTAAATCAATCAAGATTTGATCAATTTAATGAGAGATTAGATGATTTGATAATTTTGACTCAAATTTATGAGTTGATTTAAATCAAGAATTGAGAAGAAAAATGATTAATTAAATAAATGATTTGATTTATTTAACTAAAGGGAATAATGTTAGATTAAATTAAATAAGGTTTAATTTATTCAATTTAATAAGAGGACTTTAGAGATTTAATTAAATAAGATGAATTATTTAATTAAAGAGGGATTTAGGGTTAATTGAATTAACTTGATTAATTTAATCAACAGAGGAGAAAGACCTAATTAAATAAATAATGATTTATCTAATTAAGAGATAGAAGGTGATGATAAGCTGAGAGTGTGATTTAGGAAGAAATGGTGTTATTAAATTAGGATCCAATGTGTCGGATCGAATTGTATATTTTCCATGTCTACATTTTGCCCCTCTTTGAAGCAATGTACTTGTTGCATTGATTCAAAGAATAAACTACTGTGATCAAAGTTCAAAATTTCTTTTATTTTTTCGAATGCCCCAGTAGAAGGATTATGCTGGTTTACTGCCCCCTCGAGAGATCAAGCGGAAATGTTTGATTTTCCAATCGAGATCGCGATAAAATGTGAGAGGAGTGGTTACATTGATAAGAGGACAAAAGATAATTCTTTGATGTAGGCAATTAGAACTAATGATGTATAGACAGTCATCAGCCATTGGTAGCCTCATGTATATTTTGAGATCTCACACCTACCTGATAGAAATGTTAGTAAAGATAGAAGGATAAGAAGAATAAGATGGATGGAAGGAGGATCCACAGAAGTTCACATTATTACCGATGATGATGATTTTCTTACCAGGAGTTGGATTTTCAAAGGGCCAATTACTTTATGTTTGATAGCACACGTAGGTATGATGCATCAAGGTATAAAGATCCAGGATGGTGTTGTACCTAGTGTGATGGACTTTGACTAAAAAATCAGATAGGAGTGCTCTTGTTCATACTTGACATACAGAAACCTTGCTAGGACGGACCTAACAAAGTAAGTATTTGCCAAGTTATTTTACAAGAGTATCCAACAACCACAGTAGATAAAAAAGATAATGATCATTGCCCCATTCCTTTCTCTCTAAGCCTATTTTTTTTAGGCATCAACGAGAGGTCCTTGGAATGAGCACAAAATAAGAAAAGTCAAAAAGACCAGATAAAGTAAACAAACAAGCTAATGTTATTCATACCGCTAGCCAAGACTAACTACTGTGGGGTACCTGATGCTTATGTCCATCATGGGAATGATACATCCTAGGACATTTTGTGATCAGGGTTTTGGTGAGACCGATTTGATGATAAGCTATTGATACTTCGAGTTGATCAACTTGCTTGCTTACTGATCAAGACTTGAGACTTTGACGATTAGGTGTTCACTTTTGAACCTGCTAGACTTGCTTTTGATTGCTTCACCAAAGGGTGAAGGCGATGATTGATTTATTAGGAATGAGACAATCGTGGGTGAGAGAAAGATGAGATGGATGCACCATTTTGGGTTTTCTAGATATTTGGATGTTTTTGAATTTTTGAAATGTTTTGAGGCTATTTTGATTTTTGGATTTTTCAATTTTTTGGTATTTTCAAGATTTGTGAATGTTTTTGGATTTTGTGTCTCGGGGGCCAATCAAGGATTAGCCTTGCCTATGTTTAAGCTCAGAGATGACGTAGTTTGGATGGCAGCATACTTGATTAATGAGATAGATGGGAAAATGGATTGCCATTGCAATGGATTCCTAAAGGATTGACCTAAAATGTGAAATAGATGGGCAAACAAATTGCCATTGCGACAGATGCCCTGACCTAAAATGTCTCAGGGGATGATCAAAGATCAACCTTGCCTACGTTCAAGCTCAAAGACGACGTAGTTCGGCAAGGTGAAAAACTGACAAGACTCTATGATGAACTTTTTGAAGACTTTTCAAGATTTTTGATGTTTTGGAGTTTTGATTTTATGATTTTTTTTTTGGTTTTTCACATGATTTTGACAATTTAGATATGGATATGTGATATCAGTGCTTTGTTTTGGGATTTTGTTGAAAACCAAGCTAAGATTTGATTGATTAGATTGATGGATTGATAGTTTGACTAAGTTTGTTAAGTCAAACAAAAGTGATAATGCACTCATAAACTCTAGGAAGTTGTGTTATCCTAGAGTAAACTCGTACATGAGAGGGCAGTTTGACTAAGTGTGTTAAGTCAAACAAGTTGATGATGGATTGGATAATTTGACTAAGTGTGTTACTTCAAACAAGTTGATGATGGATTGGATAATTTGACTAAGTGTGTTAAGTCAAACAAGTTGATGATGGATTGGATAATTTGATTAAGTGTGTTAAGTCAAATAAGATGATAATGCACTTGTAAACTCTAGGAAGTTGTGTTATCCTAGAGTAAACTCATACACAAAAGGGTGGTTTGACTAAGTGTGTTAAGTCAAACAAGGTGATAATTGATTGGATTCGATTGATCAAGATTGATGAAGCTTGATTTGGAACAAAATTGCTTTGATGATTTAATGTGACGTTGACGCACAAGTTAGATGCGACTGATATGAATTTTTGAATTGATGTTCGACAAAAGATAAAGCTTGATAAGGAACATCGTCTTGTCAAAATATGCCATGGGCTAGTGATTCGGATTCGTGCTCACAAATTCTTTGACCAATTTTATTTCATGTTTTCCAATGTTTAGATCACCACATAAGTTGGATGATATTTATCAAGATTTATTCTCAAAGCAAGATGGAAATATCTTCCCTCAGTGTCTAGCAATGTATGGAATTCCATGGGTGGACGCTTGGATAGATGGATGGATGGATGGGTACGATAAGCATGTAAAGGATGTCAAGGATTATCTTGCGATAAGATAAGGGGTTCGAATAGAGGAATGCTCATTTGGATAGTGCTTCATGGCTCAGATAATTTTGGATTGGATAGGATCAATGAAATGACCCATGTCAAGATGACTACCATAAGAAAGTGTAAAGTGTGCACCAAAATTTTCCAAGATCAAGATAACTTAGAATATGGATGCAAATGGATAAAATTGGATTTGATAAATGGTTCATGGATGAATGGATGATATGGCTGGAATGTTGGCTTTATTATGGATGTGATAAGATGCTTTCTCCTTAACTGGTGCATGTAGATGCTCGATTCTACACATGATGCTTGTTTTCCAAGTTTTCATCATGGTACTTGCCCAAAGTGCCACCAAAGTGGTTTTCACTAGAGGACAATTTTTTTCTTTACTATTTTCACTCATTTTTCTGATTATTTTTGTATTTTTCTATGAAATATTTAGGCTCATGTTGAACCACCTGATTTCATTGATGTAGATGCTTCTATCATAATGTGCCATTGATATCTGGCTTGAAGAAATTGCTTTGCCAAGATACATACACTTGAATGCAACTTTTGAGATTCATGATCTGCTTTGCTGATACCAGAGTTAACTTTGTCTTTTTGCGCACATCACGATAGAGTGCCTTCTAAATCCTTATGATGAAATATCATCACCAACACATGGTCAATTTGAGAATTGGATATCATGCGTGGAGGAGTGGATGGTATGTGTTTAGGAATAAAATATGGATTGGTTCATAGTTTGGAACCTTTGATTCTCCAAACTTGGGAAGATGAGAAATGATGGGTGGATACAGAAGTGTGCATGGAATTAGGACCAATTGCTTGATACCTTTTGTATGTCACTTGAGAAACATGTTTTTTCCTTTGTGAAAATTTTTGATGGATACTTTTCCCTTTTTGATTTTCCCCCATTGTTTCTTTGACTAATGGAGTTTGATAGGGATAGTACTTATTTGTATTCTTTGGTATCCACTTGTATTTTATTTGTCCTTCATGCTTCTTAGCTTCTTTTTCTTTGATGAAATTCTTCATGCTTCGATTCAAATCTTTCTTTTGACGTTGGTCCCAATTTGTGGATGGGGTGATGGGTGGATGAAGATTCATGATGTGGCTGGTTGTAGTATTGGCATTGGTTTCATCATAAGGATTCTTTGTGCTCCCTATGTTGATGTTTGCTTGAGACAAAGTTTCCCCCAATTTTATAGAGGTATCACTTACATGTTTAGATCCCTTAATTATCAAATAACCAAGACCTTGATGCTTAGGATTTCCAATAATTTGTATTGATTCTAGGATACCCTGTTCATGTAGGCCTAATCCTCTACCTTGATAATTCATCTACTCAAAATTTTTATTTGCAATAGGATATGATTTACCTTGGAAACAAGGTGCTAATCCTTCTATGCTCTGTGGTAGATCTTCAAAAGTGAAAACTTCCTTATTGATGAGGTAGCTTGCCTAAGAAAGGTAAGTGATCCAAGTTTATAAGTGATAGAATCCTCCATACATGGGATGAATTCTTGATTCATATCTTTAGCTTGATCAGATTGTAATGTTTCTTCAAGTGATGTTAAAGATTCACTGTACAATTCTTCCTCCTGATTCATTCTTGATATGATTTCATATGATGTTTTTGATTAACAACTTCTATAGAATCCTTCTTCATGATCCATTTTTGATATGTCTCTGGATTTCTCTATATCTTGATCATGTGTACAAATTTTAAGAGTAGGAGACTCTTGTTCCTTGGTAATGATATCAAGATTATGAGACTCTTGTTTTGAATGAAGATCATCTACAGGTCCATTGAAAGAAAGTATCTCGTGGGTAGATGGAGGGGTATGTTCTATATGGATACGATCATTATTTGTGACATCTTGTATAGATAGGAGGGTGTCCATTATATCATTGTAGTAGCTTGGAGATACAAATTCTTGATCTTGAATGATTTAGGAATTGCTTTCGACATGATTTGGATCAAGTTCTTGACATGGGTCAATTTCAAAGAATCGATTGCTTATAAAGGGCTCTTGGATATCTTCATTAGGTATAGGAAGTTTCTCAAATGTCATGAGGTCAAAGGATGTCCATATGTTTTGGAAAGGATCATTGCTAGACCTTGGTAAAAGATGTTGATCATGCTTTGGAATATATTCTTGAGATGTGTCCTCTAACTCATTAGCTGATGTAGAGACATTTTCAACATGATCATTGGTCGAAGGATCTTGATCATCATTTTCAATGATTGTGGTGGGAATCTGTTGCAAGCTCTGTTGTGGGAGTAAGACCTTCATTTGCTGCTGAGCCAACAATGCTTGTTGTTGGTCGTGTTGTTGTTGTGCTAACAATTTATTTTTGTTGGACTTGTTGTTGTACTACTTGTTGATACACTTGTTGATGGATTGCTTGCAATTGTGTCTGGTATTGTGCTTGCACCTACCGAGCTTGGTGGTAGGCTTCAGCTTGTTGGGCTACTTGAGCCACTTGTGCTTGTTGAACAACTAGCTGTGCAGCTTGTTGGTTTTGGAGCACCTTTTTGCGGGAAGCTTTTCAAGCGGCTTGAAACAAAATGGAAAAATTAATTTGTCATGTTGTGTTTTGGTGGTGGTGGCGGTGGATTGGGAATGGTGTTGACCATTGGGGTTGCTTGAATGATTTCCATTTGTTGTTGTGATATCGATGGAAAAATGGGAGGATTTGATATGATGCTTTGAATTATGAAGAGGGTGTTGCTCGGATTTGATTGATTAATGGTTGGTGAAGGGGAAGGCTCATGCCTTGATTGTTTGGTTGATAGATTTGTAAGTTTTAACTTTGATTTAAATCTACCATAGAAAAGATGTTCCAAAATTTAGATTGGGAAAACTCACATTTGTTGTACCATTGAGGTTTGTAGGAGATAATGATCTCATGTATGGATTATATAAATGTGAGTTTTGATAATCCATTGGAATTGTGAGACTTGGATAGTTTGGTTGAATTGGATTACTCATGATGTATGAATTGGGTTTATATTCCATGTTCTTCTTATGTTTTGACCTTGTTGACCTCTTAAGAGATTTAGGACCAATGACGAGATGAAGGATGAAAGGGTGAGGTTTATGGGTGTTTGAACTTTTAGGAACTTTGGATCAATGCTAGAATTTTTTTAAGACTTGGTTTGATTTGATTTGATTTTGATAGTTTGACTAGGTGTGTTAGGCCAAACAAGATGATGGTAAACTTGTAAACCCTAGGAATTTGTGTTATCCTAGGGAAAAATCGCATAAGAGAATGAATTGGCTAAGTGTGTTAATCCAATCAAAGTGATCATGAACTAGTATACCTCAGGAAGTTGTGTTATCCTAGAGGAAAATTTGTTCAAGAGGAGTGATAATTTGACTAGGTGTGTTAAGTCAAACAAGGTGGTGCTGATTTTTCCTAAAATTCTAGCATAAGTGATGTTTTCAAGGTTCCAAAAGTTGCTGGTGAAATGGGATTTTGATAAATTTTTGGATGGAGTGAAGTGTTTGACTTGATCCTAGATGACCCTACGAGGACCTGTTCACAAGACCAAGGTAATGAAGAACATGTTTTTCCCTAAAAGTGGTTTGGTTATTTTTACCACAAACACTTTCTTGATTATGCTTTTCAAACTGAATGTCTATGTCTTAATTCCTTTTCATTCCACAAGGTCCATTATGTGAAAATCAAGGTTTCAAGAGCATAGTTTCCTAGTGTTGAATTAAGTATGAGCAAATTATGATGCAAATCCAAATGCTTAGAGACCTCTAAGGATAGAATCCCTAGGGAAAATAACAATATTTGGATTTGGTCAAAGGTATTTGCCCCTCCTAAAGGGTTTGAAATTTGAAGATTTGTTTGTTTTCAATTGTTTTGAGACCCAAGCAAAGTGTTTTTGATTCCAAGAACATGTACAACCCTAGGATGAAGAGACAATATTTTGTTGGGATCCCACTTGGATAAATCTAGTTGTGCATATTCAGTGTGGATGATTAGATGGTTGACCACACAGACTCCCCCTTACAGTGCACTCACTTCTCGGGTCAATCAAGCATCAGTACCCATGAATCTCCCATGGCATACTTTTCATCTCTACAACAGAACTACATGTATAATGTGGGGCGACTTCAAAGGACATGACCTTTTGCACCAACAAATAGATAGGATTTTGGCCTTTGCTAAACAAGAGGTTTTAATGTGGGCATTCCGTTCATGGGGGACTATCCAGTATGGTGAGAGACCATTGTTGCCCTTCTCGTCGAAATAATCCTCATGATTCTCAAACTTTCCTCAAGAATCCACACTTATATACTGGTTGGAAGTCGTTTGGCTTTAGCGTGTTCCCAGTTGGGTCATTCCCTTGGGTGATTACTTTTTCCCACAAGGCAGGCCCGCTAAGATAAATGAAAGCAAGCTAGCATATCCCGTAGTTCAATTGACCTTCATTGAAAAACAAAGGGAGAACACTCGCAATATACCACGCTCACACTCACAAGATTGGTTCAATTTTACACCCAAAATTAAATGTGGAGGTAATTGTTTTACTCAACTTAAGATCACCAAAAGAGATTTTGATTCTCAAGATCGTCGTGAGGCACGAGAGAAGTGCATACGTCCTTTTGATGATATTATCTTGAATAAATAATTACAAAAAAAAACAACACTTGTTCATTTTAAGTCCACAAAGCAATAAATGAATTCTTTTTAAGGCACCTAATCAAATGTGAAGTTTGTTTTGTTCAATTGTTAAACCTCAACCAAATCTAGTAAATTATTTCTAAGGTTCATTTTAGGCCTTTGTTTGCAAAATTTTGAAAGAAAATTTGTGTTGTTCTTTTTAGAGCCCAAAAAGAAAAATTAGTGTGTCCTAAAAGCATGAAGGGATAAAATCCTTAAACTTGGAATTATAATTGCTTCCAAAAGTGTCTAAAGACACTTGATACAATAGAGAAACGATGTCATAAGAAGCTTTGATTTTGTTTCTTCCTCCCCTTTTTGATTTGATAACCTGAAAAAGTGCTCAAAATGTTAGATGAGATCAAGAAACAAGAATATATAAGGGTTATATGAATCATCAAGCATAAAAACCCTAAAACTTAGACCAAGTTTCATGGTGTTTTGAGATTATGTGAAAATTTAAAACAATTAAATCTATAAAAGTTGAGAAACACCTACACCATTGAATATATTATGAAATTCTACCCCATTTCAAAAAAAACTCTCTGAAAAAGACCAAAAAATGACCAAGATATGACCATTTTAAGTTTGGGTGAAAAAACAAGAAATCAGCGATGCTATTTGCAAATGTGGCATTGTTTGAGTTTCAAATGGCGCTCTGGTGAAGTTAGCGGCTATGTTTGGAAAAATAGAGAGTGCAAATGTGGCGCAATTCCTTCTAGCGGTTTTGTTTGACTTCCAGTGGCGCTGTTTGACCTAAGAGTGGCTCTATTTGACCTCCAACGGCTCTGTTTGACCTGGGAAGACAAAAAACACAAAAAACAATGAAATTTAACCCAAAAAACGTGTTAGATTCTTCAAGTTCGCCCTCCTTTTAGTGCCAAAATGTGAACCCCAATCCTATTCCTGCATAGACATGACAAACACACACACTAGTTAGTTGATATGCAAGATAAAACAAAGATTCCCCATGAAATCCATTCACAAAGCTTAAATAGAAAGAACAATGAAGAACAATGCAAGAAACCAAATAAAATCTATCTAAGCAAAGTAAACTCTTGATCCCATGGGGGAATTAGTGCTAATTGATGTGTCGAAATTGGACCTTTCCCAACTCTTTTGTTGCAATGTTGATGATGATTGATCCACTTTGATTGAATTCCTGCATAACTTAGTTAAGAACTTGATATAGAAAGATGAAAATGGCTATGCTTGAAGATGGATTTGAGTATAATAAGTTTACTCAAATTGTGGATGTTTGAATGATAGGAAGAGTCTCTCATTTATAGATTTCCAAAATGGAAGAGAGAGTGAAATTGAACAATGTGGGATAAAAGATAATCCAATGGCATTGTGCCACTTGTCCACATGTGATTGGAGGAGGAATGAGCACATTTTGGTCAATGTGCATGATAAATGCTATGAGTTTCAAATTTGAAATTTGAATGTAACATGTTGGAGGGAGAAAGAAATGGAGTTAATGTCACTTGGCTCAATGCACAAGGACATGTAAGAGGAGTGAATGCTTTGTTGGAAGGAAAAATCCACTTGAATTTGAATTCAAATTTGAGGGAATATTCTCCTTTTATGCCATGTGAGGGAAAATACAGATTTAATAAATCAAAGTAATTGATTTATTATGCAAGTTGCATTCTCTAGAGGATGTGAAATAGATTAGGATTAAATTAACCAAAGGTTAGTTAATTTAATGGGAGATTAGGAGATGTGATAATTTTGACTTGAATTTATGAGTTAATTTAAATCAAGAATTGAGAAGAAATATTTTATTAAATAAATGATTTGATTTATTTAACTAAAGGGGACAATTAAATAAGGTTTAATTTATTCAATTTAATAAGAATACATTATGGATTTAATCAAATAAGATGAATTATTTAATTAAAGAGGGATTTTTAGGGTTAATTAAATTAAATTGATTAATTTATCAATAGAGGGGAAAAACCTAATTAGATAAATAATGATTCATCTAATTAAGAGATGGTAGGTGATGATAAGTTGAGAATGTGATTTAGGAGGAAATGATGTTATAAATCAGGATCCACTATGTCGGATCGAATTGTATATTTTCCATGTCTACAACCCCAATGATCCAGCAGGACTTGCAGGTGAGCAGCCTCAAGTGCAACTTTGTTAGCTTGCACTTGAATCTGTAAGAGCACATTAGAACAAATAATAGTTTTAGCATATAAATAAACATTAATATCCATTTGAGAATGAGAAAATATGCAATAATTTCTATTTTTCTAGAGATTAAAGAGGATTTCCACCCTGAAAGTGTGCCAAAGTTGGGTAAATTTTGTAGGAATTCTGGGCGAATCTCCCAGCAGAACCATATGCCAAGAAAAAGGCTTCGGCCTAAAGGGTTGAAAGAAGTCATGAATCTAAGTCCAAATTTGTTGAGCTCTTGGACAAAACTAGAAAAGATGCTTAAAAGTCTCAGCTTGCCCACAAAAAGCACAGCGAGGGTCTTGGACCCCCAAGTGAACAAGCCGAGAGCCCACAGGCAAGCCTTGGAAAAGAATACACCAAACAAAGTGGGAAAGTTTTGGACTAACACTTGTAGACCAAGTGGCAGAAAATATTCTACACTAGACATGAGAAAAGGATTGGAGAAGCCACCTCTGGTTCAAACTTTGGATCATAGGAAAGTGTGGTGAAAGCCACCTGTAACCAAGTCGAGGCTTGTAATTCTTGAAAGGGGTGTCTAGAAACCACTTTCATGTTTTCGACCAAGGTTTGGTCCCACGAATTCCAACCTTATGAAGCATCTCTACAGGAATAGCATTCACCAGACCATCATAAGTAGCAGGTCTTGATTTTGAAGCCTATATAGGGCACAAAAGTCTTCCCACTGCATGATACACATCGTGGGTCTATGAAATAGTTGTTGCAGGTTCTTGATACCCTTCTTGTGAAATCTAAGCACTTTAAGCCAAGGCGACTTAGCCAGTGGCATACCATTACAAGAAAAAAGAGGTGACCACCAAATATTATGTTGGTTGAGCGAAAGCCCATCATGAAACCTAGAGCCAGCCCACTAGAGCCAGGGCTTGACAACCTCCTAAGCATGCCAAATACTTAGAACACAAAGGACCCAACAATTTGGACTAGTTCCTTCATGACCAAGAGGGTTTGAAAGTAGATCCCCTTCTAGGTGGGTCTATGAGCAGGAAAGCCTAATTGAATAAAATTCCTGAGAAGAATTTTTCAGGCCTCGTCCCTAGTAAGGGCATGGATAATCCACTTAACACAAAGAGAAGTTCTCTCTCATTAAGTGGAGAGCAGCCCAAGTCCTCCAGAACCTTTGGGAAGGAAACAGTACTCCCGAGCAACACGATGAAACCCTTTGTGGGATTCATAAGAGGCCCAAAGAAAATATCTAAGCAACTTTTCAAGCTTTCCATAGGCAGCTTTGGAAGGGGCCCAACAAGAGGAATAATAGACATGGGTAACTGCTAGAACTTTAGAGCACACCTGGAATTTCCCTGCCAAAGAAAGAGGCTTGGTAATCCAATAAGCAAGCTTCTTCTTGACTCTAGAAAGCATAGTTTTCCAAAGCACAATTGGGGATTCCTAGAAAGCAAAGGGAATTCCTAGGAGCTGAAAAAAATTCCTGGCCCAATCCACTTCCAATTATACTACCGAAGCCAAGGAAGAGTGGGAAAAATAGACTGTTTGTAGCACAAATTTTTGTATAACTAAATGGAAAATCCAGAAGCCAAAGAAAAAGTATTAAGGAAATCCAAGGCTACTTTAATAGTCTCTTCTTCCTCCAAGAGAGTGAGGAAAGAGTCATTTGCAAAATGGCCATTAACCAGTTGAGTCTGAGAGTTGGGAAATGAAATACCCTTGACACGTTGTTGGGAGACTGCATTGGCCAAGAGGTAGCCAAATCCTTTAGCCGCAAGCACATATAGAGAGGGGCCAAGCAGGTACCCTTTCCGAAAGGAATGAAAGAGACCAAAGGTAGAAAATTGGTGGCCATTGATGGTGATACAAGCAGAGGCATCCATGAAAAGCATACGAACAACCTGAATGAAATTAGGCCCAAAACCCAAAGCTTGCAACATAGAAAGAATAAAAGTCCATTCCATGTGGTTGTAGGCTTTGGCAAAGTCAATTTTAACAAAAATGGATTTATGGTTTGAACATTGGACCCATTCCATGCCTTCCAAAACTGCAATAATATTATCCAGAATGAACCTAGATTTGATGAACCCAGTTTGCTTCGGGCACACAATCTAAGGCAAGAGATGGTAGATCTTCAGAGCTAAATCCTTGGCAATGGTTTTGTAGGAGACGTTGAGAAGCGTAATAGGCCTCCGATTGCAGATGTCTTTCGGATCCCCAGATTTAGGTAGGAATTTTATATTGCCTTTGTTAATTAAGTTACCTAGAGAATTAGCATGAAAAGCCTCTAAGGAAACATGATGCAAATCTTGCCCAATGTAGTCCCAAAGGGCCTTGTAAAATTCACAAGGGAAGCCATTGATCCTCGGGGCTTTGTCATCAGCCATGGAATGAACATCTTCCTTGAGATCATCATAGAAATTCCTTTGGGCTAAAGAAAGCCTATTTGGCACAACAGAAAGGTAGTCCTAAAGGGCTTGTTGTCGCATAGGTGTGGGTTCCTGTGTAGTGAAAACCTGCTCATAATGACGCATAAAGGCCTGGAGAATGTCAGGGAGCTTAGAGAGCACTTAAATGTCATTTTGGATTTTTTTGATGCCTGGGGATGAGTGCCTGTCATGCAACACCAAAAAAAACACTTTGGAGGCACAGTCACCAATTTTCAGCCAATGTAGCTGAGCTTTGATCTACACACCTCTGGCAGCATAATTATCAACCACTTGCTTTTTGTGCTTTAAATTCACCACCCTAACTTGCAATTATGGGGAAAAGGGGATGGCCACCAAAGCTTCAATAGCTAAGCATAGGTCAGTGGTGGTAGCTTCATAAGACCGCCGATGAAAGATAGCCAGTTGGCATCCATAAATATGTAGAACTCTAGTCGTGTGTGTGATAGCATCGTTCCACCAGGTAATCCAGCCTGTATGATGAGATGGTCTACACTCAAAATTCCACACTCTAAAAATGTGGGTCAAGGTAGGCTTGTGATAGAGCAGCGACGTGTTAAAAAAGAATTGAGTTTTACATGTGCAAGGCTGACGAGACTCCCATTCAATGTGAAAATAAATAGGGAAGTGATCAGATAGAGTCACATCCACTAACTGATTAATTGGAAGAGGAGAGTTGTCAAAAGAGAAAAAATATTGAGCTGAGATCATGGCACAATTAAGGAATTTAAATAATCTATCAAAACTGGCCATGTAATTACACCAAGTGTGCCAAAGAGAATGAGAATGGTGGCAACCAATATTGGGATCAAAAACCCCAATTTATTGCGCATGTAAAACCACACCTCTTGCTCGCCAGCTGCCCATATGAATGGCAAGGTGCCATCCTTGTCATACACCATCGCAACCATATTTGAATCCTCTTATAGTAACCAAGTGGCAACTGGTAAAGAATTAACAATCCAACGCCAAAGCAAAGATCGCTCCACAACATCATTAGAGGTGTTAGAGCTGTAAAATTTTGAATTTTTACGATCTATTGCATTCAAGAGTTTCCAACTTTTAAGTCCTTATCATAAACATAAAATCCCATCTTTGCATTGTCTTGCTTATTTTTGTCATGTGAGAATCTATCTACCTCTTCTTGTTTCATTGAAAGACTCATATCGACAAGACATAGTAAAAGTCTCCCTGAGATATATTTTTCACTAACATGTATTTGTTGCAGACAATCGGCAAGACTTTTCTTTTGTTTCAGCGACTGAGAAGATTCATATCGGCATATGCTGGGGCGTCGTTGTAGTGTCACAGTGAATTCAATTGGTCTTGCCGACTAGCATGTGGAGGGGTCATTTCGGATAAACTAGTGGGTATCGGCATGAAGTCATAATGAAATCATAGTGTCTTACCTATTGGCTTGTAAGGAAATATCTCGGTAAGACTTATATTCGTAGGGGAAGGTCTTGGCGAAGTGACTTTTGTCTTGCCGAACTAAACATAAAGGGATCCGAAAAGCTACTGGAGAGAGTATTGGGGTCTTGCCAATTTGAAAGGTATGCCGATAGAGATATACGTCGCCAGGAGAAGAATTTTTTGACATGAGTTTCACTGAAGTCTGAATGTTATATCGACAAGCAGCTCGAGATGAGTTTCACTGAATGGGAGTAATATGGAGGAGTGATGTCGGTAAGATATTTGGCATCGATATAGGTCTTCTTGAAGGTTTACTGTCTTACCAAAGGTATTATTTCATTGGTGAGGTTTATTTCTTCGGTGAGAAAACTTGGTGGACACGTCGAAATAAGAGTTCATCGGTGAAAGGGTGATTTTGTCTCAGCGACTATGACTTGAAGAATGCATATCAGTATGACACAATAAAGGCTATGTAACATCTCCCCGACTTGGAATTGTTATAGCAACACAAAAGGAAGTGATAGTCATCATTTTTTGGATCCCAAGTGTTGGTAAGACCATGTTATGTCTTGGCGAAGGGTGTAATAGATGTTGCAAAAGGACTTTGCCCCATATTTGAAAGTTTCTCATCAAAACGATAGTTGATGTGACAGTCCCAGTTTCAAATGGATTTTCATTCATGCTTCATTAATGGCGCGACGGGATATAACAGTGAAGTTTGTATCAATTCTTCAATTCTGAATTGATTGCAGGTGAATTGGCATGCTGAACAGAGAACCGGCATATTTTCAGTCTGAGGAGCTCGAGCAGAACACCGTAAGTGACCGTTCCTTGGTTTTTGCATTTTGATTCTATAAGCTTGAGAATGGAGTCCTCTGGTTCTGGGAAGGGTAAGGGTAGAAAGCCTGGTGTGAGTAGTTTGTCAAAAGGAAAGAAACAAAAGGTTGATACAGAGCATGAGGGCACTGAAAGGAGGTTGAACCAAGACCTTATTGATCAATTACCTGGCTCGGGCCCTAAAGCTAGAAGGTCTGCACAACTTAGGGTAGAGGTTGATAAATTAGATGACAAGTGAAAGTTCATAGGTGATGTCTGGACTGCCATAAGAGGTTATGAGCTTTTCAATTTCCATTACCACAGGAGAAACCATTTTGAACTAGTCTGTAACCCATGGAAGTTAAATGTAGGGAAACTGGTGAGCCCTAATTTTTTGTAAATGCAGAATTAGTAAAAGTGCTTGCAGACAATTATGATCCAAAACATAAGGCTATATGTGACCCATTTGGAAAATCACAGATATATCTGTCTAAAGAAGCAGTCGGCGAGGTTTTCAAATTGGAAGGGTTTTGCAATGAGGAGATCATTTGCGAAGAGTTGGAAAAAGAATTTTCAAGAATGGATACAATCTATAAGGGTTGGAGGTTTCCTATTCATAGAGTTAAATAAAGTAGCAAATCAAAACCTTTGCAAGATATTGAGGGGCCTCCTTATCATATAGATTTGTTTGAGCCTTACATGAAATACACATATTTCTCAGTGTGTCAAGTGTTGGGGATGGATGCCCCGGAACTCATGTCAATTGTGCCAATGATTATCACAGCAGATATTTAGTATCATAACTCCAAGCCATTTGATTATGCTTCATATATTGCTAGGGAGCTTGATTTAGGATTGGTGGCTATAAAGGGTGGAGCTTCTATTGTTCATCTTAGACATTATTCATTGTTGATGCACTTGGTGTTGTACTTTGGTCAGGAATTGGGAGTGTGTTCTCCAGAAATGAGAATTTTTCAAATTGGTAAGGAGGGTGAGGCATTTCCTGTTCAGCTGTGGACTGCTATTTGGGACAACACGTTTGCCAATTCTAGTTTCATCCACTTTGAGGAATATTTTGTGAAAAATTTGTACAGGTTGTATAAGTATCCTTGTAACTATTCATTGGCTGATGAGATTAAAAGGTTTCTTTGGCCTAAGGATTTCAATGGGCCAATTGATCATAATTGGGGTGACTGGTATTGTTTGGAAGGAGCTACAATGATCAGAGTGTATGGATTTGAAGGTACCCCTTTTATTCTACCAAGGATAGTTCCAAACATAATTGCATATTTGGAAATTTTTAGAGAAATGGATTACAACAGTGTGATGATTTTTAGTTCTTATGGGAAGCGGGCTTTCATGCCTAGTACATTATGTTTTGGTGATTTCACTGTGTTGGCTAAGGAGGGATATAATTCGATCCATGATAGATTATTGCATTACAACATGAAAATGGGACCACCTAGGAAAAAATTTGACCCTGAAGGATATATCAATTCAGCCAAAGAAAGGATTAAATTTGGAAGGTATTAGCATGTACCTTATCCTTTTGATGATATGATTAGGAATTTGGATGAAGAGGAAGCAAAGGTGGTGGTTGAAATTTATAACCAAGGGTTACAGGATATGGGGACATTTTCTTCTGGAGATGAGGAAACCCCAATGAATGAAATGCCACAAAGCAGAACAGAGAAAATATCTAGGCTAAGGACTCAGCAGTATGTTTGCCCAACTAGAGAGCAGAGTATTGAAAGTGGTGATATTGATGCAAGGCATATGGAATACAGATCATTTGTTTCAGATGATGAGTTTATAAATTCTCTAGAGTTCAAAGCATTCTTGTACAAACTGAAGGGGAAAGAAATAAGAGATGATGTTGGTGTTGTCACTTCTGGGAATGAAGAGCAATTATTGGATCAATTGAGAAAATGTGTGGATGATGAAATGAAAAATATGACTCTTGAAAAGGGGAGGACAATGTTGGAGAATGCTGGTGTCATGATTTTTCCTGGACTTGATTTGAACTCTGCTTTGGTTTTTGATAGTTTCTTAAGAGATAGTAACACTACACATAAACTTGATAAGGAAAAGGTGACAGAGGTGTATGCACGTTCTAAGTATAATACTGATGAGGGATCGTTGATGATATGGGCTTTGTATCCCCCCCACAGGAAATCAGTGGTAATTGATACAGAGAATACATATGGCCATGTTATGACCCTAAAGATTCGAGAAGCTGATGATGTGGTTACTGCAGAGATTGGGATAGACATTGCAAAATTGAATAAAGCACAGATCCAGGCACTGATAAGAGAAAGAGAAATGTATAAGGCAAGTAATGAGAGAATGTTACGAGAAAATGATAGATTGAAAGACTTGGTTGGTGTTTCAATTGATCCAACCAAAATGCTCACTCAAGGAGAAAGCTCTCAAGCAAAAGATCATTGGATAGGGTCAAGTGCCTTAATCAGCGAAAGTATGATGCAATTGTTGCAATTGTTAAGAGGAGTTAGGATAATTTGACATCCTGGTTGAACAAATTATGGGGAAAATATTCTAGTACTCTGACTGCATTGAAGGAGCATGACATGATGGATGGACGAATTATGGAGAAGTTTCATGAATTTTCCAAGAATGAGGAGGCTAACGGTACTGCACTTGAAGTTGCGAATGATATTATTAGTCACCATCGAATATTCTGTGAGGAATTGTAGGGGGATAAACAAGGATTAATTGAAGCTGCCAAGAAAACTGTGGTCACATTTTTTGATGGTAGAGGGGAGTTGAAAGATGCCACTAGATGGAAGAATGAATGTGACACAATACTAAATGGAATCATGAAGATAGCTTCTACAGAGAATACAACATTAGAGGAAGTGAGCGAGCAAAATGAGGAGATGGTCAAGATGGAGATCATGATCATGAATGCTGTCGAGGATGCGGATACATATAAGTGTCAGGATTATTTGGACTACCTCGCTATGACTCACTTGTGGTTAACTAAAGCATAATTATTCTCTATCTTTTGTTTTGAATTTTGTTTTTGCATATTTCTGAAAGGACTCGTCCTTTCGTATCTTCAATGTATAAGTGTCCATTTTGAAAACAATATTGGGGAATTAAATAGAAGATAGAGAAGAGACAACAAGATACAATTTTTTGAAAAGGATAAGACTGGTTGCATATGTAAAATCATGGAGATATCAATGAAAGTTTAATATGATGGTGCGATGTTTTCTGGTATCAATTGTTCATAATATGTGTTGAAAAGTATTATTGAAGTTGTCTCCGTAATGGTGTTTTTTGGTTATTTGAATTAGTGTAAACACGTGTTTACCTAGTTCGTCAATGCACATTTGCTGCATCTGTATGATCAATTAATTATTTCTTTCCAGTAAAGAATAAATTCTTTGAATTGATCATAGTAATTAGGGAATGTCAATTGGATTATTAAGAAGAACTCAATAATCACAATCTTGCATGTTTAGACAAGTTATGAACCATATAAAATGCTAAACAACTTGAATGTCTACCAGAACAAGTAAAATTGTTTTAGATTTCTCTTAACTCCGTGAACCCTATAAAGCATTGGTCATTCATTTTTTCATTCTTTAGTTTCATTCACATTTCTGCATCTGTTAACTGAGCATATTAGGGTTTAGTTTTGGATATTGATATACATTTTATACCAAATTTGATTTATTTTGTCCATCTCAATTTGCCATTGTGAACAAATTAGGGCAATAGGAAAAGATTAAAATTCATGTCTGCTCAATTCAATTAGGTACACCCGCTTAGGTCTAGGAGCACCTAAAGAGTAGAAGGTTGAGTTCCCTTAACCTTGTCTATTACCCTGAAGCGTATCAAGAGATCGGCATCCTCTTGAGGCAGCTTGCCTGCGTTTTTGAGATCTAACAAATTGGCGACTCCGTTGGGGAACAACAAAGAATCTGCACCTTAATCATAGAGTCAAAGGTCCTATATATAGACTCCACTGGGAATAATAAGTAACAATCTTTTTCTCACTTTCAAAAAAGTGAGTGGCGACTCTGATTTGAACATTGCAATATTAATGGAAGAAGATCTCAATTTAGGGGGGGTCATTCCGGAGCTCCTCCTGGAGATAGTAGGTGGATGCATAAAGATAATAAGGTTGACAATGGTAAAGGGAAAAGTGAGGACATGTTCTTGACAAACAAAGACAAATCATCAATACCTTTTGGTGAGAATTGTTTTGACAAATGGAAAGATAGTTCAACTGAAGAGCCTTGTACCCCGGAGGATATGAGGAATCCTTTTTACAACTCTTAGAAACAAGCCGAATTTGAAGCTGGACTCGAAGTTGAATGACTCAGAGTTCAATATGAATATGACCAAAAAATGCAGGGTAATCAGAATGGACTTACTAACCAGGAAATTCATCAAGAAGATTATGAATCTTTAACTTATGATGAAGTTAAAGCACGGTTTGAATCTTAGAAAAAGGAGAGGGAAGATCAAGAAAAGGCTCAAATGATTCAAGCAATTAGAGAATTCAAATTGTAGAAAGCCCAGAACATTGCTCACGCATCTGGTTCTTCCCCAAAGTATATACCACCCCATAAATAGAGTAATCATGGTACTGGGTATTTTGAACCACCTAGGATCCCTCACCCTCAAATTGGGAATCAATATAGACAGCCAAATCATCCAGCACATATTCCCACACAACATATAAATAATTATCCACCTCCTGGTCAGCATCATGTGCCACAGTGAAATTTACAATATAATAACCCTATGTACCAGTATCAGTATACTACTATGATCAGACAATTTGATTTGGCAGGGTTTTAGTTGTACCCTTATCCTATGGATGGTTCTTGGAGAAATTTGGTGCCTAAATTCATAGGGAGTAATGCAATCACTGCCGAGGATCATTTAAGGAGTTTCAATGCTTTTGTTCAAGATTTGGATGTACCTTATGAAGATTTGCATATGAGGTTATTCATGATGTCCCTTATTGAGGAAGCTAGGGATTGGTTCAATAGCCTAGCAACAGCTTCTATTTATTCCTTCCAGATATTTCAAGATCAATTTCTTGAACAATTTGGGAATTTAAGTGCACCAGATGTTGCTCTCCATGAACTTATGTGAATTCAGAAGGGTCAGAATGATTCAATCTTTGATTTTAATAGAAGATTCAATAAATTGCAGAGTAGAATACCTCCTAGATCAAAGTTACCGGACTTTGTAGCATTAAGTGTTTACCTGAATGCATTTGACCCTAAAACAGGGTATGAGTTGAGAAATAGGTTCCCAAGGGACTTAGCTGAAGCACAAAAGATAGCATCAACAATTGAGAACAATAGAAAGGCTGCCGGGATAATGAATAAGAGAGACAACCCTAGGGCTCATCAACAAAACAATAATTATCAATATAAGCAGGAGAACACATATAGGAAGGATAGGCCTAGGTTGCATGATATGCCTTACAACACAAACTAGAAAGATGGAAAACCTATGATAGACAGGCCTAGAGACAAGGATACTCCTGATCCATTGAGAAAGAAGGGAACGTATATGGTGAATAACAATTATTTTTGTGAAGCTTGCGATAAACCACATTCCCCTGAGTATTGTGTTGTAGCCCTGAGGATGCAAGAGGAGGGAGTGTTTATGGGAGATGGTGGAGAAGATCATGAGATATACTTAACTTCAAATGCTCTTCACCATGTTGAGGAAATATATTCATCTTTGGAGGAAGGAGGTTATGAATATGATGTTGTAGAACAAAGGTACAAGATCCATATGGCTAAGCAGCAGGTCTTTTCTGATTCTGAGGATGATTATGTAGAACCACAACCTATTGAGGTTCCCGCTCACAATAGTGTGAGGAGACTTACTGATGAGGAAATAGAGAGATTAACTATTGCTGTAGTTGAATAAGCAAAGAGTAAATACTGGTTGAGAAATAGGACAGTAAATGAGAAGGAAGGTGTCCCTAGGGGTATCTTTATAAAAGATTAGAAACTTGTACAAGGAGTTTCAAAGAAGATTGAAAACAAACAATGTGAAGAAAGCAAACAAAATCCTATCCAAAAGGATGCAGTAAAAGAATTACACAAAGAAATTCAAAAGACAGATCTGTCAGGTAGAAGAGAAAAAGAAGAGAATAAAGGAGAAACATCAGAACAAAAGAAAGTGATTAAAGAAGAAGGTTCTTCTTTTGATTTCACTCAAGCCTTGTCTTAGGTAAAGATGTCTGTCCCACTTCTTCAAATGATGAAAATTAAAGAATACAGGGACAGTGCAGTGCAATTGATAACAAATGAAAGTGAAAAACATGTAGCTTTCAAAAATAAAGTGACTGCTAAAAATAAGCAGGATAAAGTGAACATTCCAAAAATTTGCTTGAGTAATGTGTTGAAAAGTCCGCCACAAATTGATCCTTTCTTTACTACATTACTCATAAATAACAAATTAGTGAGGAATTGCATGATAGATTTTGGTGCTGCCATGAATATTATGCCAATAGGAGTGATGAAACAACTAGGCATGTGGGTGGATACATATGAAGGAAAATGTTATGCAATGGGTAACCGACTTGTTCCTGTGGTGGGTATAATGAAAGATGTAGAAGTCAAGTTAGCTGCTTATCCTCAACTAGCTTATAATATTGATATGACAGTGATAGACACCCCTCCTCAATTCGGTATGCTTCTATCAAGACAGTGGACAACAACTATTGGTGGAAATGTTCAATTTGATCTATCTTATGCAACAATTCCAGTAAATGGCCAAGAGGTGAAGTTGTACAGGGAACCAAGGATGAATCAACTTATTGATTATGTGCCACAAGACCAAATCAACTATTTTTGTGATGTTGATCTTGGGAGTTTCAATATAGAGCCAACACAACCAGAATTGATTAATAGTGATCCTATTGAGAAGCATGCTACACAGAACCACAATGGTGTGTGGAAAACGTATTTTGATGGAGCCTGCAACCAGGAAGGCAATGGAGCTGGGATAGTATTTGTTTCGCCTGAAGGTATTACATTTAAGTATTCATTCCTATTAACTTTTGAATGTACAAATAATGTGGTGAAATATGAAGCTCTATTAACTAGGTTGAATATAGCGGTGAAGCATAAAATCAAGTTGTTGGCTATGCTAGGAGATTCAGAGTTAATTGTCTCGCAAGTTAGGTCAAAGTATACAGCAAAAAACAAAAAACTAAAGCAATATAGAAATGTTGTATGGGATACAATTGAATTGCTTGATGCCTTCTCAATTTAGTGGGTAGATAGGTTGAAGAATATAATGGCAGATTTTCTAGCTAATGTAGCATTGAAGAAAGACGACATTACATTGGCTGGAGTGTCACAAATTGAACTCAAGACTAGGCCTATTGTTCCTGATAATGTATATAGTTGGCAAGTTTTTAATGATGACACTGATCTTTTGAAATTCCTTC
Source organism: Sequoiadendron giganteum (assembly GCA_007115665.2). Lineage (NCBI taxonomy): Eukaryota > Viridiplantae > Streptophyta > Pinopsida > Cupressales > Cupressaceae > Sequoiadendron > Sequoiadendron giganteum. The sequence goes on from CM021108.1 coordinate 537,703,629, forward strand.
ACTGTATAGACTAGTATGAAGCCCAAGAAATTGAATTCAATGCCTTTGTTGAGGAAGTTGATGGAAAAGAAACAGTGGTTGGGAAGGAGATTTTGCAGCTTAAGACAAATAAACTTCCTAAAGGCTTGGTGGCACTTGAGAGGGTATATGATGGAAGTGATCGATCTTTAATGAAGCAAACACCAGTTGGAAAGGATGATATTGAAGAAATTAATTTGGGAACTGAGATGGCACCAAAAAAGGTGTACATTGGTAAAAAGATAAGTCCTGCAATTAGAAAAATGTTGATTGATTTGTTGAGAAAGTATAAACATGTATTTGCTTGGTCTTATGAGGATCTAAAATAATATAGAGAAGACTTGTTTCAGCATGAAATACCATTGAAAACAAATGCTAAACCATTTAGACAAAAGAAAAGACCTATAAATCCAACTCTAGAGCCTAAAATGCAGGAGGAATTGGTGAAGCTCAGAGATGGTGGAATTATTAAGCCTATCAGACAATCAACGTGGGCTTCAAATTTGGTCCTTGTCAGAAAGAAAAATGGAGATATCAGATTATGTGTAGATTTTAGAAATCTAAACATAGCATCCTTTAAAGATAATTATCCTTTGCCAAATATGGAGGCCATATTACATAAGGTGACAGGCTGCGAATTGTTGTCTATGATGGATGGATTTTCAGGGTATAATCAGGTCAAGGTTAATGAGTTTGAACAATTCAAAACAAAATTCACGACTCCTTGGGGAACGTATGTTTATTTGAGAATGCCATTTGGTCTCACTAATGCAGGGGCGACTTTTCAAAGAGCCATGGATGTGGCATTTACTGATTTGATAAATATTCTCATGGTGGTGTATCAGGATGACCTCACTACTTACTCCAAGAAGGTTGAAGATCATGTTCATCATTTGGAAAAGGTATTTATAAAAGCTCTTGAATATGGTGCTAGCTTAAACCCCAAGAAGTGCAATTTTGCAGTTACAGAGGGTAAACTTTTGTGACATATTGTTTCAAAGGAAGGGGTTAGGATAGATCCTGAAAGGGTTGAGGCTATTGATAAAATTTCTATGCTTAAAAGTGTTAAGGCAATACAATCATTCTTTGGACAGATAAATTTTGTTAGGAGATTTGTCTCTAACTTTGCCGAGATTGTTAAACCCATAGCAAGAATGTTGAGAAAAGGATAGAAGATAGAATGGACTGCAGAGGCTTTGGACGCTTTTGTATCTATTAAACGAGCCATCAAGGAGACCCCTGTTCTTAAGTCTCCTGATTTTTCAAAGCCTTTTCAGATTTTTTCATTTGCCTCAATGCATACTGTTGCAATTGTTATGCTACAGAAGAATGAAGATGGTCATGAACAACCTATATCTTTCTTCAGTAAGTCATTATAGTGATCTGAATTAATGTATGATATAATGGAGAAGCAAGCATTTGCACTGGTGGAAGCTATGAAAGCTTTCAGACCATATCTTGTTGGAGCTAAGGTAATTGCTTATGTTCCTCATGCAGCAATCAAGGATATTCTGACACAGTTTGAAGTAACAGGTAAAAGGTGCAAATGGATCAACAAAATCCAAGAATTTGTGGAGATACAAATTACTAAACTAGTTAGAGGTTAGGTTTTGGCTAAACTAATGGCAGAGGCAAACATTGAAGCAAATCAGATTTGCAATGTAGAAGAAGAAAATATAATTGCAAGCATTGAACATACTCAGTGGTATACGGATATCATGTACTATCTTAAATACATAAAGTGTCCAGAAGGAATGAATGACAACCAGAGAAGAACGCTAAAGCTACATGCATCTAAATATGTTTTTATGGGTGGAGATCTATTTTGGAAAAACAGGGATGGTATATTATTGTTATGTCTAGATGAATTTCAATCTAAATGTGTTTTGAGTGAAATGCATGAAGGGGTTTGTGGAGGACATTACTTAGCAAAAATAACTGCTCAAAAAATTCTCAGGGCAAGATATTATTGGCCAAAAGTCTTTAATGACTCTTTTGCACATGTGAGAAAATGTGAAGATTGCCAGAAATTCTCTGGAAAATTGAAGTATCAGTGGGCTTTGCCACTTCGACCCATGTAGATTGATGCCCCTTTTCATCAATGGGGAATTGATTTCATTGGGGAAATATAAGAAAAATCAAGTGGTGGACATAGCTGGATATTGGTGGCCACTGATTATTTTACTAAATGGGTAGAGGCCATTCCAACTAAAAAGGCTACAAGTAAGGTGGTGACATAGTTCTTGATGGATAATATCATTACTAGATTCAGTACACCAATGAGGTTGATCACTTACAATGGAATGTGTTTCAAATTAGATGAATTCAAAGGATTCTATAGCACATATGGTGTTGTCATTTCTTATGCAACTCCTTATCATCAACAGGCTAATGGACAAGCAGAATCTAGCAATAAGAGTCTTCGGAAGATTATAAGAAGGATGCTAGGTCAGAACAAGAAGGCTTGGGATGCAAAATTAAGACTGGCCGTATGGGCTGATAGAATTACAGAGAAGAAGGCAATAGGGAAGTCCCCATTTGAGTTAGTGTATGGGGCATAGGCCAGGATGCCTTTGTAGAAATTGTTACCAGTTTATAAGTTTATTCTTCAGGAAGATTTGGATATTCTTGAACCCATGGAGGAGAGGATGGAGCAGCTAGCTAAACTGGATGAAATAAGGAGAGTGGCCGAAAATCAGAATATAAAGTTGCAGGCGTAGATGAAATATTTATTTGACAAAAAGGCAAAGGATAGGAAATTTGGAGAAAGTGATCTGGTACTAATGTGGAATGCAAGGTGCTAGGAGAAGGGAAAACATGGGAAGTTTGAATCCTTGTGGCTAGGGCCTTTTGTGGTGGTAGGAAAGAAAGGCGAAGATTCATACTACCTGCAGAATAGGGCTGGTGAGGATCAGGAATTGCCTATGCATGGGCAATTTCTGAAACATTTTTTCTCTTGAAGTAACACAGAGGATTGAGGGTTGCCAGTGCATGGACAACTCCTAATGATTCTCTTTAAAATTATTTTCCATGCACAGTAGTCTAGGATATAAGAGGAATAGGACTTGCAAGTACATGGACAATCCTGATTTTCCTTTTTTCAATATTATTTTTCCATGTACAGTACCATAAGGTCTCATTTTGTCCCATCATGCTCACATGTTCCATCATTATGAGTTTGGTCTGCTCATCCAAAAATCTGAATCCTTGCAATGACCTTGCTATCATTCATCCCCAGACGGAGCCACTGTTAGAACTGTAAAATTTTGAATTTTTACAGTCCATTGCATTCAAGAGTTTCCAACTTTTAAGTCCTTATCATAAACATAAAATCCCCTCTTTGCATTGTCTTGCTTATTTTTTTCATGTGACCCATTTGAATCCGTCTACCTCTTCTTGTTTCATTGAAAGACTCATATCAGCAAGACATAGTAAAAGTCTCCCTGAGATATATTTTTCACTAACATGTATTTGTTGCAGACAATCGGCAAGACATTTCTTTTGTTTTGCGACTGAGAAGATTCATATCGACATATGCTGGGGCATCTTTGTAGTGTCACAGTGAATTCAATTGGTCTTGCCGACTAGCATGTGGAGGGTTCGTTTCGGATAAACTAGTGGGTATAAGCATGAAGTCATAACAAAATCAATGTGTCTTACTGATTGGCTTGTAAGGAAATATCTTGGTAAGACTTACGTTCGTAGGGGAAGGTCTTGGCCAAGTGACTTTTGTCTTGCCGAACTAAACATAAAGGGATCTGAAAAGCTACTGGAGAGAGTATTGGGGTCTTGCCAATTTGAAAGGTATGTCGATAGAGATATACGTCGCCAAGAGAAGAATTTTTCGACATGAGTTTCACCAAAGTCTGAATGTTATACCGACAAGTAGCTCGGGATGAGTTTCACCGAATGGGAGTAATATGGAAGAGTGATGTCGGTAAGATATTTGGCATCGATATAGGTCTTCCTGAAGGTTTACTGTCTTACCGAAGGTATTATTTCATTGGTGAGGTTTATTTCTTCGGTGAGAAAACTTGGTGGACACGTCGAAATAAGAGTTCATCGGTGAAAGGGTGATTTTGTCTCAGCGACTATGACTTGAAGAATGCATATTAGTATGACACAATGAAGGCTATGTAACATCTCCTCGACTCAAAATTGTTATAGCGACACAAAAGGGAGTGACAATCATCATTTTTTGGATCCCAAGTGTCGGTAAGACCGTCTTATGTCTTGGCAAAGGGTGTAATAGACATTGCAAAAGGACTTCGCCCCAGATTTGAAAGTTTATCATCAAAATGATAGTTGATGTGACAGTGCCAGTTTCAAATGGATTTTCATTCATGCTTCATTAATGGCGTGATGAGATATAACAGTGAATTTTGTATCAATTCTTCAATTCTGAATTGATTGCAGGTGAATTGGCACGCTGAGCAGAGAACCAGGATATTTTCAGTCTGAGGAGCTCGAGCAGAATACCATAAGTGACTGTTCCTTGGTTTTTGCATTTTGATTCTATAAGCTTGAGAATGGAGTCCTCTAGTTCTGGGAAGGGTAAGGGTAGAAAGCCTGGTGTGAGTAGTCTGTCAAAAGGAAAGAAACAAAAGGTTGATACAGAGCATGAGGGCACTGAAAGGAGGTTGAACCAAGACCTTATTGATCAATTACCTGGCTCGGGCCCTAAAGCTAGAAGGTCTGCACAGCTTAGGGCAGAGGTTGATAAATTAGATGACAAGTGCAAGTTCATAGGTGATGTATGGACTGCCATAAGAGGTTATGAGCTTTTCAATTTCCATTACCACAGGAGAAACCGTTTTGAACTAGTTTGTAACCCATGGAAGTTAAATGTAGGGAAACTAGTGTGCCCTAATATTTTTGTAAATGCAGAATTAGTAAAAGTGCTTGCAAACAATTATGATCCAAAACATAAGGCTATATGTGACCCATCTGGAAAACCATAGATATATGTGTCTAAAGAAGCAGTGGGTGAGGTTTTCAAATTGGAAGGGTTTTGCAATGAGGAGATCATTTGCGAAGAGTTGGAAAAAGAATTTTCAAGAATGGATACAATCTATAAGGGTTGGAGGTTGCCTATTCATAGAGTTAAACAAAGTAGCAAATCAGAACCTTTGCAAGATATTGAGGGGCCTCCTTATCATATAGATTTGTTTGAGCCTTACATGAAATACACATATTTCTCAGTGTGTCAAGTGTTGGGGATGGATGCCCCGAAACTCATGTCAATTGTGCCAATGATTATCATAGCAGATATTCAGTATCATAACTCTAAGCCATTTGATTATGCTTCATATATTGCTAGGGAGCTTGATTTAGGATTGGTGGCTATAAAGGGTGGAACTTCTATTGTTCATCTTAGACATTATTCATTGTTGATGCACTTGGTGTTGTACTTTGGTCAGGAATTGGGAGTGTGTTCTCCAGAAATGAGAATTTTTCAAATTGGTAAGGAGGGTGAGGCATTGCCTGTTCAGCTATGGACTGCTATTTGGGACAACACGTTTGCCAATTCTAGTTTCATCCACTTTGAGGAATATTTTGTGAAAAATTTGTACAGGTTGTATAATTATCCTTGTAACTATTCATTGGCTGATGAGATTAAAAGGTTTCTTCAGCCTAAGGATTTCAATGGGCCAATTGATCATAATTGGGGTGACTGGTATTGTTTGGAAGGAGCTACAATGATCAGAGTGTATGGATTTGAAGGTACCCCTTTTATTCTACCAAGGATAGTTCCAAACATAATTGCATATTTGGAAATTGTTAGAGAAATGGATTACAACAGTGTGATGATTTTTAGTTCTTATGGGAAGCAGGCTTTCATGCCTAGTACATTATGTTTTGGTGATTTCACTGTGTTGGCTAAGGAGGGATATAATTCGATCCATGATAGATTGTTGCATTATAACACAAAAATGGGACCACCTAGGAAAAACTTTGACCCTGAAGGATATATCAATTCAGCCAAAGAAAGGATTAAATTTGGAAGGTATCAGCATGTACCTTATCCTTTTGATGATATGATTAGGAATTTGGATGAAGAGGAAGCAAGGTGGTGGTTGAAATTTATAACCAAGGGTTACAGGATATGGGGACATTGTCTTCTGGAGATGAGGAAACCCCAATGAATGAAATGCCACAAAGCAGAACAGAGAAAATATCTAGGTTAAGGACTCAGCAGTATGTTTGCCCAACTAGAGAGCAGAGTACTAAAATGGTGATATTGATGCAAGGCATATGGAATACAGATCATTTGTTTCAGATGATGAGTTTATAAATTCTCTAGAGTTCAAAGCATTCTTGTACAAACTGAAGGGGAAAGAAATAAGAGATGATGTTGGTGTTGTCACTTCTGGGAATGAAGAGCAATTATTGGATCAATTGAGAAAATGTGTGGATGATGAAATGAAAAATATGACTCTTGAAAAGGGGAGGACAATGTTGGAGAATGCTGGTGTCATGATTTTTCCTGGACTTGATTTGAACTCTGCTTTGGTTTTTGATAGTTTCTTAAGAGATAGTAACACTACACATAAACTTGATAAGGAAAAGGTGACAGAGGTGTATGCACGTTCTAAGTATAATACTGATGAGGGATCGTTGATGATATGGGCTTTGTATCCCCCCCATAGGAAATCAGTGGTAATTGATACAGAGAATACATTTGGCCATGTTATGACCCTAAAGATTCGAGAGGCTGATGATGTGGTTACTGTAGAGATTGGGATAGACATTGCAAAATTGAATAAAGCACAGATCCAGGCACTGATAAGAGAAAGAGAAATGTATAAGGCAAGTAATGAGAGAATGTTACGAGGAAATGATAGATTGAAAGACTTGGTTGGTGTTTCAATTGATCCAGCCAAAATGCTCACTGAAGGAGAAAGCTCTCAAGCAAAAGATCATTGGATAGGGTCAAGTGCCTATAATCAGGGAAAGTATGATGCAATTGTTGCAATTGTTAAGAGGAGTTAGGATAATTTGACATCCTGGTTGAACAAATTATGGGGAAAATATTCTAGTACTCTGATTGCATTGAAGGAGCATGATAGGATGGATGGACGAATTATGGAGAAGTTTCATGAATTGGCCAAGAATGAGGAGGCTAACGGTACTACACTTGAAGCTGCGAATCATATTATTAGTTGCCATCGAAAATTGCGTGAGGAATTGCAGGGGGATAAACAAGGATTAATTGAAGTTGCCAAGAAAACTGTGGTCACATTTTTTGATGGTAGAGGGAAGTTGAAAGATGCCACTAGATGGAAGAATGAATGTGACACAATACTGAATGGAATCATGAAGATAGCTTCTGCAGAGAATACGAGATTAGAGGAAATGAGCGAGAAAAATGAGGAGATGTTCAAGATGGAGATCACGATCATGAATGTTGTCGAGGATGCAGATACATATAAGTGTCAGGATTATTTGGACTACCTCGCTATGACTCACTTGTGGTTAACTAAAGCATAATTATTCTCTATCTTTTGTTTTGAATTTTGTTTCTTCATATTTTCGAAAGGACGTGTCCTTTCGTATCCTCAATGTATAAGTGTCCATTGTGAAAACAATATTGGGGAATTAAATAGAAGATAGAGAAGAGACAACAAGATACAATTTTTTGAAAAGGATAAGACTGGTTGCATATGTAAAATCATGGAGATATCAATGAAAGTTTAATATGATGGTGCGATGTTTTCTGGTATCAGTTGTTCATAATATGTGTTGAAAAGTATTATTGAATTTGTCTGTATAATGGTGTTTTTTGGTTATTTGAATTAGTGTAAACACATTTTTACCTAGTTCGTCAATGCACATTTGCTACATCTGTATGATCAATTAATTGTTTCTTTCCAGTAAAGATTAAATTCTCTGAATTGATCATAGTAATTAGGGAATGTCAATTGGATTATTAAGAAGAGCTCAATAATCACAATCTTGCATGTTTATACAAGTTATGAACCATATAAAATGCTAAACAGCTTGAATGTTTGCTAGAACAAGTAAACTTGTTTTAGATTTCTCTTAACTCCGTGAACCCTATAAGGCACTGGTCTTTCATTTTTTCATTCTTTAGTTTCATTCACATTTCTGCATCTGTTAACCGAGCATATTAGGGTTTAGTTTTGGATATTGATATACATTTTATACCAAATTTGATTTATTTTCTCCATCTCAATCTGCCATTGTGGACAAATTAGGGCAATAGGAAAAGATTAAAAGTCATGTTTGCTCAATTCAATTAGGTACACCCACCTAGGTCTAGGAGCACCTAAAGAGTAGAAGGTTGAGTTCCGTTAACCTTGTCTATTACCTTGAAGCATATCAAGAGATTGGAATCCTCTTGAGGCATCTTGCCTGCGTTTTTGAGATCTAACAAGAGGCATAAACATTAATAATCCCAAAGGAGTGATTATCAATTTTAAGAAGAATCCAGAGAAGGTGATGAGAAGGATCAGACCCATGATCAACAACAAAATCATTCCATCATAGGGACAAAAGGGTGATAGCTCCACCACACCCAACCTCATGCATGGTGCAAAACATTTTACTGGCCAACCAAATAGAACGGCTAGTCGAAGAAAGCAAAAATCTATAAATTTTAACCTCTTGGAGACAAACTTCAATACTAGAATATTTTTACAAATTATCCCTAATAGAATACTTTTTGGAGAGGTCTGTCAAACCTCAAAAATTCCATGAGAGGAAGTTCATGAATGAAACCCCTCCATATTATCGGAGTCTAGTTCCTCTTCATTCAGGGAAGAGAAATGATTTTGTAAAAAATATTGTGGAACTGATCCAATCTGAATATATGGAGAGGAAAATCTTCTCTTTTCTTGCACATATTCAGCCTCTTCACGTGGTGGAGACGGGCTGTGAGACCGCCTTTGAGCTCCCGACACGAGAGGAGAAGTGCTCGGCTGAGCAAACATAACTGTAGTAGGCTGATGTGTTTACTTTGACCTGGGTTGCAAGGAAGCATTAGTAGCTCCAATAGGAGCATCCATCCCATTCTCTGAAGGGTTTGAAATGACCTTTGGTTGTTTGGAGGCTTTAGAGGCTGACCCAGAATCTATTGACTTATTTTTCCGGTTTGTAACCATGGTCCACTTTTCATCAACCTTAGTAGAAGCTTCTGCCTAACGAGGCTTTTCAACATCTCGTGATGGAGAAGGTGTACAAGGCATTTCCAAAGGGCAATCCTTAATCTTGTGGTCGGTTGACTGACACCTATAGCACGTGTTGGGAAAGTTAAAATAAGTGACTTTCTGGCTATGTCGGAGAACTCCAATTTGAATATCAATGGATTCTTTCAAATCCTTGGAGAGGTTTATTTCCACACAGACTCATTTCTAGGGTTGGGCCTAGAAAAACCTATCTGGCTCAACATAAATAACCCTCCCCAATGAGGATGCAACATGGTTCAAAAAAGGCACACAAGGCAAAGGCAAGCCAGGGAATTCAATCCAGACCGGGACTCGCAACTTGGTGTCATCTGAGACAACAAAATCCTATGTCCATGCCTAGAAAAATAGCAATGATGACCTAACATACCAGGGACCATGGGCTAAGATATCATGGACATGGTTGACTTCTGTGAAGCGGAACAGAAAAAACCCTTGGTCAAATTTTGAACCATATCAAGGCAAACCCCATGAGGGACCTAGGCCTTGCTAACCCATTCTTTCAGCACACTTTCAGGGGGGGTCCTCCCAAAAAAATAACCCACAAGGTTGTTTTGTTCAAGCCAATGGCAAGCAGAATCAAAATCTGATAAAGGCAAAATCACATCAGCTAGGGAATCAAAATTCTTAACTCGTGAAAGAATTTCAGAACAAACTTCTGGGGATGTTTGTTTGGAGGAGGAGTCATTGAGCTGCATCATCAAACCACTAACACCAACATCAATTGTTGGGTTAGAGCCAGTTGAAGGTATATTAAAACACAAAAACAGTAGTAAATGCGGTTGTTCACACAAGAAAAGAGGGGTTTCTTGCGTAGAATGTGCAGTATGACACAAGAGGGGCCAAGGGTGACCATAGAAACCATAAAACCCTAGTAGAGATCATACACCTTCTGATTTCTTTTGATAATTATAAATTTGATTAACACGTGATCATAGGTAGATCCTACTTGTAGGTCAGTTCTTAAATCTATTAGTTTAAAAAGCTACTATAGAAAGAATTTGTACCTACTACCATTGTACCTAGTTTAGCTAGTGCTAAACAAACTTCTATAGAAAACATTGTAATTGGATTTCAAGATTCCACTAAATAAACCAAGTAAGAAATATTTATAAGAAAATAAGATCACAAAAAGGAAAGCTTCATGGACTACTAATTCATTCAATTTCTAACTGATTATATACATGTAAAAATATTCAACATATATATTGACCTATATCTAAACTTGACTGAGCCTAAAAATATACATCTAATCCAACAAAAATCCAAATGTAGATCACCACATGGAATCAAAAATTATAAAAAGATATATCAAAATTTGAATTCAATATATATAATAAAAATATTTTCAAAATTAGGTCCAAATATTACATGTATATATATATATATATATATATATATCTAGTCATATCTAAAATATATATGTACTTATAATATTTAAAAAAAAAAATCAACACTTACCAACACATCCATCAGACCATGTCCACTGTTGTAAAGAATTTATGTCATACCATCCCAGGTCTTCAAAAAAAATTCTAAAACAATGGGCTACATAACTTCTATCATGACCTATATCATCACTTATATAGAAGTGAACCTCTTTGATGATAATTCGTTCATCTTTTCTACTTTGTACACCATCTACGTGTAACTCAACATGCATATAGAAAACTTGTAAAAATATTGAAACTTTCTTTGAATGATAAGATTGACTTTGAATCTTATTTTGAGGACTAAATGTATAGTTCTCAAAAAAATCTGCAATAGAGAGAATACAACCTGTTAGAAAGCAATTATTTGAGTCACGAAATTGCTTAGTTTTCCATCTTGCACCATGACAATGTTGGATATGTGGATATATGATATTGAAAAATTTATTGATAAATTCATTGTAAGATAGTCCACTCTCTTTGAGAACATATTTTTGGCCTGAACTCCTGACTTCATTGATTATTTCTCATATTCAAATTCTTCCCAATAATTTGCATTGAATGATCAATATTGTCAACTTGTAAAAGATTCTTCAAATTTCCACAATCGTTTGATATTTTTTTGTACATTGTACATTGAACTCATGTGAATCTTCTGATTTTTCGCATATAAGAGACTTCATAAATTGTGTTGTGCTTCCAAGGATGGCTATATTTGGATTAATTACTGCCATAGTTTTTTTATATGAATGTAGGTGTAGATGAGATTCAACATGATTTCAACAACAACAAGTTTCATGTACTTTATTTATACATACAAAATATGGTCGTAGTCTCTCAAACATCCTTTGAAAAATCTTCACATCTAAAAATTCTTGCTTGAATGCTTAAAAAAATTTACTTTGTGTTGTATCTATAAAATATTTTGGATAAGAAATTTGTGTACCATCTTCACCTATTATTTGTATAGTGTCCCTTCTATTGGAAAAAACACGAGAGTGGTTGGTCCAATATTCAATCACTTGTTTCTTTACATCTTTTAAAATTATATCTTTTTGTGGAACCCTACAAATACTTACCCAATTATTCTCAATATGTTCATCTAATCTATTTCTCTTTACATTATATATTTGATCAGTTCTCTTAGAAATATTTAGTAATTGGAAAATTGTTTGAAATTATCTTTTATGTGATAATTTCTTACTAGAAATTACAATCATCAATGCTCTACATGCATCACTTAAATCAGTAGCTCGACTCTTTTTTTCAATGTGCTTTAATGCTTTTTATAGGTTTTCATTAAATGTTTTTTTTAATGAACCTAATCATGACGTTTTCCTATTATCAACCCCTAACAACTCCAAAATAGGGATCATATCTTTTTGCCTAAATAATTGCACATATTGTGCTCTTCCAATTAGATATTTTTATTCAAAAAAATTATCCCATTCTTTTAGAGTGTAATTTTACTAAACTTTCAAATAACATATCTTCAGATGAAATAGCACTGAAAAGAGAATCCTCATCCATCTCCATCAGATTTTTTATATCATAGAAATTTTTTCTATTACTACATTCATTTTTTTCTTGTACATATACATCACCTTGGTCATCAATAATTTCCATGGGTTGTTCTTGAGTAGATGTTACTTCATAAATCTCTTCTTTCTTTTTCGATCATACTTCCTTTTTCTAGTCCTTTGACTCCCCATCACAAATTGCTCAAATTTGAATTCACCTACATACAAATGTACACATCTTTACCCTATGATAAAAATGTTATAATGCACTCCTATTTTATCTTTCAAATTCATTTAAATGATTTCACAATACAAACCTACACTAACCTTTGAATTCATTTCCTTAAAACATTTAAATAAAACAAGATCAATAGATATTAAGAAGTGCAAAACAAGTTGAGGAAAATTAGGTGAAGTGTATGTTTGCAAATTTTATAGTACAAGTTTCCAGGTGCAAGAATGATCCAAAATTGTGGGCTTGTCCCTAATCCCTAAAATTGTCCCTTTAAAGAGTAAACAAAAAATCTAATTCCAAGATAAATAGTAAATTGTCATTATTTTTTCCAAATATTTAAATATTATAGATTTAGAGCATTCATTTTGGTAATTCCATCTTCAACTAAAGAGATAAGTAACTTAATTTAGTTCATGTATTTCTATAGTAAATAACATTTATTACTTTAGAGTACACATGCCCATATCTAGATTATTGATTTAATATTAGGTTAATTAGTTCTTATGTGATTCCATCTTATTTAATTAATCCCAACTAATCTCAGGGAAGGTTTAGTGAACTCATCGAATATTGCACCACCCTACTATCTTGCTTTATGGTTTATCCCTTCATAATTTTTAGGTATTTCAGATCCAATATAGCTCATTTATTATCTCTTTCCTTGAATTATCTATGGTTTGGTTCATATATTCTTATATCTATGTGGATGAATAAATCTATATATCTCACTTGTGGTACATTTCCAAAATCTAAGTTTTTTAAGTCTGAAAAGTGACCACCTTTAGTTGAAGGTTCTTTAATTCGAGGTCATGGAAAAGACACATGAAATCACATTAGCTTGACCTTTGATCAAAGAAAAACTATCAATTGAATGTTATTTTTTTATATATAAAGGACTCAATCATTCTTAGGATCGTTTCTTTTAGAAGTGTTGGTGGAGTAGGAACAATAGAAGGTAGATATTATTTAAGCATATATTTAGTCTATCAAAAATTTAGTCTTGGTTGAAGGATTATTCATGCTTTCTTTAGAATTATTTTGTATCTTCCCCATTAATTCTTACAATGATGAGCCTAAATGCCAAGAATATGATTAAATCCGTGGTAATTCCTCAAGTATCCTTGGAAAGTTACTAGTATTATCCTACAAGATATTGAAATGTTTGAGAAAAAAAATTCTTAAGATGTAGATAAAAGCCCATTTTTTATCCTTAAATACTTCCCTTTGTTGATAATGAGTATGAATAGATTGATTTCTCATAGATATATAAATATCCTAATTCCATACCTAATGATAATTATATTAGCTTTGTTAGAAGGTGCCACCCTTGGTCTCCTTGATGTGGGCCAACATGGTGCTTGGGCTTCATGACATGGTTTAACCGCCTCCTATGGATCTTGGATCTTGTATAAATCGAACGGTTGTATCGGGCATTAATAGGTCGATCTTTTGGTGCAACGAAAACTATGGGCCAAAAATTGGTATCAGATCTAAGGTCATAGGTTTGGACCCCTCGCTTGCACTGGGGGGGATTGTTGCAAGGTGACCCCCTTGGTCTCCTACGTGTGGGCTAGTGCAGTGCTCATGCTTCTTGTATAAATCCAACAGTTGTATCGGGAATTAATAGGTTGATCTTTTGGTACAACGATAGGCATCTTTGCAACAAATGTGTTATTCAGAATTAGGTGTCTATATTTTTCCTCTCTTTGAGACAATGTGTTTTTATGTTGTTATTTCAAAGAAAGTGATGGCATGCCCCAATCTGGCCCAATGAATGAAATGGAGTCAGTATGCCCCTTCGAGAGTTTGATGGAAGAATGAAATTGCCTGGTCAAACTTGTGAAAAGAGTTAAAGCGATGTGATAGGCATAGAAATATGATTGTGAAACTGAAGGAATAAAGCAATAAATCAATAAGCAGAATCACAATCAAACAATCATAATCAATGAAGCAAATAAGGAAAAATTATTCAAAATGAAATACAAATATGCAAGTATTGACACACACACAATCTACCCTAGCATAGCTCCATTGTCCTCCTCTATTCACCTTTGGAGAATGGTGTAATTTATTTTCTCTCAATTTGTAATAAGCTTAATAACAGAAAAGCACCTGCAAAAATATGAGTAGAGTTTCTTTGCATGATCTAAGATGAGATCGTGAATGATAAGTGTGTGTTGTAAAATATGTGAGTAAAAGTGAATAATCAAAACACACAATCAATGAGACGTATTACATTAGAGAATTGAATCACATAATTTATCAAATTCAGAAAAACAATCAATCCCTAAAGTCATTCCATTGTTTCCTATCTCTAAGGTTTCTTTTGAATCATAATGGCTCTCAGATCTTATTTGCACTATGACCTATAGAATGACAACCTAGAGAATGGATGTTATAAAAATGAGAGAATCCTAGTTCCTACATGATTTTATAAACTATGTGATTTGCCATGATGTTATGATAAAGATGTTGTGATAGAAATGAAGATTATGATATGATGCAAATGTTGTGATATGACTACTACAAGGAAAGATATTATGATAAATAAAGTGCATCTACATAACTAAACCATTATTTTAGACTAATATGATATACCAATTCTAAATGCTAAATGCTTCAAACTCTAAATTCTCTAAATGCTCTCAAAATGCTCACAAGTGATTTCTGCAGAGTAAGTTTGCTTCAAGATGTGTTATCAAAAGCCGAAGGAGGATATTGTATTTATAGGATTTCCAAGGAATATTGTGATGTGGCAAAATTCAATAGTCAAAATTATGATCTAGAGAAATTGACGATGGAGGATGAAGAAGTTAGAGAGAATCATGGAGATGGTTCCCTTTAAAAGAACACTTTGCCAAGTGTTGAAGAGAATCAAATGGAAGAAGAAGCCATTTGTCTCCAATCTTGTTAGGAGTTTGTTGATGGAAATTCCCATTTTACAAATTAGAAATATTTAAATTCATGAGACACATGCTGAGGTGGAAGATAAGGTGGAAGGAAGTTAGAAAATTATGTAGAAATGTGACAAAATTGAATTAAAAATTAAATTTCAATGAGAGGAATTAATCAAATAAAACAAATTAGTTAGATTTGTTTATTTAATTAAATCATGAAGAAAAATTATTTTAGGAAGAATTCAGGAAAGTGAACTATATAAATAAAATTTTCAATTTATTTATAACTAGGCGAATTAAGAGGGTTTATTAATTAAATAACTAGTATTTAATTAATCGATTATCTTGACCGATTTTAGGTGTATACAATAGGATGGTTTGATTTATAGATATTTGGTGACATCGATCAATGGTCAAGATTAGATGAGAGACTGTAAAGGATCAAGGGTGGAGGATTAATGAGAGGAATTGATTGATTGTTAACTAGTTGCATGATTTCAGATAACCTATTGGTTGTTTTTACCGTAACCAGGTTAATCTCCTAATCTACCTATGCAATTTCCAATTCCAATCAAGGGAAGCTCAAAGGACCTGGACCAACTAACAATTATTTTAAAGACCTCCTACACTTTGGGCTCTACAAGACCCAGGAGGGTGATCCCCTAATGTGTTTATAACCTCTGCACCATTATCATAAATAACATTAACAATAACAGATAATCTCACTTAATAGCTCAGCATAACAAGATAATACTGAATAGAATTGGCTATTCATCAATAATATCAACCATTTTGAGTGTGAGATAGTCACAACAATACTTCACAGTAAAAGATATTCATTGATTTTCAATTTGTAGTAAGCTCCAGGTGAACACAAACAAATATTGAATCTCACAAACAAATGCAACTTAGATCAGTGCTGTATATCCATTGGAGGAGTCAAATTCACAAATACCTAAGGGTTTATAATAGATTCAACACATAGCATATAAGATATTTAATAACATTTCCTTACAATATCACTAATATGCACCCTAACTCAATACTACTTATCAAATCCTTGTACAGAACATATCAACCTACAATCTCATTTAAGCATTTTAATTAATACTTTAAATTAAAGCTAAAACAAGAATTGCACACACCACAACAGTGAGATGAACAACATAACCCTTGATAATTTTATTCAAAATTCAAATATGCTTGTACACAAGAGAGACATGAGCTTGAATTTATCAATTTCATAAAACATCATATCTCCATGAATTTGAAACCTACAACAAATGACTCAAAACCTAACTTGCATTTTCTCTATAACTATTAGACTTTACAATTGCTTTGCAACTTCAACTAAACTCGACCAAAACTTTCTAACTTCCTAACTCCGTTTTACAATGAGAGAAGAAGAGAAGATGTAGAGGAAAGGAATGCTCCAGAAGAAAATCTGCCAATGCCATCTGGAAACATCTTCACCATTGATCAACAAACTGAAAAGAATCTCTCCTCTCCTTGCAACAAACTAATTATGCCCCCAAAACTACCTTTTCCCAAGTTGCTCAAACAAAAAAATTTGTTGTGTGATGAAATTTCCCATTTTACCTGTTGTGTGAAAAATACATTTGCTCTTGTGAAAACTTCGTTTTACTCTCTTTTATTTTTGTTGCAGCTGTAAATATTTTCCTCTAGATATTAAAGTTTTATAGCTTTAATATTTCTCCATTGAATTTATCCTCACGGCTACAAATCACAATATTCACCCCTAATAAAAGGAAATCCCTTTTCCTTTTGTCACTGTCCACTCTTCTTTACAGCTAAAGAAAATGTGTCTCGAGAAATGATGTTTTTCAAGTAAATAAAACTTGAGTGAATATGCATTTTTCTCAAATTATTCTCCTCATGCCATTTTATCTTCTTCACTATTATATACCATTTTTATTTTCATTAGTTCACATGTTGCAACCACTGTCACATATTTCAAAAATAAAAATTATTTTATGTTGGCTGCATTTTTCCCACAAAATAAAATCTGCCCATGGCCCTTTATCTTTCACCTTACATTTTACACCTTTCACCTCTTTTAAATAATACATGAAGGCCTTTGTAATCAATACATCAGGCAAAACTTTCTTGTGCCCCTCACTTAACACTTTTCAAAGCTTTATATTTTCAAATTATCAAGCCAAAAAATATTTAGACCTCTTCCAAATGTTTAAATGCATACCTCTTGAAAAATAAGCCCATTCCTCCAAAATGTATCGGGCCCACCATTTGCCACATGTCATAATCTTGCTACCTCACAGAAAATAACGAGTGAGCAACTCGGGATCACGAATTGGTGGGGAACAACTGAGATTTGACTGCTTTTAGCACTCATCTCCATACTTTCATCAAAATATCACCAGGGCATATTTTAAAAGTTTTCATTAAAAATTAAATGAGCCCTTTTTAAAAATTTACCTGAGCATTTAATTTTGTTGTCGAGGACCCACCATTCACACAACTTTCTCGCCATCCCGCAATAGTTAATGCGTGCACACTTTGAAATCGTGATTCGGCGGGGAACGGTGAGGATCATGTTGCATTCAATTTTGTTTCTTGACCGTTGATTTTCCTTGTTGCCCTATTTTTTTTCTCTAACTTCTATTTTGTTTGTTCATGCTTGTTTGACAATGATCGCCAAGCATTCCTCATTTTGTTCGAGCCTCTTCCAGTATACCATTCGGTGATTTTGTGCATGATTTACCCACAGATCGATCATCATGAAGGAAGACGTCCTTTGTGATAGGTGCATCTATCCTTCATTTGGTGCGAGCAAACCATCCTCTGCAAGCTATGAATAGAATTTCCTCAAAAAAATTTGATACACTTTCTTGCCAGTCCGTCGGGCTCTATTTCTCAATACCCAATCCTTAATGTTTCTTTTGTTTCAATAAAACATGAGGGGTTCCATATTATGTGATGAACATAAGACACTTGATGCATTGATACTATGAGTGCATACCTTCCAAGTTGACCCCCTCAACAGGCTCGATCAAGCACTTTGCAAATAGTTGAGAACATCTCTGAGAATTGCGCCAAGTGGCAAAATACCATAGAGCACTAGATATGTTTTATCAACATTAAATGCATCCAAACCATTCAATGCACTTCACACTGGATTTCTCATGCTCATCAGAGATGTGCCGCCTCACTCATGAATCCATCTTAAGCAATGATCATAATGGCTATTACACCCAAAAGAAGGAACATTTTCAAGTTCATGCACTAGATTTTCACCATGGCTCAAGCCCCATCCAGATGCCATACAAGCCTTTACCACAAGCACTGCCAATTACATTTGCTAGAAATTTTTGAAGACTCTTCAACAATCTCATTTGGTGCATACGTTGGGTGTGAGATTCTTTGCACCTTGCTCCATGTTTTGATGGTTGTTCAGACCTTCTCCAAGCCGCGCATGAGAAATACATTTGCCTGAAAGCTTCAAAAGTCTTCCATAAACTATTTTATCCATGGCCTACAATGATAGCACTCCTGGTCAATGCTATAGCTGATCACATTCTCTGATCTTCTACCATGGTTGCTATGACAGAAACATTCTCTTCCAATTCTACATGTTTCTCAAGTACATACATTGAGTTTAGGCATACTTTAGAAAACATTGTTTGTTCCTCAATATAAGTCTCGACCCCCCTTTAAAATGTATTCACAATTCAGATTGTGTCTTGTCCTCTTTGCTGTGATGGGTGTCAACACCCTACGCCATGTTCAACAATGTCATATTTTGAGCCTCTCTTTCAACTTCACTTGGTGATTTCACTTGCATGAGATGGAGGGTCAAAACTTTTAATGTAAATGAGCTCACGTCATTTACATATCACACACTAATGTCATCTTCATTCAAGGTAATACTCTTCCAATCCATTTCATGCGGGCTATTTTGACCATCAGCACAACAATCATCATAATCTATTTTATGAATTACAAACATATGTGTATGTCTGAATAAGATCAAGATCATTATTAACACAGCCTTCAACAAAGGCAAAAAAAATGATCAAGATAACATGACTCCTCCCTGTTGAAGGTATTTTAACAAGCGATCACTCGATGCACTTGCATTAATTTGGGTGTATGATTTTTTGAATCTTCATAAATGTGAGTTTCAGGAGTACATACCACATGACTTGGGTATTTGGCAACATTTTGCTCATCCTCACGAGAAGTAATCTCAGTTTGAAACATGTTTCCCTTAATTACAAACATTGCATCATTGTTTGAATCATATATATATATATATATCTCTGAGATAACTTCTTTATAAAACAGCCACCTGAAGACTTTTCATATCTACATATGCTTCCATATAATTAGGAAATTTAGACAGTATTGGCTTGCATAAGATTTTCTTCTTCGGTACCATGTAACTTATTCAAACAACTTAACAAGATTAAATATTCCTGTGACTTTACCCCATGGTAACTGAAAGTAAATTATCACCTTCATTCTTTATGCTTTAGAACAAAATCATTGTAAACTTTGATTCAAACTTCCTACTGGTAATATGCTTGAAGGCATCCCAACTGAACATCTTGGTAACACAAGACATCTGCAATCTTAAACTACAAGGATATCAAACATTGATTTGAGCAATTGATAGAAGTTTTTTCCTTGTCAATTCACCACCATCTACTGTTCTTACAACCTTGACTGAAGTATTTCCTTCAAAGCATTCCACAATGGTGCCAAGCATGTCGGGTCACAAGTGGGCCCAACTAAAAAAAAAAAATCGTTTTCAAAAAAAATTGTGTTCAAATGGACTTGATGCAACCTCTAAATGCATGCAAGGTGAAAATATGAATTGGGTCATCATTAAAACATGCTTTCAGGCACTTTTGAAAAATGAGCAAAATGGGCCAGGTGGGCTCTGGAATCGATCCAAGAAACTAGTCAAATGACCTCCTGAAGCCATAAAAACTTACAGACATGTAGAAGTTGGTGCAGAGAATACAATGCAAAATACGGATCAGAGAAATCAATCGTGTGGAAAAAATTATTAACTGTCAAATTTGCTTACTCGAACTTTCTGCAACAAACAACTTGTTCAGAGAATTAAAACTCACCCGATTGCCAATTTGAAAAAATAACAAATCAACTCCTGGGAAGCCACCACTAGGCACAATAGATCACTTAGGTACACTGAACATGTGTGAAAAAGGAATTCTCTTGAACCATCACTGATCAAAAGATATTGACGCTCAAAGTTGACCTCTCAGAAAGACTTCTGAAAATGTAGGTGCAAGACAGGTGAATTTGCATTTGGTTTTGATCTGGTAAAAATAGAAAATCAATTCATGAGGTTCTGAAAACTGACATACGATCTCATTTAGGTGGGGAAACTGCATAAAAACACTCATTTCAACATGACAGTCAACCCAATTCAAAATGCAAGCTCAAACGGAGGCCACTTTGGGAAACTGACAGTTTGCAAACAGCAGAAGAGCGCGGAAACCTTCCAACTTCACTTTTTGAAAGCCTATCAAAACTTATTGTGGGAAGTTGAAAATTGTCATGCACGTTCACATATGTCAATTGAATATATCTGCAATTGGGTTTTGCTTGAAAATCAACTGGCCTCAAGTTCTGACCCTCCAAAGTGGGTCACTCAGATGGATTCATCAGGTGCACAACTGAAAGTGCAGAGGAATTCTTTTTTAAATGGACACTTCAAATTTGCAAAATTTGAGAGTGCCATCATAACCGATTGCATGATTCAATTAAGAGAATTGATTGAAATGTGAACTATGGTTGACAATTAGTGGATTGATTAGATTGATTAGTGGACTAAGAGTGAGTGGGAGTGAAGTGGATTTGATTAATGAGTGGACTAATTAAACTAATTAGTGGATTGAGAGTAAGTCTCAGTCAATAGGTGAGGTGGAATTTGCATGAGTATTTAATAATTAGATAAATTTAAATATTATTTACATGTGCAAGATTGAATTTAATAAATAAAACAAATGATTTTATTTATTTTGGATAGTGTTTGAGAAATAAATTAAATAATTGAAACAATTATTTAATTTAGGAAGTGGGAATTAATTAAATAATAAATTTTTTAATTTAGAGATGAGAAATAGATAATTAATTAAATAATAATGAATCATTTAATTAAACTTTGAAATAGAAGAATAAATAGTAAATTAATTAAATAGCGTTAATTATTTAATTGATATAGATGAATGGTGGTGAATTAAATAATTGAAAATTATTATTTTAAAGTAGAATTAAGAGGAAATTCAAAATTAAATAATCAAATAATTATAAAAAATTATTTAGTTATCATGATGAAGTGAAACTGATGATTAATTTAATCAAATAACAAAATTATTCAATTAAATATTGAAGACAAATTAGTTAGGTTAAATAATAGAAAATGAGTCATTTTGGATGAAAATGCATTGGTCCGAATTAGGTGTCTACATTTTTCCCCTCTTTGAGACAATGCATTTTTATGGCATTGTTTCAAAGAAAGTGATGACATGCCCCAATCTTCCCTAATGAATGAAATGGAGTCGGTATGCCCCCTCGATAGTTTGAGGGAAGAATGAAATTGCTCGATCAAAATCATGAAAAGAGTTGAAGTGGTGTGATAAAGGTGAAGAAAATGGAAAGTATAGGATAAGAAATATTTAGATGACAAGGAAGGTGGGGTCGTTTGTTGCACAAATGGTTGTCGTTGCACCAAAATATCGACCTGTTAATGCCCAATACAACCGCCAAAGTTAATGAATCCATGGGAGGCGGTTAAGCCATGTCACAAACCCGAGTGTTGCGCTGCATAGTACAAGGAGACCAAGGGTGCACACCTTGCAACATCATGTTAATATTAGGTGTATGTTTGTGGAGTTGGCGAGAATGGTTTCGTTGGGAGAATTTACAAGGATGTTGTGTGAGCAATTGCTTTAAATGGTAGCAATTATTTTAGATGTGTGCAATTGTCAAATGATGAGAGATTTTTTTTTAGATGTTTGCAATTGCCAAGGGATGATAGCAATTGTTTTAGATGGTATCAATTGTTATCCAAATGTACACAATTTTTATAGATGTACATAATTGTTGTCTAGATGTGCATAATTACCAAGGACGCAATTGTTTTATTTGGTAGCAATTGCCAAGAATGCATTTGACCAATGCTAAGATGCAAATTTGGGTCATTTGGGCACATATGTGAGAGGTTTGGGCACAATGTGAGAGATTTTCATGAAAATGATCGCCAATGGTAAAGAGGCACAATTGTATAGGTAAATATGCAAATGAACAAGGCTTTAGTGAAATTAACCAAGGTTTAGGAACATTTAAACAAGGTATAGGCATATTTAACCAAGAGATGGGCATAATTGACCATTATGTGGGTGTAATTGACCATTATCTGGGTGCAAATGTGTTTTTGATGGGTGCAAATGACCTTTTGGTGGGTACAATTGATCAAGGTCAGAATGATGTTAATATGGTAGAAGAAAAGAAGGAAATTGGTCATGATTGTATGGTGTCACACAATATGATGTATGATGAATGAAAATGAAATAGATAGATATGTGATGAATTGAAATATATTGATGTTGATGGTTATTGATAGATAGTGTGCTTTCTATTTGTGATTTTTATCATCATAGAGCTTATTATGGAAAATGGATACATGTACACCACATTGAGACAAACCTTGGTGACTTTGGTATCCCTTGCATGGAATTTTTTGATGAATTTTCCAGATATCTATATTAATAAAGATAAAATTACAAATTCACAAAAAAGGGGTGGGTGGTAAGAAGGCACACCCCGAAAGTCACATGGGACCAACCCATAACCAAAAAATCAAATGTCACATGGGCCTAGCCCAAAAATATAATGACATAAATAAAACTAAGCAGCTAAGGCAGTGCTAGTAGATCCTGGGGGATCTCAGTCATCCAGATGTTTCCCCCATACATCAGCGGGGGTTGGAGTGACGTCAGGAGGAGCACCCCAACCATCATCAATCTTTTCTTCCTCTTTATCTTTATCCTCGTGCCAAGGCAAGATTGTGAGAGCCAGCCGCATAAAGCTTTTGCCAGTGGAAGGCCAACTAGAGCCAGAAGCAGGTGGAGAATCCAAGGGCCACCCAGAGCTGCCACCATTGTTCCTCGGCTCACCACTAGAGTGCCAGCCCTGACCAGGATGTGGCAAAGGAGAACGAGCCCACCTGGGAGGCCGAGAATCCCTCCGAGCAGGAGGCTGGGAGCAAGCCTGCATGGAATCACTCCGCTTCTAGCCCTGAGAGGGCGACCGGCCACGAGAGGAGGAGGGTGAGTCAGGGATCAGAGCCACAATACAAGGGGCATTGCCTTAGTGGTCCAGGAGAACCTGCAGGTGAGCCACTTCTAGTGCAACCTTGTTGGCTTGCACTTGAATCTGTAACATTACATTAGAACATATAACTGCTTTAGCATAAAGAGACACATTAACATCTAAATGTGAATGAGAAAAAATACAAGAATTCTTGTCTTTCCAGATATTGAAGAGGATTTCCACTCTGAAAGTGTGCCAAAACTAGGTGAACTTAGCCGGGGTTCCAGGCGGGTCCCCCAGTAGAACCATATGCCATGAAAAGGGTTCAGGCCTAAAAGGCTGAAAGAAATCATGAATCCAAGTCTAGAATTGCTGAGCTCTGAGACAAAACAAAAAAAGGTGCTTGAAGCTTTCTGGCTGCCCACAAAAAGGGCAGTGAGGGTCCGAGACCCCCAAATGAACCAACCGAGAGCCCACATGCAAGCCTTGGAAAAGAATACACCAAGCAAAGTGGGCCAGCTTTGGATTAACAATTGTAGACCAAATGACATCAAACCTCCTACGCCAAGTAAAGGCCAAGGAGTTAAGAAGCCATCGCTGGTTCAAAGAGCTGATCATAGGGAAATGGGGTGAAAGCCACCTATAACCAAGCCATGGCTTGTAGCTCCTAAGAGGAGTATCTGGAAACCATTTAGAATCTTTCCACCAAGGTTTGTGTCCATGAATGCCAACTTTGTGAAGAATCTACATCGGAATGGCGTTCACCAACCTGTCAAAAGTAGGACAATTCTGGTTTTGAAGGCTGAATTATGTTCTAAAAGCATCCCACTGCAAAATATGCTTGGTAGGCTGGTGGAAGAGCTGGTGCAAAGTCTGAATGCCCTTCTTATGAAATCTGAGAGCTTTAAGCCAAGGCGACTTAGCCAAGTGTTGACCATTCTGATCTAGAAGGGGAGACCACCAGAGGTTATGTTGGTTGATGGAAAGTCCATCACAAAATCCAGCCTTGGCCCAATGGAGCCAAGGCTTGACAGTTTCCCAAGAGTGCCAAATATTTTTAGCAACAAAGGAGCCCATAATTTGAACCGACTCCCTCATAACTAGGAGGGTTTGGAGACCGATTCCTTTCCAGGCAGGTCTGTGAACAGGAAACCCAGACTGAATACAATGCCTGAGGAGAATTTTCCAGGCTTCATCCCTAGTAAGCGCATGGATAATCCATTTGACACAGAGAGCAGTCCCTTGTCGTTGAGTGGAAAGCAAGCCAAGCCCTCCCGAATCCTTGGGGAGACAATAAAATTCCCAAGCGACCCAATGAAAGCCCTTATGGGTCTCAGTAGAGGCCCAAAGAAAATCGTGGAACAGCTTCTAAAGCCTGCTATAGGCTACTTTAGAAGGAGCCCAATAGGAAGAATAGTAGACGTGGGTGATAGCCAAGATATTAAAGCACACCTGGAATTTACCAGCCAGCAAAAGAGGCTTGGTAACCCAATAGGCCAGCTTCTGTTCAACTCTAGAGAGCATAGTTTGCCAGAGCTCCTGAGGGGAAGCCTGGAAGGTGAAAGGAATGCCCAGAAATTGAAATATTTCACCCTGACCAATCCATTTCTAGTTATAAGTTTGAAGCCATGCAGGAGTGGGGAGCATCGACTGTCTGTAGCACAAGGTTTTATGTTATTGAATTGCGGAACTGGACGCAAGACAAAAAATATCAAGGCATTCAAGGGTAGCAACGATCAATCGTTCATCCTCTAAAAGAGTGAGAAAGGATTCATTCATGAAGTGCCCATTGACAAGCTGCTCTTGAGAATCCAGGAGAGTGATTCCTTTAACACGTTGTTGGGAGATAGCATTGGCCAGGAGATATCCAAAGCCCTCAGCAGCCAGAACATACAAAGCAGGTGCAAGAGGGCATCCTTGGCGAATAGAACAAAAAAGGTCAAAAGCAAAGAACTGGCGGCCATTAATGGAGATGCAAGCCGAGGCATCGAAAAAAAACATATGAACAGACTACAAAAAATCGGGCCCAATACCCAAGGCCTATAACATCGCAAGAATGAAGGGCCATTCAATATGGTCATATGCTTTAGCAAAATCAATTTTAATGAACACAGCTTTCTGGTTCAAACGTCGGGCCCAATCCATGCCTTCCCAAACAACAATAATGTTATCAAGAATGAACCTGGATTTAATGAATCCAGTCTGCTCGGGACGCACAATCTGAGGTAAGAGGTGGTGAATTTTCAGAGCCAAGGCTTTGACAATGATTTTATAAGAAACATTAAGAAGCGTGATGGGCCTCCAATTACAAATATCCTCCGGATCCCCAGGCTTAGGTATGAATTTAATATTTCCTTTATTTATTAAATTACCTAGAGAACTGTTGTGAAAGGCTTGAAGATAAACATGATGCAGGTCACTCTCAATACAGTCCCAAAGCGCTTTATAAAATTCACAAGGAAAGCCATCAATCCCAGGAGCCTTATCATCGGCCATGGAGGAAACGGCTACCTTGAGATCATCAATTGTTAGTAATTGATCACAAAAATTAATTTAGGTTGAAGAAAGCCTATGTGGCACAACAACAAGGCAGCTTTGAAGGGCTTGCTAGCACATAGGCGTAGGGTCCTGAGCCATGAAAACTTGCTCATAGTGACACACAAAAGCTTGGAGAATGTCAGGTAGCTCAGAGAGCACTTGATTACCATCTTTGATAGCTTTAATGCCTAGGGAAGAGTGCCTAGCACAAAGAGACAAAAAAAACTCTTTGGAGGCACAGTCGCCAATTTTGAGCCAATGAAGCTGAGCCTTGATTTGAGCGCCTCTGGTAGAATAACTATCTGCCACTTGTTGCTAGTGTCTTAAGTCTGCCACCCAGACTTAATGTGACAGGGAGAAAGGACAAGCCACTAAGGCCTCCGTAGCAGCACGTAAGTCAGCAGTGGTGACCTCATAAGAGCACCGACAGAAGATAGCAAGCTGTCACCCATAAATGCGCAAGAAATATGCAGTACGAATGATAGCATCATTCGACCAAACAATCCAACCCGTACTACCAGAAGGACGACACTCTAAATTCCACACTCGAAGAATGTGGGCCAGGGTGGGCTTGTGATAGAGCAGAGACGTGTTCAAGAAGAATTGAGTCTTACACGTGCGAGGTTGACAAGACACCCACTCAATGCAAAATTGAATCGAGAAGTGATCCAAAAGGGTCACATCCACTAACGGCTTCACAGGCAAGGTAGAGCTCTTGAAAGAAAAAAAGGATTGTGTCGAGATCATGGCACGATCAAGTCACTTAAAGACTCTATCAGAACCAACCCTATAATTACACCAAGTGTGCCAAAGGGAATGAGAATGGCAGTAACCCATATTGGGATCAAAAAGCTCCAATTTATTGCACATATAAAACCATGCCTCCCTTTCGCCCGCAACCCAATGAAAAGGCACAGTGCCATTCTTATCATACGCCATTTCAACCATGTTGAAATCCCCATAGAGCAACTAGGTGGCAACTGGCAAAGAGTCAGCAATCTAGCACCAAAGCAAACAACGTTCCACAACATCATTAGAGGCATAAATATTAATAATATCGAAGGAATGGTTCTCAATATTGAGAAGAATCTAGACAGTCCGCTGGGAGGGGTCCACCCCATGGTCAACCACATAAGGAAGCAAATATGGAGCCAAAAGAGTAGCGGCTCCACCATGACCAGCCTCATGCAGAGTGCAAAACATAGTACTGGTTGGCCAAATAGAGCGACAAGCCGAAGCAAGCAAAAAACCTGAAATTTTAACTTCCTAGAGATAAAGCACTTTAATTTCTGGATAATTCTTCAAAGTATTCCTAACAAAATACTTCCTTGAGAGGTATGTGAGACCTCAAACATTCCATGAGAGAAAATTCATGGAAAATATTCCATGCTTGCAGAATCCCGATCCTCTTCACCTAGGGAAGAGAAGCTATTCTTCAAAAAATCTTGCGGAACCGAACCCATTTGAATAGAGGGAGAAAATCTCCGCTTTTCTGGCACATATTCACCTTCTTTCGGTGGAGGAGACCGACTGTGAGAACGCCGCTGGGTCCCCACAGTGGAGGACAAAGCCGGTTGAGCACATAAAACAGTAGCAGGCTAGGGCGTGGCCTTCGGCCTGGGCTATGGAATAGCAGAAGCCACTCCTGAGGGAGTAGCGTTCCCCATCTCTAAAGGGTTTGAAACCTGTCGGGTCAGTTCCGGGGTTTTGGGAGCCGACCCAGAACCAGACGACTTATTTTTTCAATTTGTGACCGTAGTCCACTTTGTGTCCGCCTTAGCTGAAGGCTCTATCGGATGAGGCTTTTTAGCACCCTGTGGTTGAGAGACAGTACAGTGAAATGACAAAGGGTAGTCCCTGATCTTGTGATCAGCTGATTAGCACTGGTAGCACGTGTTGGGTAGGTTAAAATATGTGATTTTCTGGGAGTGGTGAATATCCCCGATTTGAATGTCTACAGACTCTTTCAAATCCTTGGATAAATTAACTTCCACACAAACTCTCTTTTGAGGACGGGCTTGAAAAAACTTATCAGGTTCAATGCAAACAACCTTCCCTAGAGAGGAAGTAATATGGTGCAAGAAGGGCACACATGGCAAGGGCAACTTGGGAAACTCAATCCAGACCAGAACACGCATTTTGGTGTCCTCTGAGATAGCAAAATCTTGGGTCCAAGACTGGAAAACCAACAAGGAAGAACGAACATACCAGGGTCCATGACCCAGAATAGCTTGGACATGATTGACTTCCGCAAAGCGGAACAAAAAAAACCCTTGGTCAGGTTTTGGACCATATCAAGGCAGACCCCATGAGGAACCTAGGCCTTGTTAACCCAATCTTTTAGCACACTTTCGGGGGGAGTCCTCCCAACAAAATAACCCACAAGGGTGTGTTGTTCAAGCCATTGGCATGCAGAATCAAAATCAGGTAAAGGTAAAACTACATCAGCAGGGGCGTCAAAATGCTAACCTCATTGCATGGAATTTGAATCTACAAACAAGAAGGATTGTCCTCATTCATACCAAACATAATATAACCTTGTCGAAATATGTGAGGGAAATGATCTTGAAGGATAATAGTCCTAGTGCAAAAAGGTATTTAAACAACCTTATATGCACAAGACGATTGTTAATGCTAGAAGATAGTCCCACACACTCAAGGAATGTGATGAGACCAACTATTAGTTATTTTTATGTTATTTTAATACATTCTTTTAGATATCTCCAGATACTTATTTCCTACATATTCTCGAAACTTTACTATCTTTTATGATCATTATGCAAACTTGGACCTAGTTTAAGTCTATGGAAATATGATTATGATATGATAGTTATTGTATGATTAATATGTGAATATGTATGAAATGCAATGAATATATATGTTTTAAGCTATGTTTATTAGTATTGTGTAGATGTTGTATGAACTAACTCTTTGCATCCAAGGAGCCAAAGCAAGCAGACTGTAGTCCGTAGCAACTAGGAGGCGCAACCCACAACCAAAGGGAGTTTCAAACAATAATGTAGGCGAAGTTAGAAGAATGCAAAAGTTGCATAACTGGAAGAGTCTATTTGTCAGGATGATTATGAATCATCACATAATTTAATAATACTAGTAGAGAAGAATAATTATTCCATGATTGGGAATCTAATGTGACTATTTCCACGATCAACATTTCAATTTTAAACCGTTCGGTAGACTTACAATCCTATTCCAATTCTTCTACCTTTTCAATTGTGTTTTAGTTACTCGGAATTTATCACTCTATTATGTAGGGAGCGGTGATCTATGATTAGATTTATGTTTTGATTCCTTGTTCTAATAAGACTCCCTCGCACCTATATGAATGGTTTAATGGTTGAGTTAGTTAGTTAGTTGAAATAGAAAATATAATAGATAAATATTTTCAATTAGTTTATATTTTTTGCACAAATAATGTTTGTTTTCCAATCATTTTCTTATGAATAAGATATTTTAGAAGAATCTTATTGGATTGTGATATCTTGAGTTATGCAATTAATATCTTTTAGTTACTATTATATTGAATTAGTTTGAGGAGCTAGAGTTGAGTTTATCCTATGGAGACAGTGACTTGCGCAAGGACCACTTAAGGTATTTGTTCCCCACTTTTATTTCTACACATTTATTTCTGTTACAGTAGTTATTTTTATTATTATGCTTGTCTTAATAAAATTCTTCAAGTGGGAATGTGAATAATATCTTATCTTGTATTCATGCTTTAATTATTTTCATGCATTTTCCTCCAAAGTGGGTCAAATCAGTCAAGTTAGAAATATTGGTTAGTTACAAAATTCATTCCTTGACAGTGAACTAGTCGCAGTCTTTTGCTGTAAGTACATATAGCGATAGCTTCAACATTTCTTCTTTTCACTGTTATGTAATTTATGATTTCCAATGTGTGTAAACACCTATGCTAGGATGATATATGTATTGAAGAGTCTTTAAGTGTACATGCAGTTCCAACATCATCAAAAGCTTACGTTAGCCCTGGTCGATAAATTAAATGAAAGCCTTTCAAGGGTTTAGTGGATTATTTAGTAGGACCCCCTCTGAATTGTGTATTTGACACCAAGTTCATTGAATATTAGTGGGTCTCTACATTTTTGACATCATTTCTAAGGATGGTGCTTCTTTTAAATATTCAACTTTATTATTGTAAGTTTTCATAGTTTAGTATTTAGTTTCAAGCATTAGAACAATTAGGTTTTACTCCATCAATACCAAAACATTTCACTAACATTGTGTAGGATCCATTGCTATACAAAGTCACACCTATTGTATGCTGAGGTGGCAGAATGCCTTGGGAAGATTTCTTCCCTCATCACACAAAGCTAGAAAAAATATTGGTGATTACAGTGATTAGAGCGAGGGTATCTTGAAGAAGAACTTTCCTTTTCACCAACATCCATTGCAAATACAAAGGAGACTTCCAAACCATGGTTGATGTAATGGCGGATGACCCACTAGAACATGTAACTTTTGAGTTCCCTATTGCCAACCAGAAGAGAGCAACTATCTTGAAGAATATACCTCCTTCAATATTGTATGTCTTCTATGTCTTGGTTAATAAGGATCTAGATACCTTCTTGTTTGAGTTTGATGTCTTGTGTAGAAGTTATGACTACACAACAAATGCACATAGACTCAAACTATTTCTAGCAACCTTGAAGGATGTTTCCTTAAGATGGTTTATGGGTCTGGGAAGAGATGGTCTAGATTGGGACACTATGAAGACAAATTTCTTGGATTTATACCAAGACTATTGTAGAGGAGTTGACAGAAGAAGAGATAATATTTTTAGAATGTCTCAAAAAGGAGATGAACCATTGGAGGACTATGTAGAAAGGTTCCAATTCTGCTTGAAGAAGAATCCACAAAATAGACTTTCAGAAGAATCCCTAAAGTTGGTGTTCTTAAGATGATTCAATGATGATTGCATGGATTCCCTTAACCTTATTGGGTCGGGAGATGTATCATAATTACCTTTTGAAGAAATTTTCAAAGTTTGTAGAAACTATTCAAGAACTTTTACTAAGAGGAGAATGGGGAAAGAACATCTTCCATCAGTAAGAAATCTAATAGAGTCTCTAGAGTGGAATTGACTAACTTGTTGTCCAACATGAAAGAAGATAGCATAATCCATTTGGCTACCTAATTGGACACTCTACATGTGAAGAAAAAGAAAGAAGAGGTAGAGGAAATATTTACTAAATACTACCCTAACTATAGACAAAGGAAAGTTAATTGTAAGTGCAAGAGAGTAGCACTTGTATTACAAAGGATAGACTAGGGAAAATGGACTTTCAAGCACTAGAGGCTAAAGATGGACAACTATTCTATATTACACAAAGGAGGCAATGACAAACAAGACAAGGTATGCCTCAAGATCCTTTGAATTTCAATACACCATTTCCAATTAGCAATCAAAACTTCTCTAGTTGGAATCCTTAGCCTTGGTAAAACACACAAAACCAATGGAAAAATCCCCAACCAATCTGGAACTAGCATCAACAAACCATGTGGCCACAAAATTTTTTTCAAGGATCTAACTACAACCCCCAATGGCCACAAAAAAAATTAATGACAAAACCAAAATATAAATTACAAGTAGCCTTTGTAGCCACAGGAGCAAGTCATCATGTCCAATCTAACAAATCCATCATCTTAGCCACAAAAATCACCTCAACTGCCATCCCAACCTGCACCTAACCCAAACAACAAGCTTGTTCAATAGGCCTACATTAATGAGGCTATTCAATGCCCTACTTATGGGTAGAGGTGAGTGATGTCCACCTCAAGTCAGGGAAAACATTGGCTAGGCCTTCATCCCCTTAAACCATTGAGTTGGTATATGAGGAACCCTCAGCAAAAGCCTTGGACGATCGACCTATGGAACTTGAGTCAAATCAAGTGAACCGGACCATTTCAAGTCAATGACCTTCATTCCTTGAGTGATTAGCTATTCAAAAACATCAAAAACAATCTAAAACTGACCTATTAGGGTAGCTTTATGATGTATGTATAAAGATACCTCTCATTCAATCCATCAAGGATATTCACATTTACACAAAAACAATAGAATACCTTTATCTTAAAAGGTCAGGTAGAAAGAGAAAAGACCCTCAGATTGTATATGTCTTAGGGAATCTTGCTAAAATTTTGTTAGGGAATATCACTGTCCCTAAATATACATACCTTGGAAGTCCAGTTGTGGATGTTAAGATAAATGGTACCCTCATCAAAAAAACCTTGATTGACTTGGGATTAGCTATTAATGCAATTAATAAGGAAAAAATGTACCTATTGCAATTAGTAAACCTTAGACCTACACCCACTATTTATAGTTGGAAGATAGGTCAATAGTGGAACCTGAAGGATCTTTGAAGACTTGGTCATAGCTTTGGATTCATGGGAGTACCCTACAGATTTTATAGTACTGCAACCAAAGGCTAACTTTGTGAGTTATCCCCTTATTCTAGGAAGACCATGGCTAGCAACAACTGATGTATTTATAGGTTGTAGGTCTAGAAACATGATTATCTCAAATGGAATTGTGACTAAGAAATTGGTTCTTTATCCACCAACCCAACCTCATGCAGATTTAGAGAAGACCAATATTCCCTGCAAACTCTCATGACCATTGAACATAGCCCTTTATTGAACAACCAAGATGAGGATTATTTAATTGCACACATTATATAGAATAACTATGATAGGAACCTACAACAACATGACTATCTGTCATGTTTGTAGGATCCTCTATAGAATATTATACCTACCAATTAATCAGAATTAGTATCTCAGCTTTTCCATTCTTTATTGCCACAAAAATGTGTCCTAGGTATTATTAGACTTGACCTTTCATCTATACAATTAGCATCCAATACTTTAGAAATCATGCCGGGTAGAATGCTAAATGTTAGTAGTGGATTAACTACTAAGCAGTAGACTTCCCTAACCACTATGTTGCAAGAACACATAGAAGCCTTTGCATGGAACTACCATGACATGAAGAGGATTGATCCAGACTTTTGCATGCATAGGATCTACATAAATTATGGTTTCAAACCAATTAGACAACCCTAGAGGACAATGAACCCTACATTAAAAGATATAGTCAAAACTGAATTACAAAAATTACTTGATACAAGTTTCATTTACCTTATTTCTAACAGTCAATGGGTATTACCTCTAGTTATTTTCCCCAATAAATAAGGGAAATGGAGAGTATGTGTGGACTATAGAGAATTAAATATACCCACTAGAAAAGACCACTTTTCACTATCTTTCATTGATCAAGTGCTTGACTCCCTAGCAAGTAAAAAGTACTTCTCCTTTCTAAATAGATTCAATGGCTACAACCATATTAGAATATCTCTAGAGTACTAGGATAAAACCACCTTTTCATTCCCTTGGGGCACATATGCCTATTGTGTTCTTCCCTTTGGCCTATGTAATGCTCCAACCAGTTTCTAAATGGAGGTGCTAAGCATTTTCTTAGATTTTGCATATGACTCCATGGAAATCTACATGGATAATTTCACAATCTATGGAGAAATATACGATGAAGCGTTCAATAACCTAGAGAAAGTTTTAAAGAGGTTTCAAGAACACAATTTATCCCTAAGTTTTGAGAAATGTTTTATGATGATGACCCAAGGGATTGTGCTAGGACATTTTGTATCAAGTGAAGGGATTCAAGTGGATCCAAATAAAATTGAGATAATATCCACACTCCTTGTGCCACAAAAAGAGAGATTTCAGGAGATTTCTAGGACATGCAGGCTACTATAGAAGATTCATTCAGGACTTTAGCAAAATTTGAGGAAATTTATTTGATCTACTCACAAAAGATATAGAATTTGAGAGGAGCACATAATACCAACACTCTTTTGAAGCACTCAAGATAGCATTGACCAAAGAACCTATCTTGAGAGGACCAAATTGGACCTTGCCTTTCCACATACACATAGATGCTTCTGATTTTTCCATAGGAGCAATACTTGGACAAAAGAAAGGTAATAAGGATTATTCCATATACTACATTAGCAAGAATTTGGGTATAACTCAACTACATAGCCACAAAAAAAGAGATACTGGTAGTTGTCTATGCAATTAACAAGTTTAGGCACTATATCATATATTATCCATTCTTTATACATATTGGTCATACCGTAATAAGGTATTTAATGAATACATTTGTGGTTGGTGGAAAACTTGTCAAATGGTTGTTATTACTGAAGGAATTTGATATCACCATAGTGGACAAGCCTAGTAAAGCAAATGAGGTGGTAAATTTTATATCCAAATTACCAACAAAACTAACAGAAGGTGTTGTAGATGATTCTTTTCCAAATGAACATCTATTTTCTCTAACAATGCAGACACCTTGGTTTATTGATATTTCAAATTACCTAGTAGCAGGGCCGATACCACCTCATTTATTCCTTAGAGAGAAGAGGCAATTGGTGCACAAAAGTTTCCCATACTCCTAGGTAGCTGGTTATTTATTCTATACATGTCCAAGTAATATTATAAGGGGATGCATAAGAGAGGATGAGGTCTATGACATCCTCAAAGCCTCCCATCATGAACCTTGTGGGGGAAATTTTGTAGCAAAGAGGACTACACTCAATATTCTCACTACTGGCTATTATTGGCCAACTCTTCATAAAGATTCAATAAAATATACAAGGAGCTATGATAGATATCAAAGGATGTGCAAGACAACTAGGATAGATGATATGCCTTTGCAACCATAGTTGGCACTAGCACCATTTGATAAATGGGGGCTAGACTTCATTGGCTCAATATCACCAACATTTAATAACAAGGATTAAATCCTTGTTTGCATAGATTATCTATTAAAGTGGGTTGAAGTCTAAGCATTACAATTTGCTAGAGATGGTAATGTATCCAAATTCTTGTATGAAGACATATTCACAAGGTATGGAGTGCCAAGAGAAATTGTGACAAATCAAGGTCCACAATTCACATTAGAGTTGAATACCAAATTGGTTCAAGAGTATGAAATAAGGCATAAGAAACCGACACCTTATCACCCCCAAGCCAATGGGCAACTGGAAGTAACAAATAGAGATATTGAAAACATCCTAACCAAAATAGTGTAGATTCATAGAAAAAATTGGGTATCTAGGTTGCCTGAGGCAGTATGGGCCTATAGGACAACATGGAAGACAACAACAGGATTTATACCTCAGGACTTGGTGTATGGTAAAATAGTGGTCCTGCCCATTGAATTTGAATACAAGAAACTTAGGACAATATTTGAACTAGATATGGACTTTCCAACACCACAAACATAAAGACTACACAATCTAAATGGATTAGATGAAATAAGAATGGAGGCCATGTGTAAGTGTGAATAAGGTGTAAAGCACAAAGACAGTTCTTAATACGACATTATATCAAAGATAAAGTAAATTGAACTAATTCAAAACAATAATCTACTGAAAGCATCATATTGCTGTCTATCTCCAAAGATTTATTAAATCACTGTGGCTCTCAGATCGTGTGAGCACTATGATTGTTAAAATGACAATTCAGAGAATGAGAAGGATGCTAATAATATGTGTATGAATAAATGAAACTAATGCAAATATGAATTGACATGAAAATTGACAAATGCAACTATAGGAGGCAGCCATGATATGAAAACTTGATGCTTGATGCTTGAATGTTGGATGCTTGGATGCTTGGATGCTTGATAAAATTTTGCAGAGTAAACTTGATAACCTGGGATCCTTTTCTTGGTTCAATGAGATTTTATTTATAGATTTCCTGGCTATAGAAATGCATAGGGATGGCATTGAGAGGCTTGGATTCAATATGGAGGATTGAATGGTGAAAGATGGAGGAGTTTGAGAGAAATTTGGAGATTGTCTCTACCCATGAAAACACTAGGCAAGAGAAGAGGAAAGATTGATGGAGGAGGATTGAGAGAAGAATTTGGAATTTATCTCCAATTTGTCTCCAAAACTTCCCATGAAGTTTCAAAGCATTAATTTAGACATATTTTAGACATAAATTAGACATAGGATATCTAATTCAATTTTGAGGAAATATAGATGGAATATTCCTTATGCCTTTATTCAAATATTTTGATTTATTTAAATTAGCAAAAAAGGGATAAATAATTTAATAAAACAAACTATAGAAGTTGTTTATTAAATTAAACAGAAGAATATGGCAATTAATAAATAAAGTGTTTTAATGTTTATTTAATTAATTTAAGATTGATGTGATAGAATAAAATAGGAAAATGATAATTAAATCAAACAAAGTATTTAATTTTATTTATTTAATTAAGATGAGATATTAGAAGAATTTAAATGTGAATGTGAATGTGAACTATATAAATAAATATTTCTATTTATTCAAACAGTAGAAGAAATTAGGATAATTAATCAAATAATTTGTATTTAATTAATCGGAATTCTCCAAACCATTTTTAGGTGTATACATTTTTCCTCTCTTCGAAGTGATGTGTTTATACATTGCTTCAAAGAAAATTGTACTGCTACTGCCATGATCGATGATTAAAAAAATAATTCCGTATGCCCCAGACATGCCCCAGATATTGGTTTTCAGATGATTGCTGATAGTATTCCCCCTCGGGAGATAAATAATGATGGATGATTTTCTAGAATTGTTTGAAATTTTCATGATGATTTGATGAAGATATGATGAAGAAATAATTTATCTCCCGACAATAATGAAGAAATATAGCATGCAGATGTCTTTTAATTAATTTCACAGATAAAATTAATTAAAATATAATTTAAAAACCCACAAAAATCCCTTTTCAAAAGTTATATATAGTCCAAAAGGTCATTTTCAAAGTCATTTGTACTTTTTGAGTTTAAAAATCTTGTAAGAGAGACATTTCAGCCAGCTGGATTAGGATGCCAATCCCTTACCACACTCACCATTTCGAGCACGTTCGACATCACCAACGACCGGCCGTGTATGGACCTCCGGTATGTACCCATTATCCTCCTCATTTTTTGTGCATTTTTTTTTTAATGCTTTTTATTGCTTTTCACATTTTTTAGGTAAATTAGCGCTTTCAAGTCGCGTTGTGGCTCTTTCACTTTGGTGTAGCACTTTGAGATTTAGCGCATGCATTAATTTCTCTAGCACTTTCATAGGATAGTATAGCACTTTCAAAGATTTAGCGCTTAGGTGGGTTGAAGTGCATCGATGTCGGATTATAGTGCCTAGAATATTCTAGCACTTTGATTTGGTAGATTAGCACTTTTATGGTCTATTGTAGCGCTTATGATAAAGTGGCGCTTTGATGGACTATTTTAGTGCTTCGATGCGATAAAATAGCGCTTAGGGTGAAATAGCGCTTCAGATGCCTGTTACAGCGCATCAGAGTGTTGAAGTAGAGCTTCCGATAAAATAGTGCCTTGGGTGCCTATTATAGCACATCCATGTGATAAAGTAGCGCTTTTGAGATTTAGCACTTAGGATGCCTTTTTTAGCGCATCCATGTCAGAATTGGAGATTTTGACTTAGTTAACCTTAATTTTATCAATTTTGATCATGTCCATTCTTCGGATTGGTATGATTGATAATCCATTTTTTTTTATGTTGGATTTTGATGATTTAAATAGGACTTACTCTCATGATAGGTGAGAAGAAATCCTATTTGTGATGATCCTCATGATAGGCGAGGAAATGATTCAATATTTGATAAATCTCATGATAGATGAGATTAGATAATGTTTGATGAACCTCATGATAGGTGAGGTTTTTTGATGTTTTCCCATGAATTTTGATCGAAAATTCATACCAATTTTTGAATTAGACTTGATAGTAGAAATACTTTTGATTTCTTGACATAACACACTGATTGTAGATTATTCATTGTGATGATAGGAGCGTCTGGGTAATCTCTAGATGCGAGAGCGGTTTCCTTGGACGACTGATTTGATACTTCATCTGACACCAGATGAGATTCAAATTATAAATCGATGTGGCCTCACCAATTTACTAGACATGCCCCAGATTAGGATT
The DNA here is from genome assembly GCA_007115665.2 of Sequoiadendron giganteum. NCBI lineage: Eukaryota > Viridiplantae > Streptophyta > Pinopsida > Cupressales > Cupressaceae > Sequoiadendron > Sequoiadendron giganteum. The sequence continues at coordinate 537,741,861 of CM021108.1, forward strand.
AATCGAGGTCTTTTGACTACTTTGGCTGAGAGGTGGCATAGTGACCACAACATATTTCATTTACCCACTAGTGAGATGACAGTCACACCTGAGGATGTGTGGCGGATTTTGCGCATTTCATTTATGGGGGAGATCATAGTGTATGATTCACATGAGGCTGGTGGGAGAGATGCTCTCCGCAGAGTATTTTAGGATTAGGATATTGCAGGTCTGAGTGTCCGATGGAGGAGGATTGTTGATTCATATGTGACACTACCAGCAATGCTTGCTGGATTTATTGGAGGTTTCCTTTGCCCTGATCGTAGGTCAAAGGGATTCCTCATGGGTTGGGGTAGGACTCTAGAGAGCATGATCGTAAAAGATACAAGATATGCATGGGGGATGTGCATGCTGGCACATCTCTACCATGATCTTCATTCAGTGGTGTACCTTGGGGCACGTAGCTTATCAACAGGGATGACCCTGTTATAGGTGTGGGCATGGGAGCACTTTTCCATTGCTCGACCATTTCCAGTGTGGGACAGACCAGCAGGCAGATCGTATGTGTTTCGGTATAGAGGTCAGCTTACCTAGGCTCAGATGGGTAAGTTGGAGCATTGGAGGCAAGTTTTTGATGATATAGAGACTGTTACCTGGAGGCCATATCTAGACTATGAGTAGTGGGACGAGGATGATGCAGTGCTTGGATATCTCTATGATTCCATGTATTTGATTGGCAGGAAACCCTTTGTTTTGGAAAGATTTTTGCTACGCCAAGTGTATAGGCAATATGGCATCATTTAGTGTATGCCACAAGGGGGTAGCCCACTATGCTAGGTGGTAGAGTGATATACCTAATTGGGGGCCTTGTTTGTCATATGAGGTTCTAGTAGAGGGATACAGGGCACTGCATCCATCACATTGGGACATGCGTAAAGACATTGCGGAGACACTTGTTACAGAGGAGTACGCTTCATTTTTGGCTTTGGTTCCACATCCTCGCATCACCATTCTAGATGAGCCAGCACAGTTACCTATAGAGGAGGATGTGGCCGAGGGTTCTATGGATAGTGGGGGTGATACTCCGTCAGGCAGTAGCACGGAGAGTGGTAGTGATGATAGTAGCAATGATGAAAGTGATGGTGGCAGTGGAGGTGATAGAGGGACAGGGCCAATCAGTGTTGGTCCGTCATCTAGTAGGCCTTGCAAGAGGCGAGCAGTGGTAGTACCATCAGTGGACCACTAGAGATAGATTGCAGGTCTCTAGACACAGGTACATATGTTGCAGGGATAGTTGGTATAGGCCCGGGGTTTGCTTGTTCATATGTAGACTCAGATGCAAGGTCAGGCTCAGGCCCATGCTCAGGCTCTAGTGCAGGTATAGGGATAGTTGGCCACTGTGCAAACTCAGGTTGCCACATTGACAGCTGAGCGAGACAGTGCATGTCAGATTTCTAAGAGGGCACAAGAGACAGCTGAGACCCTACAGAGAGTGGTCGATGGTACCTCGATGGGAGATTATATGAGAGAGGTTCTACGGGCTGGCCGAGAGGCTAAATTTTATCGGGGCAGATATCATGATGCAGCGTTTGCTGATCTCAGAGTTGGCTATGCCCCATCAAGATTCGGGTGGACTCATACTCAGACAGTGAGTGAGGGTATGACATAACCTCCACATAGAGATCCTAGAGATCCTAGTTCTTCTAGGGGTGTTGGTGGTACTGGTCCTGTTGAGCCCGCATATTCTGGTAGTAGCAGATCATAGATGCTATTGCGATTATGAGATATTCCTTTTTGAGACATGATGTATACTACGATTTACCTCATTTTTTATGATGTATCTTTATTTTCAGACTTCATTGTATACTTGACACTGATGATATATATATGAGATGCAATTGATGTGATCTTATGATGGTTTATGATATCTATGTGATGGATGCTTTTTAGTATGTGATGATGTATCATGTGTTGTTCTATATGAATGATTTTATTTCAATGTGATGATGTAATGATAAATGATTTTATTTCATGTAATGATTCTATGATAAATGCATTTTGTAGAATATATGATACATGGATGTATGATGTGATGTATGAATCTCTAAATGAGGATCGATATATTAATGAGTATTTAAATGTGATAAAGATGTATGGATGGATGGATAAATGCTTTTTATTTTAAATGTGATAATGATAAAAATGATGATCTTATGATGAATGATAATGGATGGATGATGTAATGATAATAATGACATGACTTGTATTTATTTTAAATGTGATAAAATATATAGATGAAAAATGATGTATGGGTTTAAAAAGTGATCAAATGCATATGATGTTTGATGGATGATAATGTAATGAATGTTTTTATGGTAAAATGAACATGATGTATTTATGGTACTATTTAATGCATAATTTATTTGATGTAGAAATGCATGAATGATGAAATGACGAAACTTAATGATGAGATGATGACTTCTACATGTTTTTGATGATTTTTGATTAATGTCAAGTGTACTTAATCCTATTTGTAGATAAGATAATCATTGATTGGAACCCTTTATTCAACAAATACTCTGTAGATAATGAATTATGATGAATGCAGTCTAATTTTATCATGCAACTATATGTAAAACCATTGTCATTTTAATAGTATGTTTGTGCTTTTTGTCATCATTGAGCTTTTATTGGATGTTGAAAGTGAGTACAAGCGTTAGTGGTATGTGTTAGACCAATGACGATCTAAGTACTTATTTCATGATTTTTGATATTGCAAGTGAACACAAGCATCTAGGTATGATTTAACCGAGATGACCTGACCATTCATTATGTAAATAGGCAGTGATTAATCATTTCAATGTGTGAATTCTGAATGTCATCGATGATACATTTGCATAACACATCCCCCGATAATTCATACATTTAAATGATTAACTTACAAACAACAAACAATAAAAATATCTTATTTTTCCTTATTTCTCTAGTGCAATACATCATCGATTTATTCCAAAGAAGTGATAATTAAAAATACAATGTATCCATTTTTTACTAAGATTGTTTCAATCATTATTCATATTTTAGATCATCCATCCTGATTTTGTGATGTTTTTGGATTTTCGAGATTTTTGACCAAAGACCCAACCTACTAACTTATCTTAGGGGTCTTGGGGACTGATCAAATATTAGCCTTGCCTATGTTACACACACAGAGACCACGTAGCTAGATTGACACAGACCTATGTTTTTTGGATTTTTCTTTTCCAGACTAACTTTTTGACATGTTTTTGGATTTTCGATATGATAGGAATGTTTGATGCCTCTCTAATGGAGATTGATGTTGTGCTTTGATCTTTGTTTTCCTGTCATACTGTTATTTTCCCTTTGGTGAAATCGATGTTTTTGTTGCCCCCAAGCTTTGGAGTGAGACTTGACTATGTGAAAATGATTTTGATATGGATGCAAAGATGGTAAGACTATGATATGAAACAGTACTGACTGCCAAACTAAATGATCCTGATATGTTTCAAAATAGATGGGAAAGTTGACCTTAGAATCAAATACGACGCCTGTTTTTAGGTTTTCACTATATGTTTTGATTACACTCTTTGTTTTGTGTATTTTTCTCATTTTTCATTTTTTTTTCCTTTTGTATTTTATTTTTTCTTTTTCTTTTTTGTATTTTTGTGTTGCCAAGATGCTTGTTTGCCAGGTTTTCATCAAGGAAACCATTTTCAGAAGTTTGACCCGTGCACTAGGAGATTCAAGTATAGAACTTCTTGAGATGGATACTGTTGATAGGTTAATCAAACAAATCCCCTTCTAGCATTGATAATTGATATGCCCCCGATCCATACACTGATATGACAACAAAAGGACCAAGCCAATTAGGCTCAAATTTCCCTTTCTTCTCCCTATCCTACTGATTCCTAGGGTTTTCCTTTAGTACCAAGTCACCAACCTAAAAGACCCTTGGTTTTACCTTGTGGTTGTAAATCC
>CM021108.1:537745938-537874639 GCA_007115665.2 Sequoiadendron giganteum
GTGTATATTGTTGGATGACATCAATATGAATATTAGTGAAAGATACATCGAAACATGAATCCCATTCATATTCATTTGAATTTGTCTCAGAGCTATTTCTAAGTTGAAGGATTCTTTCTACAACCTTCTTTGTCATCTCCTATTTTTCTTCCTCAGAGTATCCTAGTCCTGGCTTCTCTTTTGAATGGAGAGTGAGGGGTTGAATAGGCTCTATGATTCCATCCTTCCTTAATCCAACAGGTCCTTGTCCTTCCTAACCCATTTTTTCTAGGATCGCTTTTCCTTTGCCATATTTTTCGGTGTTGATATTGACATTTTTGATACTGATATGTGATGTAGAGGGTTCCTCATCCTTGTATAGCCAATCCAAGATTGCTTTTTTGTCTGACTCATCCTCTATGGTAGCTATTTTGACAAACCTTATGTCAAGAACTGTGACTGGTAATGATGTTTGAGATTTGATCATAGATGGTTGCCCATATGTCTTAGGAGATGGCATTAATTGTGATAGGTTAAGCGATTGCTCCATAGAATATGTTCCCATTCCCTTGTCTGTTAGTTGGACTTGCTCTTGAAATTTTTGTGATAAAGAAGTTTGTGGATCCATATTATCTGTTGTTTGAGTTTCAACAGGACTTGTTTCTTTACCCTTTTTCTCTACCCACTTGGTGGTGATACTTGGATATTGTTCTTCGTTGGATGATCTTGAACTGGATGCTTCCCTATTGTGAGGCACCAAGGTATCTTGGGAGATTCTAATTATGTCACAATGTTGAGGATGATTATAATCAGCAGATTTAGTCACCTCCTGTCCATTTATTGGAAACTTCAAACATTGATGATATGTTGAAGGTACAACCTGCATTTCATGGATCCATGGTCGTCCTAAGAGTATGTTGTATGTTAACTCTTTTTCTAATACTGGACATGCTATGTGTTTCATCATTGGCCCCACTTGAATGGGTAACATAATTAATCCCTTAGATGATCTTTCCTCCTCATCATATGCTTTTATAGTCATTTTTCTTCAAGCATCAATAGCATCATCTGAATACCCTAGTGCATGGATTAACTTGAGAGTGCAAATGTTCAGACCAGCTCCCCCATCTATTAAGACTCTCTTAACACGATGATTATGTATTAAGACTTCGATATGGAGTGCAGTATTATGGGGATGGTTTAGTGAGACATCATCCTATTCAGAGAATGATAGAAAATGTGGGGTCATCAAATGCCCCACCATAGCTTGGAACTAGCAAACATCTAGATTCTTTGGTACTGTAGTGGCTACTAGTGCTTGTTCTAGAACCTCCTTATGTGATGGTGATAATTTAAGGAGTTCTAGTATCGATATCTGTGCAGGAATTTTTTGCAGTTGATCGACAATGTTATAATGAGATGGAGGTGGAACTGCATGTGTAGACCCAACTCCCTTTAACACTACCTTGGATTGCCCCCTAGTCATTACATTTGCTGGTTGATGTTCCTAGTGATCTTTGATTTTTAAGACATTGATTTGATTTTTCAGAGTTTTGTATGCTTGGGAGCAAATCCAAAGGGGTAGTGTTGTTGATTTTGGGTTCATTAATGGTATGACTAGCTGTATGATCACTCTCTACTTCAAATAGACAAAGGATTGTTTTGTCATAGACATGATTGATGTTCTTACCTTTGTTGTTCAAAGATGATGATGCTCCTTTGTCATAGTTTGGCAAAGGGTCCTTAAAGGCTGAATGATCATTATTGTTTTGAGGTCCCTCCACATATATTTTGTTGTTGTCGATCAAATCTTGTAGTGCGTGTTTCAACTCCATACAATCATTGGTTTTGTGGCCTTTGTTATTATGGAAGTTGCAGTAATCTGCATCATTCCACCATGGTAGTTTGACCTTTCGATCCCATAATCGGGCTTCTCATGCAGTGACAAGGCCACTAGTGACTAATTACTTCATTGTTGATTCTATCGTTTGGCCTAAAGGTGTGAACCTACGCCGATTTGATGGTTTTTGATATGACTGTGTTTTCACGATCTCGTTGCTTCGTATGATATTTGACTTGACAATTTGATCATTTTTTTGATTCTTTGATGTAGATACTGTCAAGTTAAAAATCGGTTTGACATTTTGGGAATCATTTTTTGTTTCATTGGTAGTTGTGTTTCGATTCTTTTGCCAAAATTTTGGCTTATCACTGCTTGAGTATTGATTGGAGGAGTTATTTGTGTTATTCATTTAATCATTGAAATTCTTGATAACTCCTCTTTTGACTAGTGCTTCCTCAATTTTAAGACCGTTTTCTATTACTTTTTCGAATGAGGGAGGACACTGTAATTCAAGCCTATAACTCATTTCCTCTGTCAAGTTGTCAATGAACAACTCCATCTTTTCTTCCTCAGGAATGGATCGAGGATATCTGGCGAATAGTCGTCACCATCTTTGTAGAAAAGACAAGAATGTCTCCCCTTTGTTTTGTTTTATGTTATAAAGATCCTTTATTGTAACATCATGTTGGATGTTAAATGAATACTGGGAGATGAACTTGTTGTCAAGTTCCTCAAAAGTCCCGATACCTGGTTGTAATTTTGAGAACCATTCCATACATGCACCTCCCAAGCTCCTTGGGAATAATCTCATTAAGTAGGTTTCCTCTTGGGCAAACTCAAATTGTTTTGAATTCCCGGATATGATCTATCAGATCCGTTCTTCCATTGTACTTGTCGTACTTTGGGAATTCACAGTGTCTTGGAAAAGGTATTAGGCCGACTGTTGCGTCAAAGGGATAAGGACAAATGTCCTATATCACATTTGTTTTGGTACTCGCTTTCGTCATATCTTGTATCTGTTGTTGTAACACTTGCATTTGGGATGTCAACGTAGCAACTAGATCTATTGTTTGTATGGTTTGTAGTATTTCAGTCTCACTTGTTCCAGGTGCTTCCTTTAGATGATTCACGTCAAAGTCCTTGGGAAGTTTAGCACCCGATTCAACCAACATCAAGAGATATTTCTCCATATCTTGTTCTAAGATCTTTTCCATAAATTTATGGAACTTGGGATCTTGTTGAGCTGTTTGAATATCCTTTGGAGTTATTTCGTTCTTATCGTTTTGGTTCAGATTGTTCTAAGGATTTTCTTCTGCCATTGCTTGCGATGTTTTAAGTTCTTGTTCTAAGAGTCTGTTTTTGGGACCTAGTGAGGATTGGCATACAAATTTTTACCCTTTCTTCCGAAATGTTGATCTTCTATGCTGGAAAAATGTCAATTGAACTTTTAACAAAGTCGAATAAGATGACTGATCTTATTGATAAGACTATGTTAAAAATTTGATTACTATACTTGGTTTTGTGATAAAGGATGATAGTATCCTGATGATGAAACTTCAATGTAGTAATCGATTGTGTATTTTGATTTGACACTTCTGATTTGCAAGATCTTGTTTCAGTTGATAAGATTGGAAATTTTTATAAACCTATCTTCTTTTGGTCTCTAGACAGTCATTCAGATAAAAAGAAACTTATGTTCTGGTAAAAACCGTGGATAAATGACTGACTGACTGACTGGTAAGATTTCTAACTCTTTGTTTTGAAAGTGCTAAAATAGAGTACAGAGGCGCTATTTCACAGAAATGCTAGAACAGAGTTCCGAAGTGCTGAAATACGTGATAGAAGCGCTATCTTGACAGAAGCGCTAAAACAGTGCCCGAAAGCGCTAGAAAAATTGATGAAAGCGCTACCTTGATAGAAGCACTAAAACAGTGCCCAGAAGTGCTATAAAAGATGATGAAAGTGCTAAAATAAAGACTGTAAGCGCTAAAATAGTGCCCCAAAGCGTTGTTTTATGAAAGCACTAAAATGGTGACCCGAAGCGCTGAAACAAGTTTTCCCGAGCACTAAAAATATGACTTTTATGACTCTTTATTGTAAAATCTGATCTGGCCTTGTGGCATACTGTATCATGGATTATGGAAGATAAGAACGACGTATGCATTGACTACGGTTGTGATATTGTGTGAGAGCTATCCTTTGGAAGAAGGCTCGTGAATATAGTGGTTCTACTGCGTAATCTAAAGTGTGACCCCTAGCAAAATCGTGATATATGTGGATGAATGTTCTATGTTGTAAAAAGAGTTTTCAACTTTAATATAGAAAATGCCCTCTTCTTAATTTATCTCGATAACTGAAAGGTTTCTTGGGCTTTGTGATTTTGATTTTTCTCTTGACAAATGTGGTGGACTTCCACTTTTGAAGCATGGATTTTATGACTTATCTTGACTTTATTTGTTTTCAAGATGATCCTTAATCTGATTTTAATGAATTTGTGAAAACACAACAAGCAATTGTGAGATGATTGTTTTAATATGAATAGATCGTGTATGTTCAAGAACCACGAATGGTCCTTATTGATTTTCATGGGTTGCTTTGACAATTGTACACAAATCAAAAAAACTCACACTTAAGGACAAATAGGTCATCATTATACTCACAACCCACATCTTGAATTGCGTTGACACACACAGCCTTGTCACCCCCTAGAGGGCGCTTGTGTTTTTGTTGTTTCCAGGTGCGTACTCAGAGTTGGATTTCTCGTCCTTTGAGCAAAAGGTCCTTGGCAATTATATGGTGAGTGTCTTGGGGGAAAATTCTTCCCTCCCCTTGCACCATGAGTATGACAATGTATGGATACTAACTCAGTGGGATACTACTCTATGGTTCGTAGATAGGGCTTTCGTGCGGTGTTTCAATTGATAAAATCCCTCAGGAGACCTCCCCATCTTTAGAACAAAGATTTTGGGGATGGTTATCTTGCTCACTACCGTCAAGTTGGAATTTCATCAACAACTTGCATTTTTATTATGGTGGGTTGGAATCCTTGGCTTTAGGTGTTCCCACTTAGGTCATTCCCGTAGGGTGAGTACTTTTTCCCACTATGATAGGCCTTCTAAAGGATTTAATAAAGCGTAAATAGCATGAAGTAAAAGTGAATCTGGTGCTTTGATCACCCAGTTAAGGAGAGAGCATAAGCCTAATCACCATAAGCACAACATATAATTTGTTCTATTTTAAGCCCAAAAATAAATTTTCTAATCTACGTGAAGGTGTTGCTTCACAGAAATCATGTTGTTCTTTTTAACTTATACTGTAAAAGTGTGATGACTATCCTAGGATTGATAAATTTTCTTTAAGAAAATAAAAGTGGCTACCCTAGGATTGATACATTTTAGAAACCAAAAGTGACTACCCTAGGATTGATAAATTTTAGAAACCAGAAGTGACTATCCTAGGATTGATGAATTTTAGTCCAACTATGAAAAAGAAAAAATTAAAATTTGGTCGTGATCACGTTAGATCCAGACTAATTTTACAAAAGCACTGGAATAGTCCACTGAAGCGCTATAACTTTTACCTGATGCGCTGAAATCGAAAGCCCCGAAACAGAATACCGAAGCACCGAAATTTGCCACGGATGCGCTAAACCAGATTTTCTAGAAATGAGTCACCGAAGCGCCGAAACAGGTCATGGAAGCGCTGGAATTTTTTACGGATGCGTTGTATTATCACGGAAGCACCGAAATAGAGCATAGAAGTGCTATAGTTTGCCATAGATGCATTGTAGTTTTTGATGAAAGCGCTAAAACAAAACACGTCGGAAACCTGCGCTACACTTTTTAGAAAAAATGATAAAATTGGGGTTAAGGCCCCACAGTGGGCACCAAATTGTAAGTGTGAATAAGGTGTAAAGCACAAAGACACTTCTTAATATGACATTATATCAAATATAAAGTAAATTGAACTAATTCAAAACAATAATCTACTGAAAGTGTCATATTGCTCTCTATCTCCAAAGATTTATTAAATCACTGTGGCTCTTAGATCGTGTGACCACTATGATTGTTAAAATGACAATTCAGAGAACAAGAAGGATGATGATAATATGTGTATGAATAAATGAAACTAATGCTATATGAATTGACATGAAAATTGAAAAATGCAACTACAGGAGGCAGCCATGATATGAAAACTTGATGCTTGATGCTTGAATGATGGATGCTTGGATGCTTGGATGCTTCATAAAATTCTGCAGAGTAAACTTGATAACCTGGGATCCTTTTCTTGGTTCAATGAGGCTTTATTTATAGATTTCCTAGCTGTAGAAATGCACAAGGATGGCATTGAGAGGCTTGGATTCAATGGTGAAAGATGGAGGAGATTGAGAGAAATTTGGAGATTGTCTCTACCCATGAAAACACCAGTCAAGAGAAGAGGAAAGATTGATGGAGGAGGCTTGAGAGAAGAATTTGGAATTTGTCTCCAAAACTTCCCATGAAGTTTCAAAGCATTAATTTAGACATACTTTAGACATAAATTAGACATGGGATATCTAATTCAATTTTGAGGAAATATAGATGGAATATTTATTATGCCTTTATCCAAATATTTTGATTTATTTAAATTAGCAAAAGAGGGATAAATAATTTAATAAAACAAACTATAGAAGTTGTTTATTAAATTAAACAGAAGAATATGAAAATTAATAAATAAAGTGTTTTAATCTTTATTTAATTAATTTAAGATTGATGTGATAGAATAAAATAGGAAAATGATAATTAAATCAAACAAAGTATTTAATTTTGTTTATTTAATTAAGATGAAATATTAGAAGAATTTAAATGTGAATGTGAACTTGAACTATATAAATAAATATTTCTATTTATTCAAATAGTAAAGGAAATTAGGACAATTAATCAAATAATTTGTATTTAATTAATTAGAATTCTCCAGACCATTTTTAGGTGTATACACCATGCACCACACCGAGATTGTTCAAAAACAGAGAACAAAATGGCATGATCATTTTATCAAAATAAAAGAATTTAGTGTGGGTGAGTGGGATTTACTATATGAGTGAAGGTATAAATATTATAAAGGGAAGCTTCAAACAAGGTGGTTAGGACCATATGAAATAGAGCATTCAAGTTGCAGACTATAGATGCAGTTAGATTTTCTCTACTAGTCAATGGCCACAGACTGAAAATTTATAAGAAGCCAACATAGAAAGATGATTTTATCATTTATTTAATGCAACAACATGGACCACACAGTGCTTCAGATAAAGATATTGAGCTAGATAGTTGTTGGGTGAATATTTTAAAATAGGGATTTTAGCCACAACTATGATGAGAATGTTCTCTCCTCTCTAAAAGGGGAGGCTCCCTTATTATTTATTATTGGAACAAAAAACAAACTATGCTAAACTAAAAGTATTTACACTAGCTTTAACCATGTGGGGTGTGTTACATTTTCTATTTTCTCTTCTTTCATAAAATATGTTCACAACGTTCCATGGTAATATTCTACAATGCTCTACACCTCTAAATATCTACCTAAGGAGTAATCACCAATATTCTTGATTAAAAGTAAGAGTAATCAAAGAGTACCAGTACAACTAGATTAATAGTAACTTAAAATCACATAAAAGCACAAAGTCTTCTAGCTTCCCTCTATGATAGTTTTCGAAGTAAAAAATGATGCATGTTGTAGCATGAAGTCTATCAACCCACCTCACGAATAGATCTACACAAAAAGTGAATAAATCCAAGCCCAAATTCTTGTTAATTTTTCAGTAAGAAACACTTACATCACACAATTTCAAGTAATCAATATAAATCAAAGTTTATATATTCTATCTTGAATGTCCTTCCAATCATAAGAAAGAATCACCACTTATCCAATTAACAATAAGAGAATCAGCAAGAACAACATAAGAACATTATCACTCATACAAAATTTATTCAAAATAAAGGCTGAACTCAAAATTCGCCTCCTTTTATTAACTGAATTTGATCTTGCAATTTGAACACAAAGTTTCAAAGTTGAGTCACAATTTGGGCAACATTTCCTTGCATAAGACTAAATGGTACCAAATACAAAATAACTCCCTCATATATATAGAGGAGAGTTGATATTTAATCTAGGAAAATAAATAACTACTTTGACTTATTCAAACAAGAGAGTCCAATTTGATTTGGGACTTCTCTATTTTTACATGTAATTGAAATTTTGAAAAAGACATGTAAATTGTTTGAAACTAATTACAAAAAGCATGAAAATGATAAAAATTAAACTAAGGTAGAATCAACCTTCTCCAACATCCTTCATCAAAAATTCATCATACTTATTTATGATGGCATGAACTTCATCTTTATCTAGGTGTGACGTATGTTGGCAATGGTGAGGACTCTTAGGATTGACTCCTTCAGTGTATCATGAGCTTCATCATGCCTTCCTAAAAACACTCTTAAGTTGTCCAAGGTCAACTGAATTTCTAGCAATTTATCCATCGAAGCCACTAAAAAGGCTTGATCTTCAAATTCCTTTTGAATCATGCTAGTGAATTATTGAACTATCTTTGAGGAGAGAAACTTATCATTATCATCTCGCAACTTACAAGGAATTTCTTCAACTCTACTGATAAGGTTCAAATTACTATCCTAGCCAACTTCCCAAGCACTTTGCAAATCATCAATAAAATCTTTGATGACATTTACTTTATTTATCATAGTCTTCTTCACCTCCACATACATATCTTTATTTGGAATGATTTAAACTTTCACCAGTGTATCTAGTTTGAGCTCCTTTATTTTCACCCAATCTTGCAAAAAAATTTCAATCTCTTTCTTTTCATGAACAAAAGAATTAGTAGTTTCATCCAACTCTAATTTTATGGCCTCCATTCTTTTCATTTTCTTCATTGAAGATACCAAGAGTTCAGAACCTTATGCAATCATCCGGTCTAGGAATTCACCAACCACTCTACCTCTAGTGTGTATCTTCTCCACTTTTTGGATCACAAGATCTTCAATACTGACAGCCACTAGTCAACTAATTCAAAAGTCTAGGTAATATTTTGTAATACATATTTTAGTTATTCATTCTTTGCTTTATATTGATCCTTTACTTTCTTGACTGCATCAAACTTCTCAATAAGAGTTTTCAAAGTTGAATGGGAATCTTCTTTTACAGTCTCATGTGTGATCTTCCCCAATTTAACTCTCGTTACAAAATAGTTTGAGATATCCACCTCGTCATGTGTTTTGTCTAGAGGAGGTTGTGCCACCTTTGTACATCTATTACCCTATTTTTCAAACAACAACCTTGAGAGAGTCTTCACATTTTTCTTGGTTATGGTTCTTGTTGGTGCAAGTTGTGCAAAGTCAAACTCATCTAGGGAGATGGCTTCTTTTCTCCTCTTTTTTGTTTATGATGAGAGCCAAGGTGGGAGTGGTGAGCTCTCTCCTATATTTGCAACCATTGTTTGAGATGTTTTTGTTGCACTCACAAAAATAGTGGTTATTATTAGAGGAGTATCAATTAAAACAACACTAGGAATCTCAAAATTTGACACTTGAATATACTTAGTCGTAAATTTCTCTAAGTTGAAATGAGACGCGATGTCAAAAGATAGAGAATACAAGCTCGGTAAAGATATTGGAAACCCTATCACATTATCCAAACCATGTTTGGGACTCTCAAAAATAGTCCCTGAGGGGGATGAATGTTTAGATTGAACTGACACAAAGGGGGGAATATTAATAGTTACTATAGGAGTGACTATGGTAGATGGCAAAGATTTACCATTTGTTGTAGCAAGAATATCAGGAATAGGTTAAGTCATAGGAGGAGGAGTAGAAGCAACAATGAATATGGGGGAAGAGGAGATGAGTGGTTATTCTATAATATTCTCATGAGGATACATTATTGATTCCTCATGGCGTTCTTCCTCTTCTTGCCTCTCTTCTTGTACGGACTCTTCATGCTCCTGAGTAGATGGCTCTTTTGTGGTTATTTTTCCTGTCTTATTACCACCCTTTACCACAAACTTTATTTTCAGTTTCAATGGCCTGCTTGAACTTGGAGCATCACTCTTGTTCTTTGTTCTTAACTCTAATCTCTTACTATCAAGATCTTGTGTTTCTTCTTTTGACCCAGTGAGAAATTATTTCAACTAAATTCCTCTTTCTTGTAACCAAACATTGGTATTAAAACAAATGGCTCAAATCTTTCTTAGATCTAGGTTACCTCTTTTTGAGACCATTGAATAGGAGGAAGAGGATATCTTGCAATGTTTTTATGTTCATAGGTTGGATCTAAGATGTCACCACCATCGTCCATGTCCTCGAGAATGTCTGTGAAATCCACCTCTTTAATCTACTTCAAGGTGAGCCTAATGTTTGATGTTGTGGTCGATTTGCTGATATGTGGTTGTCATTGATGTCAACACTATTAGCATTAATGTATTTAAGACTGTACATGTCGAGGATATTGAGAAAAATATAATAAAATATGTTACAGGTTGTCTGTGAAGTAGTGAGGATCAGTATGGTAGAAAGTTTAGTATGTTGATAACGATATGTTACGAATTAAAGGGTTTTTTTCAAACCTATCTAGTTTCTACTCTGAATTTTTCAGAGGTGTGCATGAATATTTGAGCAAGTTATAATTTTATGTGTTTTGACAGCTAGTTTGTTACTGCAAATGGTGTTCATGGAAGAAGATAATGCGATTCTAGTAATTTGAGTTGTTGTGTATGTTCCTATGGTGTTTTTGGATGTTTCTAGATCATGTTCTATCTATTTTGCATGTTTTCATTGATCATTGTGCTCGCGATATGAGATTTTCTCTTGCATATTAGTGTTTTTCATGTTCATGGCTAACAAGGTGTTTGAAGCATGTTGTGGATCTTCGAAGAAGAATCTTTGAAGGTTTTTTGTGTTTGAGAACATTATTTTGGGTCTCTACTATGTTGTGGCTGACCTTGGTTGATGCGCATTGATAATCCCTATTATTTTGGGCCAACAGTTTGCATTCATTCTATTATTTTGTTTGAAGCTGACATGAAGCAATGCAATTTCTTGTTGTAGATATATATAAGGGATTGTTTCTTCATTTGGTATACATGTGTGGAATTTGAAGTGTTTGAGTGCTATGTGCGAAAAAGGTTTAGATCATTTGAAGGTAGAGTAGAGTGTGAAGAAGAGTGAAAGAAAGTGAAGAAGTGTTCATGTGCTTAATCGGAACTATACTCAGGCATTAGCAGATGCTACTTTCTCAGTTCAAATTCTTTAGATGGATTCAATCTAAATGTATTATGTAAGATAGTGAGTCTTCCTTTGAGCAGTGAGCTCTAGGCAGTGTGCCTAAATGCATGTGTATTCCTCATATATTCTTCTTATACTTTTAACAGGGTATAACTTATGGATTAACCTCCACCATGGTTTTTCCCCTACCAGGGTTTCCACACAAAAATATTGGTGTTATGTGTTTTTCTGATGTGTTGTTGATTCATGCTTTCATTGTTATTAATTAGATATGAGATTAAAGGTTAATAAGTTTAATAATTTTGAAATTCTATGACAATTGATTCACCCCCCCCTCTTAGTTGTATGCCCTTGTGTTGCCAACAATTGGTATCAAAGCAGGTTCCTTCGAATAATTTTTACAGCTTGAGGTGATCCAAGATGGTGACATACAAGAAGGATAGTCTGAGATTTGATGAAACAAATTATTCTCTATGGAAAACTCAAATGGAGTGTCATGTGAGATGCATTGGTGAATCCTACTAGAACATTACATGCAATAGGTATGTTATTCCTCAGAATGGTCCTACTACTAAGATTAGGGATGTTGAATATAACATCAAGGATAAGGAAGCATTGTTGAGTGCTTTGACTGATTCTAAGATTATGAATGTTATGGATCTAAGAACTGCTTATGAGATCTAGAAAAATTTGGAAACTTTATATGAAGGTGATGGTAATGTGAAGATGGCTAAGCTACAGAGTTTGAAAGGAAAATATGAACTATTAAAAATGGGAAATGATGAGAATATTGCTACTTTCATACAAAGAGTGAATGAACTTGTGTGTGGTATCAGATGTGTTGGTGGATAGGTGGATGAATAAAAGATCATTGCTAAAGTGCTTAGATCCTTGCCTGATGCATACAAAATCAAAGTTGAAGCCATTGAGGAGTTCCGAACTGTGACAAATATAACCAGAGATATGTTGGTTGGTAAACTTATTGCTTTTGAGTTGAGTGAATTCGGTGATGCCCCTCTGAAGACAGAAGATGTATTTAAAGCTACTACTTATGAGAGAGACAAGCAAAGATATGATCCAGGTGAAAGTTCTTCTAGAAAGGTATTCAGATATGAGGAAGAAATGAGACAAATTGACGAAGAACAAAGAGAACTGGATGAGATTGAAGCACTTATTGTTAAAATGGAAGCTAGAGGAGAAGGTAAGTATAAAGGAAAGTTTCCTATTAAATGTTTTTCTTGCAACAAGATAGGTCATTTTGCATCAAGGTGTCCAAAAAGAGTTCCTAAGTCAAGACCCTACAAGCCTAAATTTCAAAAGAAGTGTTACTATGTTGCTAATGAAGGTGTGACAGATGATGAATCTAACAAAGGGAATGTAGGTGGAGATGAGTTTGTATTTATTGCTATCAAAGAAAATAACCATGTGTCTGCTGAATCTGCTAGTTGTACAAATGTGGAGAAAGCTCTAGCTGCTCAAGTTGAAGAAAAAGATGAATGGGTAATTGATAGTGGATGCTCACATCACATGACAAGTGATAAGAGTAAATTTGTAAGCCTGGAGAGGTATGATGGTTGTGTTGTAATATTTGGTGATAACAATGGTGGCATAATCCATGGTAGATGATGTATTTCTTTTAATAGTAAGGATAATATTGATGATGTTATTTATGTTGAAGGTTTGAAGCATAATCTTCTGAGTGTTGGACAAATGGTTGATAAGGGATACAATCTTCAATTCAAAGATGGAAAATGTAGCATACTGGGAAGTTCTGGAAATATGATTGCTTCAGGTACTAAAACAAAAGGTAACAATTATGATTTTGAGAGGTGGTATTGTGCGATATCTTCTCTTTGGGATTGTTTTATTTCATCATGCCCTCCTTAAGACTGTGATTATGAATGTTGATATGATGGTTCATAATGAGGTAAATCTCCCTTCTAGCACCTTATATCCTTCTAGTTTAGCATTGGCTTCTAAATATGCTTACATTGACATTTCTAAATTTGGCCGAGTGACCACCCTACCTAGTTTTTTGTGTAATTGCATTATGGCTAGGAAACCCTGCTCGCCCACCAATTCCCACTTAGCTTGCCACAATCACCTTAAGATTCACATTAATGAAAATGTTAAGTCTTTTTTTGGTGATATTTATTTTCATGTGTGTGATCTGCACACTGGCATGAGTATACAACGATGCAATCTTTTCCTTAATATCCACAATGCGAAGAAAGCTTATTGCTCTATCGGTGTTTCTAACCTTTTATTATTGCAAGTTCTCTGGTTTCCTATGTAGGTAAACATCATGGGTGGTGACCGTGTTTGGACTGAGCCTGATAATTGTAGAGAGTTCTGTAAGAATCCTTTGGTGTGGCATATCTATGTTGAGGGTGGCCTTACTCCTCTCATGGAGATTCTTGTGGGCCACGAACCTAACCTGTCTAGCCAATTCACTAATTCCTGGAAGGACGGAAGGGTTACTTTGGGTGGCATTTCTTTTGAATTCAGTGAAGAGGTGATAACACAAGCTACCAGAATGCAATGCACTGGGAAGAAATATCCAAAGCATACTCAGAATCTGGACAATGACAGTATGAAAGATTTTTTGTGGGGAATGAGGAGTCGGTCCGCAACCAGTTGGGCTTTGAACGTGAAGCCCTTCCGTAGCCTTGGGACCAGGTGTGTTTAGCCCTTATGAGGTATGTCACGCTTGAAGGTAGGTTTAAAGCCTACTTTTTCTATCATTTTCCCCTACTGAATCATCTTAGGCATAAAATCCTGCTTAGTTTTCCTTTCTTTCTACTCATGGACCTGGAGAATTCAATTGAAAAATGCAAAGAAATGGCCAATCTTAACCCGAATGACATTCTGCCTCTACCTCTCCATCAAGGGCTTATCTTGAGACTCTACCATTTTCATTTGGCCTTATGTCCTCCTAGAGCCATTTCTGCTATCTGTATTGAAGAGATTGAGCCCCTCACTATCACAAATATCTCCCCTATTGAATCTAAAAGCACTTCTAGAAAACCCCACCTGGGTACTACTGAAAACCCCAAACCTAAATAGGCTACAAAAAACTTAAGGGCAGTGTAGGTAATGCACATACAAGTGTCGTGGCCAGCCTGTGTGAGCTCAAGGCCACCCCGGCCAAGTCTGCTTACAGAGCCACCATAATGAAAAAAGGCAAATATGATAAAAAAAGGTTTGTCGGAGCCGATGGTGAAAGAGGGAAAAGGGAAGAATATTGTGGGGAAATATTCTAAAGGTGACACAGTCGTGGAGACCACGATCATGACTAGAGAGGAGACTACCATCCGAAGGTCTAGGAGATTGGCGAAAAACAACAAAAAAAGGTAGATTATTGAGGACTCGAAGGAGGAGCAAACAAACAGCAAGGATTATAAGGAAGAGGAGACCGAGGAGGAAGAGGAAGAAAATGTGGAAGGGCCCCATTCTACCTCGAACAATTGAAAAATCCTAAAAGAGACTTCAGCCTCAAAGTCTTCACACCCTCTGGCTATTGAACATGACAAGGTCCTGAGGACCACAGATGATGGTGAGGAGCTTCGTGCACTGAAAAAGAAGATGGACATGCTTGACAAAAGATTCAAAGGCCTGACCTGCTTCACGATGAAGCTGGGTCATTTCATGAATAGCACCTTGTCCACAGTGATCAAAGAGGAGTTGGAGGGAAATAATGCCCAGGAGAATCAAGATTGGGTCGAGGATGACATTGTGGACCTTCTGTTCAAAAACTGGGACAGTGCCAGTTAGTTGCTGCTTGGGCCTATGTTTTGTGTCTCTGCTGCCTGTCTATGGTCGTTGTGTTGTTATTGTGTTGTTTCTATTATTTTTTTGACTTTCAGTTAGTTTGATGGAATTGATCTTTTTTGGCCCTTAAGGCTCATTATGTAGGGTACAACACCCTATAAATGTTGCTTACTTTTTCAAAAACAAAAGGTAACATCTTTCATCTGAATGCTACTAGTAAAAGTTGTCTGATTGCTCAAGTTGATGAAAGTTGGTTGTGGCATAGAAGAATGTGTCATGTAAACTTTGACAATATTATCAAGATGAGTTCATCACAACCTATGAGAGATCTTCCTAAGTTGGTGAAGCCTACTAATACCATATGCAAGGAATATCAGTTAGGAAAACAAACTAGAATTTCATTTCGGAGCAAACAACATTTTTCAAATGAATTGTTGGAGCTTGTGCATACTAGAAACTGTGGTCCTGCTAGAATCATAAGTCTACAAGGTTACAGGTACTTCATGTTGCTTATTGATGATTACTCTAGGATGATGTGGGTTACTTTCTTAAGGGAGAAATATGAAGGTCTAGAAAATTTCAAGATCTTTAAGGCTATGGTTGAGATAGAGACAAGTCTAAAGATTAAGTGTCTGAGATCAAATAGAGGTGGTGAATTTACTTTCAGTGAGTTTAATTCTTTTTGTGAAGAGCATGGGATAAAGATACAATTATATAAACTACGAACCCCTCAAAAGAATGGAGTTGTGGAAAGGAAAAATAGGAGAGTTCAAGATGTTGCTAGAACTATGATGTTGGAAGGAAATGTCCCTCATATCCATTGGAGAGAAGTTGTGAGTATTGCTATTTATATCCTTAACCGGGTACAAATCAAATGTATTACTGGTAAGACTCCTTTTGAGCTATGGTTTGGTCATAAGCCCACTATTAGATATTTCAAAATCTTTGGAAGTAAATGCTATATTAGGAGAGATGAAGATACAGGAAAGTTTGATGCTAGAAGTGATGAAGGAATCTTTCTTGGTTATTCTACTAAGAGTAAGGCCTACCTATGCTACAACAAGAGATTGAACAAAATGGTTGAAAGTGAAAACAGTAAGGTTGATGAAGACATTGGCAGACCCTCCAGAACCTGTGGATATGATTTTGATGATCAGAATAACACTACAAACAAGAGTCGGACTTCAAATCAAGTTCAGATTGTTCTAGTGAAAGTACAGAGATCATAAGAGCTTGAAATTAAACAACACTCTAAGACTCCAAGGTATGTAAGATTAAATCATTCAGAAAATCAGATAATAGGAGATAAGAACAAAGGTGTCTAGACTAGGAGAAGAATTGCAGAAGAATATTGTTTAATTTCAAAGGTTGAGCCAAGTAATGTTAATGAAGCATGCAAAGATGAACATTGGATTGAAGCAATGAAAGAAGAACTACAACAAATTGAGAAAAATAATACATGGATTCTTGCTCCTAGACCTAAAGACAAAAATGTAATTGGAACTAAATGGATCTTTAGAAACAAACTAAATGAACAAGGTGAAGTTATCAAAAATAAAGCAAGACTCGTATGCAAAGGATACTCTTAGATGGAAGGAATTGACTTTGAAGAAAATTTTTCTCATGTTGCTAGAATTGAAGCTGTGAGACTATTTCTTGCTTATGTTGCTTACAAAAACTACAAAGTTTATCAGATGGATGTCAAGTCAGCATTTCTAAATGGTGAGTTAGAGGAAGAGGTGTATATTGAGCAACCTGATGGATTTCAATTGACTGATCAGGGAGATATGGTTTGTCGGTTGAAGAAAGAATTATATAGACTCAAGCAAGCCCCTAGAGCTTGGTATGCTAGATTGGATAAATACTTGCTAAAGCTTGGATTTAACAAAGGTACTACTGATAGTAATCTATATTTCAAGATAGATGATGATAAAGATTTGTTTGTGGAATTCTTTGTTGATGATATCATTTTTGGAGGACATGATGGTTTGTGCATGAAGTTTGCTAATGAGATGCAAAATGAGTTTGAGATGTTAATGATTGGAGAGTTGAAATTCTTTTTGGGATTGCAAATTACTCAGGTAGATAAAGGGATCTTTATATCTCAGTCCAAGTATGTGAGATAACTACTAAAGAAGTTTGGTATGGAAGATTCAAAACCAGATGGTACACCCATGGTGACCAGATGTCAGTTGACACAAGATGATGATTCTTCAAAGGAAAATCAGCCTATATATAGATCAATGATTGGTGGATTGATTTATTTGACTCAAATTAGACCTAATATCATGAATGTTGTATGCATTGCTGCTAGATTTCAAGGTGATCCTAAGGAATCTCATGTGACTATTGTGAAGAGAATTTTTAGATACTTGAAGGGAATAGTTGATTTTGGCCTGTGGTATCCTAAAGATGATGATCTTACTTTAAGTGCCTTTATTGATGCTGATTGGGCAGGAGATATGAATGATAGGAAAATTACTAGTGGTAGCACATTTTTCTTAGGAAAGAAATTGATTTCATGGTTAAGAGAAAAGAAAAATGTCATTTCTTTGTCTACTGCAGAGGTAGAATATATTGTTGTTGCTAATAATTGTACTCAAGTATTGTGGATGAAGCAGATGTTGAAAGATATTAGAGTTGTGTATGATGAACCTATTGTCATATTTTGTGATAACTCAAGTGCTATAAAAATTTCTAAGAATTTGGTGATGCATCCAAAGACCAAGCATATATCTATCAAGCGCCACTTTTTGAGAGATAAGGTGAGTGATAAGGAAGTTAGACTAGAGTATGTGCCTACTAAGGAACAAATTGCAGACATCTTTATTAAGCCTTTTCCCAAGGATACTTTTGAGTATCTCAGAGGGAAGTTAGGGGTGATTACCCCTCCTAATCAGAACTAAAATGCATAGTCTTTGCATCAGTATGTGCATTCACAGTCATATCTTCATTCAGATTGATGTTGTGGTGGCTGATACTCAGGGGGAGTAGTCAAATGATTCATTTATGTGGTTTAGAACTTGTTTAACTGCCATTGATGTCAAAGGGGGAGAAGACTAATGTGAAAAAATCTTGAAGAGCAATGTGTAAAGGGGAGATTGTTGGAAAAAGAGTTAGTTGCGTCGATGGTGTGTTTTTCACATCATGTGTTGCCATCAATGCCAAAGGGGGAGATTGTTGGATGTTGTGGTTGAATTTCTCATATTTGGTTGTCACTGATGTCACCACTATTAGAATTAATGTCTTTAAGACTATATATGTCGAGGATATTGAAAGAATTGTAATAAAATATGTTACAGGTTGTCTGTGAAGTAGTGAAGATCAGTATGGTAGAAAGTTCGGTATGTTGATAACGAGATGTTGTAGATTAAAGCGTTTATTTTCAAACCTATCTAATTTCTACTCTAAAATTTTCAGAGGTGTGCATGAAGATTTGATCAAGTTATAAGTTTATGTGTTCTGACAGCTATTTTGTTACTGCAAATGGTGTTCATGGAAGAAGGTAATGTGATTCTGGTAATCCTATTTTTTGTGTATGTTCCTATGTTGTTCATGGATGTTTCTAGATCATGTTTTATCTATGTTGCGCATCTACATTGATCAATGTGCTCGTGATCTGATATTTTCTCTTGCATGTTTGTGTTTTTCATGTTCACGGCCAACAAGGTGTTTGAATCATGTTGTGGATCTTCGAAGAAGAATATTTGAAGGTTTTTTGTGTTCGAGAACATTATTTTGGGTCTCTACTATGTTGTGGCTGACCTTGGTTGATGCGCATTGGTAATCCTTATTGTTTTGGGCCAACATTTTGCATTCATTCTATTATTTTGTTGAAGCCGACATGAAGTAATGTAATTTCTTGTTATGGATATATATAAGGGATTGTTTCTTCATTTGCTATATGTGTGTGGAATGTGAAGTGTGTGAGTTCTATGTGCGAAAAAGGTCCAAATCATTCAAAGGAAAAGTGGAGTGTGAAGAAGAGTGAAATAAAGTGAAGAAGTGTTCAGGCATTAGCAGATGCTACTTTCTCAGTTTAAATTCTTCAGATGGTTTTAATCTAAATAATTTTTGTAAGACAATGAGTCTTCCTTTGAGCAGTGAGCTCTAGGAAGTGTGCCTGAATTCATGTGCATTCCTCATATATTATTCTTATACTTTTGATAGGGTATAGCTTGTGGATTAACCTCCACCATGGTTTTTCCCCTAACAGGGTTTCCATGAAAAAATCTTGGCGTTATGTGTGTTTTTGATTTGTTGTCGATTCATGCTTTCACTATTATTAATTAGATCTGAGATTAAAGGTTAATAAGATTAATAAGTTTGAAATTTTGTGACAATTGATTCAGGCCCCCCTCTCAGTTGTCTACCCTTGTGTTGCCAACACCTACAATAGTCCACCTTTATGATTTCTTCATATGTCCTAATATCATCCCATATGTCCTCAATTCAATGCACATGTGAATAAGCTTTCTTTATTTGATCCTTCATACCTTGTTAATTGAAATCAAGCCTCCTCTTGAACATTTTCAATGTTACCCACTACATTTCTGACTCAACGTCTTTAGCTTTTGGAGAATTTTGAATAGAATATATGTCGATTGTCAATAGAAAATTGAAACCTAGCTTATGGGATTCCATTTGCTTGATATGTACTACAATGATTTATCTGCAAAACTCCATCAAGACAATCTTGTCACTCCAGGATAGTTTGGAAGCATGTATGGATATCCAATAAAGCAACCAACTCTTAGATATGTAAAGGTAGGAAATTACAGATAAAAGCATCCATATTTGTTCACAACCTTCCAAGCCTCGTCAGATACCCTTTTCCTTTCTATTTGGATCTAATGCACACATGAATGTACCAAAGGATGCACCATTCACCCTTTGGAAAATGGTGAATACTCTAGCTCAAAGTTATTTGTGAGAAGTAATTATACACTTGGGTCACCCTTATGTTCCCCTTTGTTGTCAAACCTAGAAAATTCTTATTGTTGTAGCATATACCAAGTAATAAGTCATATAGAACTTAAATTTTGTAAGTACCTTGGTCAATTTATTGTGAATGGAATTGTTGATTTTTTCACCCTGGAAGATCTGTTGTCTCCTCTTCAAAATAATCTCGATATAGAGATACATCCAGTTCGCAAAATTAGATTAGACGGGCAATCCTTGCACTCTACTGAGAAGAGTGATAAGATTGTTCACCTCCTCAATGAAATCACTATGAGGGAAACTCTTCGGCCAGCTAGAGATTCTTGGTTGAGGTGTCTTCAACCATTTGTTATTAATTACCTACTTAGCAGTGTCTAGGTCTTGATCATATTTCATTTGTGTGGATTCCTTAGAGATCTCTTTATACCTATCAATGCTCGAACAAAAAAAATACTTGTCAAAGAATTTTGCATCCAACCTTATAATCACATTCCCATTTGAATCCTTGACACTTCCTGTATCCTTGTTTTTACACCCCGTTATGCGTTTACATATTTACTATTACTATGATTGGTTAAAATATTGAATATATGAATGTTTTTGCAATTATGATTGGAAATCACGTGCTTGTACTTTGTTTAAACTATATCATTGGAAAATAATGAATGAATGTTAATTTGATTTGATGCTATATTAAAATAAATATGTATAAACAATGGTGATTGAATTTGATATGATAATGATGAATTATATGATGCAAATGATGATATTGTGAACAACTAACTACTATTGCAAATGTGTTAAGTTGAATGCAGATATAGGAATCAAGCCTCTAGAAGAGAGGGGGAGTATCACTCGGGAGAAGGATTTGGTCTGGTAACCCTTAATGAAGCCTAAATTGAGCTCTCACACACTAACACATAAAATGGTTAAGTCAAGTCAGACTTTTAGGGAAATTGGTAAATCATTCCTCAATGTTGTTTGTTCATGTATTACATAGTTTGTGATCTCATTTGAGAATATTTTGATCTAATTTGTGTTTTATAGGATTGATAATATCTAAACCTTTGTATTTTATGTAGGAAAGGTTAAATAAACTTGATTACTATGTTGAAAGAAATGATTTTGAATATTTGTGATACTTGTTATGCTTGCATGATCTTGTTAGTTACTTGCTTGAGAAACCTACCTATTAGGTTAATACTTTTATATACCCTATATGGGAATTTAGATGATGATGTTTCTATTTATATCATATGTAGATAGTCTACACTACACATATAAAGAATGTGAAATATATTGATGTCATAAAATGACTTGACATTGTTAGCTTATATCGCTAGGTAAACCTTGGAAATAATAGGGTTAGTAATGCAACAATAATGATGGTATAGAAGACATTATGTCGTTGATAGGATATGATGTCATGAAAACAATATTGTCAATCTATACTTAAATAATCACTGGGTCGATGCTTACTTGATTATTGATTAAGCTCTAGGTTGAGAATAACTTACAAGCTTGGACTAATCATTGATTGTTGATTTTTATCCTGAGATTAGAGTTAACCAAGGTTGAGATTAACCTGTGTGATTAAGTTGATCACTTAAATTTTTGAATTACTATTTGATTGGATTCATAGATGGGATTACCCTATTAAGTTGAAAATTGTTGCTTGATTGGTTATTTTACACTCTTGACGTGAAGTCATTTTATTAATGAAAATCTACTTTTTGGATAGTTATTTATTGATGAGAATACACTCTTGAATCGAGTCTTTTATTATTGAGACTATACTTTTGAATGAGTCATTTATTGATGTGATTATTCTTTGATTGAGGTATTTTAATGATGATATTATACATTTGATGAGAGTATTCTTTTGATGAGAACCATTTATTGTTGTGATACAATCCTTAATGGATTCATTTATTGATGAGTCATTATCCTATGATAAGGTGAAGCTTATGTAGCTATGCTTTAGATTTTAAGTTATTATTACAAAGTTCTTTGTAAGTTTGAGCCATGAAGAGTTCATAGGTTATTCTTGGAATTAGGATAATCCAGTGAAGAGAATAGTTTATGTGTAGAAATCACTTAGTAGATATGTTATAGACATAAAAAGGGAATAGTTTGTTCTTGAGGTTAAAGATTACCTCATGAAGAAATTACCTATGCATAGTGTATAAATGATCTTGATACAAATTGAGCTAGGGAAGTGTATGTAAATTAGGATGACTTTTTATATATGAAACTTTGGCGAAAGTAGTGTAATTTTCCATTGGTTACACTATCAATTTTATTGTGTTCGTTTTATGCATGTTAGTTCAATATTGGCATACAAGTAAGATGTATACAAGTTCTATATATGTAGGGAACAAGACTAAGTTTAGATAGGCCATAGTTATGAGGTTATTAAACCAACTCCTTCGTTAAAGGGAGGGCCATCTAACCATATATGGTAGATGTGTGAGGGACTGCATAAAAGTCCATGGTTGGTGGAAAAGTGCTTGAGTGATGCTTCCCCTCTTCAATTCGAGGCCAAGGTTTGAGGGAATCTTCCTGGATCATTTATACATCTATTTTCAATGGAAGCTCATGGAAGCTATGTAAGTATTTAGGTAACCATTTATATGGAAGGATGTAAACATGAATGTTGTGCATGAGTTTATTCAATATTAAATCAATGTTATGGAAAGATTTATGAAATTACAATGGAATGCAATGGAACGAAATGGAAGTTTAGAATAGTGTATATTTCATATGTGCATGTAATTTATATTTTGGAAAAGAAGATTTTATTATCAAATGATGGCATTGTGATTTATTCACTTGTGGGTTAAAACTTAGGAAAAGAATTTAGTAGAACATTGGGCATGTTACACTTGTCATAATGTGAAGCAACTTATAACAAAAACTTTGGGTTTTGTGTCACAATAGGAAATAAGGACACCAATTGGACATTGCTTTGAATAATGGACCTCATACCATTGTCCAAGGGTTGCTTCTTTGTCCTTTAAAGAAACTCTGACATGTCCACATGCCCAATTTTTGTATATTTAATCTCATCAATGTTAGATGTGACCACAATAGCTATAAACACTCCTTGATACTTGTATTTCATTGCTTTGGCCTTGCTAGGAGACGAATCTGATATATGAAGAAAATTGTATCTTTGAAGGAATGCAAATGTGAAGATCTTGATATACATGCACAAGGAATTGCATGACAAATTTTAACATTTTTGTAGTGTTAGGAAAATTTGCATATAGGAAATTGCAGCAAGGGGGAAAATTAGAGTGATTGCGCATATATTTGGGGCTTGAGTGTGATGGGTGAGAAAAAATGGAGCACGAGTGGTCAAATGGGTAAAAAGGAAAAATTTCCCCAGTGTCAGAATTTTTTTGCATTTTTTGTTAGGTCGCTGAAAAATAATGCCTCTGTAGGTGGAATGGAGAAAAAATGTGTAATAGCATTGAAAAATGACACCATTGAAAATGGGTTTCAAGTTTGTAAACTAGTCACAAAGTCATTAAATTTTAACGACATTATATTAGATCATCATTTGATTTTTGTTAATTCAGAGAAATTTTCTAACTTTGCAAGTGGGTAGATCAATTTGAGTGCAAGGTCAGCAAAAAAATTTGAACCTGTGTATAATAAAACATCTTTCCCTTTATAATTTTGAGTTGGAAAAAAATATCGATCATACATGTGAAACATGGGAACAATTGCACCATCGGCAAAAAAACATCGTTGGTGCAATTAACTTGGGAGTTAAACTTTTTTGTACGCATAGGGTTTTTTGATGCCTATGCAAGAAAACATTAAGTGGACCTGAATGCATCGTCTATGAAAAATACCAATGATGCATGGAACTCAAAACTTGTTTAAGTCAATGCAAGGTCGGGGAAAAACCCAGACCTTACATACGACAAATAGTGAATCATGGGATCGGGTTTCTATTGTTTAGGTGGGGAAAAACAATTCCCACTCAAAATTTTTGAAACATATAACATATGCAATGTCGTGAAAATTACCCAACATTGCATACCAAAGATGGTAGATCAAAAAATTTACATAGGTGGTAAATTTTAGTTCCATCATATGTAAAGCGAATAGTATAAGTGTACGCAAAGAAATCCTCCACTCCAACAAGAAAAATCAAGTGTTATAATGTCTGTTCTATGAAAAACGACATCATTTTGTGGGAGGCCAACATGAGTAAATATATTTTGGAAGATTAAATAGACCCCCCTATGTATTCTAGTTTTTAATACTTGCAATGCACAAAGGGACAATGTAGCATATAGATTTCAAGTTTTTTCCTCAAAAGGCTAGGGTTCAATGTCTTTAAAATGTGAAACATGAAATGGGTTTGAACAAGCAAAAACCTGTGAACCAATGAATGGAGCTAAGGTTGAAACTAGGGTTCGAACTACCGACACCATACATAATAAAAAATGGAAAACAAACCAAATAAATGTGTAGAAATAAACCTTTAAAATATATAACCATTAAAAATAGGTATATAAAATATTTAAACATAAAATCCTAAGAATTTAGCACCAAACTGAAAGCATTTTAAAGGAAAACTATGAGCCACATACCCAGAGATGAAATGATGTGAAAATGATGAAAACCTTAGCTGGAAACATGCAAGATCCACCCCAAAATGCACATGAACAAACTTGAATACATCAAACAAGCTCACGGTGGATAGAGGATGACAAGTAACAAATGGAATGAGGAAAATAATGATTAAAAACTGATTTAAAATGGATTTGAAAGTCATTAAAATTTGCATTAAATGCAACTTGTGTGAGGTCTAAAATTGCAGGGGCAAGAAAATTTGATGTCAATGCATTTAAAAATTGGAAGAAAAAAATGCAAGGTCACCAAAATTCAGCGACCCTGCAACCTTTTTAATTTTTTGCATGTTGACTTGCAGGGGCACTAAAATTTAGTGCTCCTGCAAGTGTAAATTTTTTTCTAAAAACTTTGCAAAATTAAGTCTTCACAACTTGCACCAAAAGGCGATATTCGATGAACCAACAAAGGGTAACACTCGAAATGATGTTCTATGGCTAGGGGAGAACACATGAAGATCAATGCAATTCACCTCATTTTGCATGCTTAGAGTTCATGCGCTACAAAATAGACAGGTTTTGTAGGGGTTATTCGAAAAATTGAGTGCACCTAAATTTGAGGATAATAATAGTGATCATGAAAAAGGTAGTAATCTTGTTGAAGACATTATATTAGACAACAAAGATACAATAGTACACACTATAGGTTCTACAAGTTCCTTAGTAGATGAGCTACACAACTCACCTACTGAGGTCAGCCAGGTATAATTTTATATCCACCTTCACATGCACACATTGCACAGGTGACACAATCGACAATCCTTTTCAAATACACTCCATGGTGTTATAGGTACCTACAACAACATGGATAAAAGCTAACAAAGTTTTGATAGGGACCTATTATTGAAGGTACTCGCAGCATGTGCTAGTCGACAAATTCATTTTTTTCCACTAGCTTAATTGCATGTTATCCACATACATTACAATTTTTTGTATATATGGCCAAATGCCTATCATGTCATTACATGCAACTTCATCACATCCCATGACACATTCCTTGATTTCCATGCATTCAAGAGATCGCTTTATATCCCATAAGTCGTACATTCTATAGAATTTTACTACCATGCACCAACCTATCATTTCATCCATCACCTATTCCAATTAAGAAAACACCAAATCATAATCAAGCTATAGACACTCTTAATCAGCTTCACACAAGCTGAGTTTAGTTCACTTCACATTGATAGGTAAGCACTATTTTGCCATAATTAACATAGGTTGTAATTTTTTTTCAATATATTTGCATTCAATTATGCATGCTTCATGCTCATTATCTTATTTCCACTACACGTAACTAAACCTTCAGCCTAGTATAATACAATTAAGTGAGGTCACTTAAAGGCTTTAGTTGAGGGAGAGTACATTTTCCAAAGTTTTCAAAACTTTCGCCACCAAAAACACAAAATACTTTTTTCATCTATTTCCCAATTCCACACCATAACCTAAGCTAATTTAAGTTGTAACAGGAAGTTAAATTTCAAGGCTCCTAGTAGAATTTCAAGAATTCAAGTATAACAAACAAGGAGGATTGGTGAGGTTAAAGTTGTGA
This sequence comes from Sequoiadendron giganteum, assembly GCA_007115665.2. Classification (NCBI taxonomy): domain Eukaryota; kingdom Viridiplantae; phylum Streptophyta; class Pinopsida; order Cupressales; family Cupressaceae; genus Sequoiadendron; species Sequoiadendron giganteum. The sequence goes on from CM021108.1 coordinate 537,771,946, forward strand.
ATGAAAATTTGTAAAATTTGAACAAAGCAAATTAGTTTACCATCATAGGAGGAGATATTATTTGCAAAGAACCATTTACACATCAACAAATATTAGAAGATAGGTTGGTCTTGCCTATTTTTAGAGATGCGGGATGGTTGGACTATTTCCCAAGGTTGAATGAGTATAATGAAGATATGACAAAATAGTTTACAAAGACACTTCAGCATGATGAAACCATTGTTCGAGGGTTAAAGTAGATGCTTCAGAACCTACAATTGTAGAGGTATCTAATATGTCAAGAGGATCTAAATTTACTATCATGGAAAATGTAGTAGCTTCCATGAATGAATCAAAGAGCATGGAGAGAACCTCAATTGGAAATCCCAAGGTACCAAAATATTATCACTACCATGGGTATGGACTTTTTCTACCTCTTATATTGTCAAATATCTTACATGTGATGGTAGACAATCTCTTTTATACACAATGCATTTCAAGCTTTTGAGTCACCTTCATCATGGTATAAGGCTTAATGTGTCCAATTTCCTTTATAACCTATTGAAGAGAATGGGGTCTGAATATAAATGGAAAAGAAAACAATAAAACACAATCACACTATTGTTTAGTTACCCTACTAGTGAAAAGAAGTCTAAGAGTTCAATACCCGCATGTTTATTGGGAAAGTTTTTTAATTTGTGATCATATTAGTAATTTTCTTGAAGAACCAGTTATCCCAAAGAATTTGGAATCACCTACTGCATCATTAAAGTAAATTCCCTCTAGTTCACCTATTGCTCCACCTACCAGTAGCAGGGGAGAACCAGAGGAGTAGATTCTGCGCAGGTCACCACCTGTAGCCTTTGAGCAACCTGAAGCAGAGGATGTCCAAGAAACCCCAACTTCTTCCAAGACACCAAGAACAAGAAAGAGGAAAGGTGGATCATTCTTTGCACTCAAGAAAGTGAAAAATAAGGGTGTTATGAAGGGTAGTATCAGGAAACAAGAGGAAGAAAATACAATGACAGTGGAAGATTCAAACTTGAAATAAATTTTTTATGAGGATTTGCATACACTTGTTAAAAAAATGGCATATTTCAACCTCCTCTAAATTTGATTCAAGGGATATTTTTGTTGCTAATAAAATAAGGAAGAGAACCCCACAAAGCCCTAACAATGAGGGTTGTCAATATACTGGGGATGGTGATGACCAATTTTTGGAAGAAGATGGTAATTTATTTATAGAAGAAAGGAATGTAAAGGAGTTGCAAGAATCATTAGATAGAATTAAATAGTTAGAGGAACTCATAAAGACATATGAATAGAGAGACAATGAAAGGGACTCGAAGATTAAAGAATTCAAGGAGAAACTTCACAGCTATGGGAATGGGCCTAAATTTGAGTTACTAGCACAACTTGCCATAGTGAAGGAAGGAAACATAGAAATCATAGTTGTAAACAAAAGACCCCCTATTACAAGAACTCCAACTTATCATACTACTATGTCTCTAGGCTACTAGTTATGGAAGGTAACTCAAGAACTCTCCCAACAGAAAGAAAAATGGGAGAAGGAAAAGGAAAGAATGGTTTCAGAACACATCAAAGTATTGGAAAATAAAGAAACTAAATTGAGAAAGTTGATAGTTAAGATTGAAGAAATAGTGGATAAGGTTGCTCAAATTATCAAATGTAGACCTCCTACTAGAGTATATACTTTATTTTTATAGGAGAAATCCTTGAGCTTTCAATCCAATCAACTGATTAGTAACCTACCAATTTTCATGAGTAGAAAGTTTGATTTTTTACATATTTTTGTTGATGCCACACCTGATGTACAAGATCAATTATGTAAATTGTATTTACATAATTATGTTGTGTTGATGATGAGAGCATAGGCGACATCGAGGTGCCCTTGAGGTACAAAAATCTACGGAAACAATGGGTACCCAAGGAACTTCCTCCAATAAACACTGATCTTTGTGTCAACGAGAGGATATATCGCATAACACCATCATCATTACATGGTTTGGGCCTATTTTGCATGGACGGCATAAAGGTCTGTTACGACAAAGTTACTGAGTTGATGGAGTATGTTGGACCCTATTATAGTTACAAATATTGGATGCAGCTAGTTCAATAAACACAAAGTATGCGTAGGTATGCACTATCAACAAATTATATACAACTAAAAGATAAGGATCAAAATCAAGAAGTGGCTAGGTACATTGACGGGAGGCCAAAAGCATTAGGGAATATTGCAGGGTTTATAAATAGTACACAACCTGGGTCAACAAATAAGCAATCCAATTGTATATTCAAGGCGCGAGAGGGAAATCGTGTATTCGTATGTGCGATAAAATCAATAACTGCAGGGGAAGAGTTGCTAATCGATTACAATTTGAATTGCTTAGATACAAAGACAATTACTATGGGGGTGGTATGTACTATATACCATTTTACCCAACCTCCAATTAATGACTCCACTATACCATTTTATTACTATGTTTTTTTTTGTAAGTCTATTGGTTTCATTTCAGTAATGTTTTTTATATTTGATTTTTGTCACAGCGGGACATTGATCATACAAGAAAGGCTCCAGCCTAGAGCTCAGATTGCGATCCATCTTCAGGCGCTTCTATCTGACAGGTTTACCTCATTATAATTGTACAAATTAGATACAAGAAAAATGTTTTATTATTATGTTTTTTTCATGAGTTTATTGGGTTAATTTCTATAATGTTTTTAATATTCTTGTTGCAGTCGGCCGATCGGGGAAAGGCACTAGCGGTACAGGAGAACATCCATATGGAGGAGGAGTCACTATTATGCGATGATGACATCACATTTTCCACAAACCCTGTGGATGTGATGAGGAAGGCCCAAAAAAAATGCAATCAAGAAATCCTTAAGTTGGTATTCATAGTGCCTCAAATAGATGAGATAAGAGAAAGGGTTAAACTATTGTCTGAGAGAGCACAGAACTTGGAAGTAAGTTGTCATGAGAACTTTAATTATAACATAAGTTCATTCATGGTTTTATATTTTGTACTCTTTTATGTCATGAACCAAAATATGTGTTGTTTTTACAGGATTATTTGCGTCCTCATCATGCTGCTGGCCATGATCAAGGTACTGCAAGTGTTTCCCAGGAAGTAGGGGATGGTACAAGTGTCAATCTCGATCTTCTTGTGCATACAACACTTTATCCAGCCCCATCATCCATGCCTATATTGTCGACTGAAATGTCGGCAACACATATCATGCAAGCATTCAGTAGTCCATTGTCTGGCAACGAACACATGCCACCACATGTGTTAGTACTAGTGGATATGGAGGCCACTAGTACTGGTGATGTTTTAGCAGCATTTCCTGGATCTTCTCGTATTACTAGTACGGGAACATTTCTAGTCACATTTGTGGTGACCGAAGATTTCCTTCCCATAAAGATAGAGAAGGTCACATGTACTTTAAGTTTTTTTAATTATTATTATATATAATCCAATTGAAATTTACTTATTGATCACTCTTTATAGACTAATGATCCCATGATCATTTTGCAAGAAATGATGTTTTTTATAAACATCTAAGTGATATTACATTGGAGCTCTTTGGGCCCACCATACGTACACGGTGGAATGCCCAAAATTAAGATTTAAAAGATGAGATCATTAACCGTTTAGTTGTGTTGTTTGGTGATAAAACATTCAACCGAACCAAGGTCCTTAAGAAATCCGGTACCTATCTAAAGTATGTGAGGGACCAATATAGGTCACATTTAGAGAAGAACATAAAGTACGAGCGTCCCCCCATGATTCCAGAAAGGGAGTGGAAAGACTTGGTGTCAGATGGAAAGGAGAAGGCTGAAAAGAAGAAAGGAAAGACACCACCAGGCCAAGCAAGGTATGTGATACTATCAACAATTTAATTATATACTGATTACTCTTTATTTTTACATAATCTAACATATTTCAATTTTTTCATAGGTTGCTCGACACATCGAAGGCAACAAAGGCAAGACTACAAAAACACAGGCAGCACAAACTTGGCTCTGGTGGTTATATGAAAATAGCCGCACGATTTGTAAGAATCAATAAATGAAATATTGCATCCAAATAATAAATTGCAAACAATTTTGGTTTTATCACACAATAGAAGCAAAATTCATGATCGCATGCAAAAATGTAGGGCTTTGATTTAAACAGAGTGCCCACAGAAGAGGACCTGAAGATTTCCTTCCACCAAGGCTATGGAGCCCTGACTGAACAACTAAGAGTCTCGACTGGGTAAACACAATCTTCTACTACATCCAACACGTAGGTAAATAAACTCAATAAAGTTTTATTTCAAATTGAATACTTGTGCAATCTGTTCAATATTAATTTCTACCATAATAATGTACCTATTTGTTTTACATAGATAAGTAATGATAATACTGCACATGACATTGGAATGTAGCACCCTGGTGAGGGTGGAGCGCAACTTGCCGATGAAGGCCATGGTGTGCGTCCCGGTACTGGATGTATTCATGTGCTATACAAAACACAGTATGGATTAATACAATTAAACATCTTTAATTGCATTTGGTCTATTAATCAATGTAACATTTTGTGTTTCAACTTTAGAGCATGTTGAGCATGATTAGGCTAGACAAGATCAGGAACATGATGTGGCTCCATTAGGTAAAGAGGACCACTCTAATGTTCTTTTAAACATATTTAATTGCAATTAGTGTATTAATTAATGTAATCTTTTGTGTTTCAACTCCAGATCAGGATTTAGAGGGTGTTCATCATGTTCAACATGAGGCTATAAGACAATATCAAGAACATGATGTGGCCCATTCAGGTAAAGAGCACCACTATGATCTTTTAATTAATGAAATACGTGTAACAATAATAATAAAACATATCAATTTAACATTTCTTTTCTATTGCAGCAGACCCCCCCTTGCAGCCGCGTCCACGTTGTGAGTACACGACTAAGCATACATTGAGATCATGAGCAGAGCTCAGAACAACTAAAGGGGGGATAGATGATTTTGAAAACAATACTCCACTTCAGCTTTTTTTAGCTACAAAAAAGAAACAAAACAAAAAGTGATTGTAATCATATTATGACAAGTTGACAACCATATTTTTGATAATATGTAAAAACTGAAAAAATGAATGTTATATGTTAATGAATGAATGTGAATATGTTAATGAATGAATGTGAATATGTTAATGAATAAATGTTATATGTTATTAATGGATGAGTGAATGAATGTTATATGTTCTTAATGGATGAATGAATGATTAATGCTATATGATCGGGTATGGGGAATTGAGAGTGACGTGAGGAGGGGGTGGGGGGCGGGGGGGAATGGGCCAAATGAGCTTCCACCTTCACATGGTTGGCCCTGTTAAGTAGAGAATATTAAACTATTCTCAAAACAAAGAGAAGCTCAATAAGGTAAGAAATGCACTTTTCAATATAAGAAATGCATCGTTTGAAGCATCAAATCAATATGTAAAGATGAAAGAAAGTGCTAACTTTTCACTATGAACATTGTGTTGTGTGTGGATTTGGATCATAATGTAATGTTTTTTATTTTTATTTTAGTGGTCTCTAAAATTTGACTTTTGTGCATAACAGGTTAGTGGAAAATTTGATAGCTCTAAAGGGTTTAGAGGCTCAATTGAGATAGATACACGGATATTTGGATGTTTTTGTTGATGGGAGGCTTCCACTTAACCATAAAATTTTGAACCATTTGCAGGTATGCTAAAATATCTCTACTTACATTCATTCAACTTAATGTAATATAATATCTGATCACAAAAATATCATGTTCATTATACTTACATGGATTTTCATGTCCTATTCCAAAGCACATGTTTTAAAACAGGAAAGAAGGATGCTGGCAAGGGTTAAGGAATTTGGTTTTACACTTGGCAATTGCATAGTTTACTTCATTCATCCAGCATATTGCCTATGCGTTTCACAATTGTTGGAATCATATACTATAATTACAGAACTAATAAAATTAAAATATGTAAGTTTCAAATATGGCATTACATATCTTTCTATGAATTTTTGAAAGAAAATATCAAAATGGAGAAGTATTAACAAAATAATCTGCATAATTTCTAAGAGACCAAGAAATTTTTTTGCAGAGTTATATTGAATATATTTAAGACAATAGTAACTTATAGAGATTGAAGCAGAATATCGGTAGTCTAAAATCACTAGTCAACAAATCTTAGTAGTATCTCAATTCAAGAGAACTAGGTCCACTATCTATTAGCCAATAAAACAAATAAAATTAATTCATAAGATTATTCTTTTCTAATAGGGTTGACTGGTTGCTTCTTTCTTTTTGATTGTTAGGAAGTCATCAATATACACTTGGTTTTCCCGCCTTCTCTTGCCTCGTGGCCAGAGAGTTTCTGCAGAAGGCATCAAAGTAACCTTCAAGATTGACAATGGCAATGAGTACAAGGTTAGTATAACTTAATGCTAATTGGGTATGATTTTATTAGTTCAAGACCAATTTAGATTCATTTTTTGCTCACACTACTTTTATTTACATTTATGTTTTTCTAATATCCATTTTCCTTTACGTTCATATTCTTCTATACATATTGTGTTTACAATAATGTTTTCCTTAATTTAATCTAGGGGACAGGACCCAGTACCTGAGCAACTTTCAATGTCATGCTGTTAGGATTTACTGTGAAGCTAATCCAAAGTTTTTCATTGCTGCTTGAAGCCATATTGCAGTGCTTTCTCTATGAAGCCCACATGATCCCCATCAGGTATCTTCTTTTTGTAGTCTCTAAATTTCTTAGAAGAAACCAACAACCAGTTTTTCTAAATGTGGCTCCTTGTTTACACATTAATATCTCTTTTGGCAGCAATGGATCAAATTGGATTCATGGGGTCTTAAAGAGAAGGCTCTCAAACATGGAGATCAAGAGTGGGACCAGGTAAAACCATTCATAATCATGCTCATATTGTTTTATTGACTATCTAAGAGCTAAGTATCCAGGATAACATTCTATATTTTTCTATTGAATTTCCAGAGTGAGAGTAATTTTGGGTTTGCAATCCTATTTTTTAATACACTAGCTAAGTATCCAAGATGCACCACAGGTACTCTTTCTCACCAAATTTCTCATTTTCCACAAATTTAGTTTCTATTGTGTAGTTTAATATTCACTAGTTTGATTTTTTCTTTTTTAGCAAAATTAGAATCCAGTTCGTAGGTTGTGTTTGCTGTCCATGTCAGTCGCCTTGATCTCATGACTCATCATAGGTTTAATATTTTGCTCCAATTGTTGATCAACATCAAATGTGGCCATCATAATATCATCCATAGCCTCCATATTCTACAATTATTCATTGCTCATTTCTCATACATAGTAACCAAATAATGCAGGCCTAGAGCTTGGACTGCAGATGTATGCAAAAAATGATAAATCCTTGCCTCTATAAGCCTAATTAAACACAACAACTGACATGTTAGATATTTTAAACAGTCATATGACTGTCCTTTTTCTACCTTTTACCTTGAAAACACTTACTCAATGCATACAATAATTTATTGAAATGCAAATTTGAATGGCCGCTTAACTCTTGACACTAATGTCAATGCATTTGTCCGAGCAGGGTTAATCATATCGTGATCTAAATTTTCATAATGAAGTCTTCCAATCTGAGCATTGATGACAATCCATCTTGTCTATTACTACCCCTATTAAATGCTCATGGTCTTGGCACATCAACTTTCTCTCTTTGATTGACCTATCCTTATGTCGCGTCATTATCCCTATGGATGCACTTTGGAGCCTTCTATTACTTTTATATATCCCCTAGAATCACCCCGATATGCCTACATTTCAACGAATAGTTTTTTTTTTTTTTAAACTGCATTGTTTCGTCAAAATTGCGACGAATCGCAAAAACGCTCGATGACCTTGCTATGTATCTGACAAACTTTCACCATAATGACTTGCATATTTCATCGCGAATGTGATGAACTTTCACCGTAATGACTTGCCTATTGCATCGCACGTTCGATGTTCTTATGTTGTTAATCCGATGGTTTGGCAAAGCTAGACCGACGACTATATGTCGCTACTCCGATGAATGTATGTCGTTGCTCTGACGCTTCAACGATGGTATGCTGCACGTGCTCCGGGTACTATTCATCGCTAGACCAATGATACTATCGTCTCCATCCCGATGAATGTAAGTGGATGCTCTAACGCTTCAACGACGGTATGCCGCACGTGCTCCTGGTACTGTTCATCGCTAGATCGACGATACTGTCATCTCCATCCCGACAAATGTATGTCGATGCTCTGATGCTTTAACGACGGTATGTCGTACGTGCTCTGGGTACTGTTCATTGCTCGACTGACGATATTGTCATCTCCATCCTGACGAATGTATGTCGATGCTCTAACGCTTCGGCGATGGTACGCCGCATGTGCTCTGGGTACTGTTCATCGCTCGATCGACGACTATATGTCGTTGCTCTGACGCTTTAGCGAAGGTATGCCACTCCTGCTCTGGACACTTTTCATCGCTAGATTGACGACACCACCATCCCGATTTTGATGAATTTATTTCATCGTTCCGACACTTCGACGACAGTATTCCGCCCACAGTCCAGCCATTGCTCATCGCGCGATCGATGGAATGGGTGTTGTTGTTTCGATGAGCTAGCATCAGGAGGGTGATTTTTTATTATCTATTGGGATATAGATGAAAATTGAGCGACGACGCTGATTTGTGTGATTCATCGATCGATCGACAATAGATCGTCGAAATTCCAACAAACAGCCGTTGGAAATTGGGATCAAATCCATTAGTGATATCACATTTGGCCTTGGTGTTTCTACCATAAGGGTGCATAGCAAAACACTAGTTCAGGTCTATCGAGCATGTCTTGTCCTCTAGCCTACTACCAAAACCATCGAAAGTGGACAAACGAGCTCTAAGTAGGTCTCTCATATGAGCGACTGTGATTGCCTCCTACTATGTTTGTAACCTCTCTCTATCTAGGGGATCTTTCTCCCTCACCAATATTTATCTAATCTCCATCCTGCCTCGGTCCAAGGTGAGCCAGAGTCTCCTCTAACAATCGATTCAACTGAGCGCTCTCGATCCCTGATAGATCCTAATTCTGGTCACTGCGTCTCAGAGCATTATGGGAAGCATGTTGTTCTGAGTCATTGGGAACATGGGGTGGTGAGTCCTGATGAATTCCTTCTCGACCACCACCACAACCTCTATCGTGACCTCACCTAGGTGGCATGATCCTACATATACATACCAAGGTATAAGACAAGGTAATGGAACTTAAATCCTACTCAACTAACAACTTAATGGTTTCAACATTATCCCAGAGAACCCAATGTTTAAACTTGGGCTATGATACCATGTGTAACGCCCTACCACGTAACCCTAGAGGATGATGCACTTACAACAGAAGCGTAACAATTTTTTTTTTTGAAGTGCAATTAACATTAAGTAAAGTGAACTACACTTAACACATACATCCTCTAAGGTACATGACATCACTTACATTTGAAACCCACAACATATAAAAGTAAACTAATCCATAGCATATAAATTATACTCATGAAATAAAGAACATAGATCCAATAACATTAAACTTATTTCATAAGATTACAAAGTGCATAATAAAACCATTCATAGATTATAATCTTTCAATATAGTAGTTACAAGGCTCATTTCCAAAATGGTGTATATCATACAAACAATATTACAATTACAATGATACAAGGATTATCCTTGAATACAAATGAGGAGTAGTACATATACAATAACATCTAACTGATCCAATAGAACACAAGAGATGGTACAAAGAAACTGGAACATGTGAAATCTCCAATCTGGAAGATCCTGCCATCACAAACTTGAAGTGGAAACCCAATAGTGTAAGGTGCACATTGCACCCAACCAAGTGGTACCCAAAGGCTCACCCCCCATGCTAGGAGATAGTAAAAGGGATTCCTAGGCATAACCAAAAACCTCAAGGCACAATCAACCAGAAGACTAAACTATACAAGAACAACACATAACATAAAGGTAACAATGCTTCTAGAGAAATAATCAAGTACATCCATTGAACAATACAAATTGTTATCATAGGAGGAGTGTCATCACAAAGTAGCATGGGTTACCCTAGCAGATCTTCCTAAGCCCCAACCCCCATCTTGGGTTACCCTGGTAGCTTCTCACAATCCCCGACCCCACATGCAAATTGATGCAGAATCAAATATCTTTAAAAGAGACAAGATAATGATCTTTCCATTCTAGGCCTTCTCATCTCATCTCAAGTCCATATGAGCCCTTGAGCCTATGGGTGAGGCACAATTAACAAGTTATGTGATTAAAAGATACCCTTTCCCCTAATACTTTTATTTAATTTCCACTAAATTATCCAACTCTCACATGAGTTACCCTGGCACCACTTTGTGCGTTGGCCCCCATTAAGAGCCACTCCCCTACTGAAAATACAAGGATCTAATCCAAAACCCAAGGGTAACCAAAGTGCACAAAAATGGATATTAAATCCCAACCATAATGCAAGAGTCAACACATCTCGTTCGTAGTAACCAGGTGCACTACCCAAGGAAAACAAAGGCTTATCAAAATATCACAATAACCCCCACATACTATTAAAACGTCTGGAAGGCTTACACATTCATGACTAACAGATTTCCCAACTTGCATAAAAAAAATACATCATAATTAAATAAGCAATTTAGGCAAGTAATAAAACTATCATTATGATTTCCTTAATCTAATTTCCATTCCAAGAAAAACAATAATTCATTTCTCAAATAATCTAACTTAATACAATTTCATTTATAGACAATAAATAAATTAAATCTAATTGTTTAATTCAATTTCCCAATTACATCAATATAAAAATCACTTTCCCTTTTCTAAATCATTTCGTTTTTAGTGCATTTACATGCACCTATTAAAATTCATTTTAATATATATATTTGAATGTATACATATTTATATATGTAATTTATATATAATTATATATATACAAATATATATTATTAAATATTTAAAAACTAATTATAATTTCCAAAAATAATAATAAAATATATATAAATATATATACACATATATACACATATATACATAAATATATATAATATATATATATATTTATGTATATATACATATCCATAAATATATATAATATATATATATATATTTATGTATATATACATATCCATATTATATATTAGTATTTATAAAACCAAATATTATAATCAAAATCCCAAAGGAAGGCGGACAAAATATCATAGAAGGCATACCATTATATACCCGGTTGTGCCTGGCACAACCGACTCCCCATTAGGGGATGCGACCTATGAAGGCAGCATTGGGCGTTGCCTCCACAATGTCGCTTCTCTATGGGGGCGGTTGTGGGGGTAACCCCCAGCCATATACAATTTAAAACATTATTTTTTTTCAAAATTTGTCGCGATTTTCTCAAAATCGTCGAATGAACTTTGATTTTGGGTTTTTCCAGAAAATAATTTTGGAAAACACTTATTAAATTATATATGTATTTATATAAGTATATGTATATATATATATATATTAATATATATATATATATATATATATATATGTATATAAATATATCCAAAAAGATTGCTCCAGATGAGCAATTTTTACAAAAATTTCCAAAGGTTTTCAATTTCCCACGCCAAATGAATCTAATTGGGAAAGAAACAAATATCTTCTACAGGAAGATCTTTTCCAATTCAATCAAAGATTTTCTACAAATTTTGATAGGAAAATTTAAATCCATTCCTACAGAGGTTTTCAAAATTTCTATTGTTTTCCTTCTGTGAATTCTATTGTTTAAAAACAATCCATCTTTTCAAAAGAATAATATACTTTAATCTGAAGCTCTAAAAATTTCACGACAATCTTTCCAATTTCAAAACATATGAAGCTTTAGAAACAAATAAAATTTCCTTCATTGTATAGGCAATCTTTTCCAAAACAATAACTAATTTTAATAGCTTTTCCAATTTGTATTATAATAAAACAATAAAGAACCTATTTCAGAAGCTTGAAGAATCAAAGTTTGTAGTAGAGCCTTGCCTTCATATTCCAAATTATCAAAGCCTCTTCCAAAATAATCCTTTTTCCAGAAAGTTGAAAACAAAACCAAAGCCAATTTCCTAAGAACTTCTTCCAATTTTCAACAACCCCAATTTTCAACAACCTCTAAAAGATCTTTTTCCTTCCCGTGAAATAGCCTTTTTCCCTCTTTCAATTAATGCAATTATTCTCTCTATGAATTATTTCCCAACAACAAATATTAATTTCTAACTCATGTCACAATCCCAAAATATCTTCCTAAATTAATCACAAGATATTTCCTCTAAGATATTTTAAGATATTTGTTTATTTAATAATTCAAAATCAAATATTAATTTTACTTATCCATTCATTTAAATTCACAACTTCATTTAATTAATTTAAATAATTAATTAAACAAAGCTTTTATAGTCTAACAACTTAAATACAAAATTTAATCTAATTAATTTTAATCACTATGTAAAATAAATTTAATCTAAATAATTAAATTACTTTACACAATAGTTCTTAAATCTAATTAATTAAATCAAATTTAAAGCTTCTAACAACATTAATCACGATTAAATAAATAATCAATTAAAAATATTATAAACATTAATTAACATTAATTTCCCACAGAGCATACCTTGCAAAAATAATTAAACGACAAGGAAAATTGGGACAACATGACAACAAAGCATGACCAAAACAAGGACTAACGACACACTGTGACTAGGGTTGTGGTTTGACAAGGAAATCCTATTACTACCTCCCAATCAACTATTTCGTTGGGCAATGGACACACTCAAACCTGTGTATCCAGGTGAAGTCAATGTCTTGTACCTACAATCCTACAATCAAAACATATGTTGTACATATATATGGATCATAAAAAATCACATAGTGAAGAGAAAATTGTGGAATCACAGGGCACTCACAAGCAAGTGATGCAGTTTTGTTCCCTTCACCAATATAGTGTCACATCAAAACTAGCAAAACTAAAACATCAAATAGCTACAGATGAACATATATCAATATCAACTCACATAATCAACTATGCTAACTAGAAAGCATGTCATAATGAATAATCATTAGTAGAGTATACCATCACATCTCAATATAAAAACCATCATCGCTATAATTTCAATGATCAAATAACAACATCATAGTATCATAGTCTATCAAAATAAAAGCACTGTCTAAAAACATAAGCAAATCGGAGGGGTGCTACAAAAATCCTATTTTTTAGATTGTTTCATTTAGCATCACCAATATTCTCCACAAGAACATTATGCCTCTTTAAAATGATGGAAATGATTCACATCTCTCAAAACAATTTCTCTTGCAACAATCTTGGAGATGAATTTAGATGTAGTGTGAAAATCAGAACATACTCAAAGGTTCTTAACAACTCTAATAGTTGTACCAAGGGCCATGTTTAACAAACTATTTATTCAATTGCTAAATTTTCACTATGGTGGCAAATAAATGATTCTTTTTCCTTCTATTCCACAACATTAAGTAATATTCTTGAATCTGGAAATACCCTATTGCCTTCATTTGCCAAGCCAATTTATCCAATATAGACTTATTGGGTGTCACCAATATAGAAGATAGTCACCAATGTAGAAAAGTTATGCAATCATCTCATAAAATCTTCTTTATTCCGATTCATCTTGAGTTTTCCTAATGAAATAATGTTTTTGTTATGTGATTATGAGATCATCAAATAATTGAGCTCTACACCCACCTTTCTACTATCAATGTTGTAGGTTTTGAGATTTTTTCCTTATATTTCCATAGGTATTTCTTTTGTCCTCTCAAATTTATGCATTCATGTGTCATTTGGGAGGGTAACTCCATAAAGGTTTTGTTACAACTGAAGAGTAATACATTGTCTTATGTCCATCATGAAAATAACACGGGTTATTATGGGCCAATTTGATAGGAAATGAGTAGATCCAAGAGTATGTTATAGGCCTTCATACTACAACCTTGTTCATGATAGAAGATTCTTTTTTTTTGACATGGAAATAATACATTAAGTGATTGAAATACCAAGGATAGTGAACTATGTAGAAATATATGAAAGGGAAGTGATCAAGCATATGCTACTAAGGAAAGGACAAGAGACACAGGTGGGTAGAGATCTTAAGCAGAAATTGGTGACAATAACGATAAGGAATCAATGTTAAAAGATAGAGAATAGTTCATTAAAAATCATTGGATAGTCCTTAATGCCAAATTCTCATTAACAATGTCAAGGGGCAATGACTTCATTTCAAGAGATAGTCATTTAAAATACATGTCAAGTAGACTGCGTAAAGATAATTGAAGGTAGTGAAAAGTGACAAGTGCAGTGTCAAATGAAAGAGACAACCAATTCTTAAAACTAGGGAAAATCATAATAATAAGTTTAACACTCACCATAAAATGACAGTGAAACAATAATGTAAGGATAGTCATGATAGTGTTTAGTACAATGACCATGAATGTAGAGTTTAGGATAGCCTTAGACTATTAAAGGTAGTCATAGGAAGGACAAGTCATGACTGTCCTCAAGGATGAGTAAGATTTAAAGATAGTCATATCATCATGACTGTTTAGACATATTGATAGTGATAAATGTGCCATGAGATGTAGGACAATAGTAGATAATTGCAGCAAGGCAGTGAACTATTTGATAAAATACTCTGGTAGACATGTATGGAAAATTTTGTAGCATAGACAAGGTAGTGAACTATTTGAAAATTTTCCTCAAAGAAATGTGGTTTCATGAAATTCCATTTCAATCTAATGCAATTGGCAGTTGCTCCTAGTTATTAGTTACGCAATGTGAAGTAATTGCATAACTGCTTAGGTTGAATTTGTAATAAACTATATTGTACATAATTAAATTTTTTTCATCTATCAACATCTAGTTATTAGTTATTCCATGTGAAGCAATGCTTTGAGTTTGAAAGATGTGCAATGCAATGAATGTAATTAACGATACAAATATAAACTACAAAAATCTATTTTCTAAAATTCATTAGTTAAGCTCTTTATTTTATTTTTTATTCTATTATCTTATTAAACATATTTTAATGTGGGGAATAGGATAAGATAGGCATGACTGCAACTTTTGAGGGTATTTCTACCAGGGTAGTTGCCACTACAACATATTGCAAGCCTATTTTTTAGATTGCTTCATTTAGCATCACCAATCATCTCCTCAAAAAAATTGTCCCTGTTTAAAATGATGGAAATATTTTGCATCTATCACAACAATTTTTGTTTAAAAATCCATTTTGTGCATATCCTACAATCATTGCATTCCAAGAGATGACATCTCTTTGAGCCATTCCATCAAACAGTTCGCGTGCCTTATCTATACTTCCACATTTTGCATACATGTCTACCAAAGCATTTCCAACTATAATATCTGACAAAACTCCCCCTTCCGTTATGTTATGATGGATGTCATACCCTGTTCCAAAGCTCCCATTATTAAAGCATCCCAATCAACTTTATCTCATTATTTGATGCAGTGCAATTTGTTGCAAGCCGGGGACTATAAACTCCTATTTTTCCATTTGCTTTGAACAAGATCTCAACATATTTCTATGAAAACAAATGGCTACAAAATAATTTACTTTTTTCTATGCTCATTAAGGTTCTGATAACTAAACCATGCACTCAATAATTCTAGTGCATAAACCAAATTGCAGTAGAATATTTAAAAAAGGTATATCTACAATATTGAAAAAATAAGAATTTTAACATTGCCAACTAAGACCTTAATCATCTAATATTGATATGACCAATAACCATCTAGAAAACTATCAGAAAAACATATCTGAAACTAATGTAGGGCCTTTATAATTGGGTATAGAGGATCCATAAACCAACTCATGACAGAACAATTACGTTACAACTTCAAAATTATAAGAAAACCCATACAAAATTACCAAGTAACTGATACAAATTCAACTTCAAGTTCCGCTTCCATCTTTGTTTCTAATTCTTACAAATTCAGTGATAATCATTTTTTCGATTGTTAAATAATTATGAATACAATAGTCTATGCTCTAAAGCAAATGATTAGTGGATTTATGGATGTGAAACAATTGAAGCATATTTGGGCATAGGTTCTCCAAAAAAGGACAACACGTTGACAAATAGGAGAATGAAGGATATGTACTAATGAAAACAACCTTCGAAAAAAAAGTTGCAAGGAAAAACATGCATGCAATTCAGCTGGATGGGTTGATCAAACACCAAAATTGAATAGTTGAGTCACTATTTGAAAGATGAGTTGGAATGGCTCAATATAGTGGTAGAGTGGGATTTTTTTGGAGAATTTGATTCATAAGGACAAGAAGATGATGCATGGAGGGGTATTCTAGAGTGTTCTTTCTTTTGTTCTTTGTTTCATGATTTTCTCAGGACATGACCATTCTCCACTAGTGTGGACACTAGTGGTAGAAAAAACCAATTCCTCAATGAATCATGTTTTTCTTCCAAAACCCATCTAGTTCAGAATATCTTCAAAATTCCTTTCTAAATTTATAGATTTTGTAAGCCAAGAGAAACACCCATGTTTGGCTTTTGTTCTACAAAGATGATTCCCTTTCAAAGCCTTCAATGAAACTCAACATGTTGGTATCTTGAAACTAATTACTCCTTCAACCTATCAGAATCCTCCATTCATTGACTCCTTGAAGTGCCCCTTCCTGCCTTTTTACCTCAATGATATTGCTAGAGATAGTACACACCAACAACATAGTCAGGTTATTTGAAAATCTGCTAGCACCAAGCTATTTTTTATGCTCAATGTTTCTTATATTTTGTAGATGGCATTAACATTAACCTTTAGTGGATCATTATTGATCACATGGCATGATAATTCCTCTTGTCTAACTAGTTATATATTGATACTAACCACTATTTCCACAAGATGACAAGATCTATAGTCTCTTTGTCCTCTATCGTTGGAGTCCAAGAAGCACTTATATTTGTGTTGCATTTCTACTGTGTTACATGGAAGATGCCTCTATCTATAAAAATACTAAAGCAAGTCTTTATCCATTTTTTTACAATAACATAATCAGAGACACTTCAGACCTTTGTCTTTAAGATGTAGTCATCTCAAATATGGATTTTTGCAGGGGAGGCCCTAGAGTTGTGTTGATTACTTCAATCGGTTCGCTATGGAGAATAAAGGTACAAAGAATCTAGTAAATACAAACATTTCAATTACATATGAGAATAAAATAATAGACCAAAGAAGTCCATTTGTATCATTATTAAAGCATCCCAATCTAATTTGACTTTACACCTACTAATTGTATTTGATTGAAAGTTTCTAAAGCCTTTTCAAAAAATCTATTTTGTGCATATCCCACAATCATTGCATTCCATGAGATGATATCTCTTTGAGGCATTTTTCCAAATAGTTCACATGCCTTGTCAATGCTTCCACATTTTGCATACATGTCTACCAAGGTAGTTGAAACTACAACATCTGACAAAATTACTCTATCCATACATTTCAACCTAAGAATGTTCAGGCACAACATCGATCATCACATCCAAAAGTAAAATAAAATCATCCTTGCATCCCCGGGCACACACAAAAGTTCCTTCATGGTGATGCGGGGAGAGTCCACCATCCCGCACCCTCATGCCCTAGCTCCTTACGACACTGTGGGGGAGCCTAAACTGCAATCACACAAAATTTCATTCATTAGAGATAAGTAGGTGAGGCAACAATCACACCAAATGAAATACCCAACATATGTCTTCCCTGAATTTCTACCAGCCCACCACCCCGTGATGGTGATTGGAGAGGCTCGAAAGTGTGTAGGATGGATGTCCATACCCTATTACAAAGCTCCCATTTTAGCACAAGCAAGGAGGATGTTGGCAAAGGTTGTCGAATTTGGCTTTACACCTGCTAATTGCATTTTCTTGAAAATTTCAAAAGCCTTTTCAAAAAACCTATTTTGTGCATATCCCACAATCATTGCATTCCATGAGACCACATTTCATTGAGGCATTTTATCAAACAGTTCATGTTCTTTGTCTATGTTTCCACATTTTGCATACATGTCTACTAAAGCAGTTTCCACTACAACATTTGACAAATCTATCCTATATTCTTTGATGGATTTCTATACCCTATTGCTAAGCTCCCATTTTGTCACAAGCTAAAAGGATGTTAGCAAAGATTGTAGAATTTGGCTTTAGAACCGCCAATTGCATTTGCTTGAAAGTTTTGAAAGCCCTTTCAAAAAAATCTATTTTTTGAATATCCTATTAAGTTGTGAGAGAGATCTTTTGTAAGATTTATTCAATAGATCTTTTTTTATGATCTTGTTTATCAAGTCCAACAATTGTTAGTTTTTTATTGATAATGTTCTATAGATTTTTCATTATGGTCTAACTAGGAAAACTTTAAAAAAATATCATTGATCGAGTATTGAAAACTGTATTTTTGCTTTTTAGGTCCTCTCTTTGTTGTTTTCAATAATCCTTCGTATCATCGTTTCACCCACAAGGATCGATTATGATAGTGATATGACTACAAAAGAATAAGAGGACCTTCTCAAAAGGCAGTGATAGTCATTTGAGGTTGAGCAACACTTAAAGACCCATGGATGATAGGGTTACACTGAGATCCATAAGTAGAAGACACTGGGACATTTGAAATAGTATAGTGAGAAGTGTGTGAAGAGATTGGATAGTTTCAATCTAACTTGGAAATAGAAGGTCTTGATCAAATGGCATCATGGCAATGACAGTGTTTCCAAAACAATTATGACCATGGTAGAAGAACTCGTCAAACTTGAGTGAATATGTTTTCAAATGAGGATGTATGCTAGTGAGGATTGAAAAGATAGTCTGTGAAAGAGCTTCCAACCTATGCATGAAGAAAACCTACAAGTGACTTTCAAGGGGTAGAGATTCATGTAAAAGATAGTGATCATGCAAACTTTAAAAGATAATCTTAGATTCAATGAGAACTATGCAAAGGTTACAATCTTGCCAGTGTCTCAAGAGGCATTTAAAGGGGTAAGGAGACAACCTTATAGTCTACATTTGACAATGCCAAATCTCATGATAGTCAAGAGTCTTCATGTTAGATGCATGAACACCTAGGACAATACCATAGAGTTGGTACAAGTGAGCAACAACAAGGTTGAGGGTTATCATGAGCTATCTACCAAGACATAGATATTTTGCAACAGTAGTATCATAATGGGATGTTGATTTCTATATTAGAGATAAGGATAGATTTTCACTGCAGGTAACAATTTACAATGGCAACTTATAAACTAGAGCAATTTGGGTGCATGAGATGGGATCTTGATAGAGATGACTGTGTGATCTTAAACTAGGACAGTGAGCTTCATGGGATAGTCATGGACTTTTGAAGAAGACATCTATGAATGTCTTTGTGCTTCTATGCTATGATACTCAAAAAATCAATTTCTTTTTCATTCTTTGAGCTATGTATTATAACCATGAAGGTTTTTTTAGCAAAGAGAAAGCATTGCAACTTATTTTCAGATTTGTATATTGTTTGTAAGCATTTTTTATCAATAAAACAAGTTTTTTTAACTTTCTCAAAGTTGTTTCATTGTGCAAGCTTCAAAATATACTACTAAATATACTAATGACTAAACATATTACTAATTGATGTTAATTAATAATTAAACCTCAAAAGCATTGTCTCATTTCTAACACTTTTAGGAATAAATCAACTATGAAGAAAAAAAATTAAATAAACTACCAATTGAATAAATATACTAAAAAGTGATAGAAATTAGTGAATGAATATGACTAAATATACTATTAATTAACAAAAATCAATGAATAAATATGACTAAATATACTACTAGTTGATGGAAATCAATGAATAGTGAATAAATATGACTAAATATATGACCAAATTGATCAAATGACTAAATGTACTATCAATTGACATAAATCAATGAATACAAAAATTAGTGACTAAATATATGACCAAATTGATCAAATGACTAAATAAATGATTGGCAATAAAATAATAATGGTCACGTGACCAAGCTCAGAGAATAATGACTAAATATATGACTAAATCAATGACTAAATTAACAACTAAATATACTACCAAATCAATCAATCAAAACAACCAATAAATGACTAAAAATGGTTTAGTCATCAATCTGGTTGCATTATATATGACTGATAATAAAGTACTAATGGTCATGTGACCAAGTTCAGTCATTTATAAGTAGTTTTTAGTAGTTTTTTCAGTCATATTTTTTTGTTTCTGTACTAGTGTAATGAGTGAGCTTGGCATCCTTAGTTTGGTAGTTTTCATTTATTTGGTTTATAAATAGCTAGGAGTCTCCATAGACTTTCAATTCTTATATCTATCATTGAATTGCTATCCTTAGACCTGTGATTAGGGCTTCATACTCAACAATGTTTTTAGTACATGGAAATGATAGCCTATATGACTTTAGAATACAATCACCTTGAGAGGTGATAAAAATAATACCCACCCATGATCCATGTTGGGTGAATGATCCATCAAAGTACATTTTCCACTGATCTGTTAGATTGACAAGGAACACTAATTCATCAGGGAATTCTAATATCAACAGATTCTCTACATAGATAGGTACCTCTGATAGTTGGTATGTGATCACTTGTCCCTTAATTTCCTTGCGCTCCATGTACTCTATGTCTAACTTAGTCAAGATCATTACCCATTTGGTCATTCGCCTAGTGAGAGTTGCCTTGGATATAACATGCATTTCAATGGGTTGATCGTTACAATAAGCTTGACTTGATGTAACAACATGTAATGTCTGAATTTTTATGAAGCAAAAAATACCGCTAAGAATTCTTTCTTAATGGATGAGTAGATCATTTCATAGCCACCAAGCTCCCGTTGATGTAATAAATATCCCTTTCTTTCCCATTTTCATCATATTGTGCTAGAAGAGAACCTAGTGGTGTTGATGGTGTTGAGATATACAAGATCAACGGTTTGTTCGGTATCGAGTACATGAGAACTAGAGGTGTTAATAGGTAGTCCTTGATTTTTTAGAAGGATTTATCACATTTTTTGTCCCACTTATAAGTTATTCCTTTATGGAGAAGATGAGAGAAAGGGTGAATTTTATCTAATAATTGTGCTATGAACCTTCTGTTGGACTATAACATTCCTTGTAACCCTCTCATATGTTTCAATTTTTATGGTGGTTCCATGTATATGATGGATTTAACATTTGTTGGATTAGTTTCTATCCCTCTTTGTGAGATGATATAGCCAAGGAGCTTCCCTGACGTAACCCCAAAGACACTTTTTTGGATTCAGTCGTACCTTGTATTCTTCAAGTTTATCGAAGATGGGTCCCAATAATTTTATGTGCTCTCTCCTTTTCTTTGATTTTACCAAAATATCATCCACATAATCTTTGATTGTTTTGTGGATCATGTCATGAAATATGAGGGTCATTTCTTTTTGATAGGTTGCTCCTGCATTCTTCATCCCAAATGGCATCATGTTCCAGCAATATGTTCCTCATGGATAGGTGAATGTAGTTTTGTGTTAATCCTCCTTGGAAATCATGATATGGTTATAGCCTAAAAATATGTCCATGAGTGAAAACATTTCATGCCTAGATATTAAATCCACAATGAGGTTGATGCTAGGAAGAGGGAAATCATTCTTTGGGCATGCGTTGTTTAAGTCCTTGAAATCCGTGCATATTATGATGCCCCCATTGGGTTTGGAGACTAGTAATAGGTTTGAAACCCACTCAGGATAATACATCAATTAGATGAATCCAATGTCAAGAAGCTTTTGTAACTCAAGTTTGACCAAGGCTTCTATCTGAGGGTGCATCTTTCTTAATTTATTCTTCACTGGTTTGGCTTCAGGATAAACTGCTAAGTGATGCACAACCACTTTTGGATCAAGCCCTGGCATATCTGTGCATGACCATTAAAAATTGGTTCTTCACTCTTTCAAGAACACTGCTAGGTTTTTTTGTTCTTCGTCTAATAAGGATTCGGCATAAAAAGGGATCTTGGGTGCTTTGTCAGTTTTGACATTGATTGGAGTTTCCTTTTTTGCTAGAACTGCTAAATTTTCTAGATGCATTACACTAAGGGGGAGATTGAATCCCTCATCCATGGGTTCCTCAAAGAGGATTTCACCCTTAGATGCATCCTTTCTTTTTACTATTTTAGGATCAAAAAGTGCCATAGTGTGTTTTTCACTTAGGGATCTGCATGTTAGTTGCATTTCATCAATTTTGCGACTTAAGGATTCAATCATTTCCCCTTAGTACACCCCTGTGTCTAGCTCTATGCCAAAACTTTCTTTGTGATTTTCCCATGGTAAATTATCATGGAGTCCCATGAATTTTGAGATTGCTTCATCGTTTTTGAATAATCTGGAATTGGTGGTCCTCGTTGGTCCAATTCAATGACTTGTGGGTATACTAGGATTATTTCATTCAGTTGATTGCTCAAGATGAAGGATGTTGTGGATATCATGAAAAGAGATTTATTATCAAATAGGTTGACAACATCGAGGGGGAAGTCATCTAGGATAGTATCATGTGATGTAGGTAACCTAGAGGAAGCCTCATCTCATTTAGCGGAAGTAGCTTTTCCCAAAAGGGTAACCTTGCTAGTAGTACAACTTAGGTCGAGATTCTTTAGACATTTCTTAGGAATAATGGGTTCTAGCAAGTCATTTTAACCTAGTTTCTCATTCTTATTATATCTCATCCCTTCATTAGCTACAAGCCTTTGCTATCATCTTCCATGGGAAGAATAGGGATGGGTCGTTCATCTTGATAGAGTGGTTTAGAGACATCCTCCTCATTGATATCTTCTTTGTTCAAATCCCCCCACTTGGTGAAGGTGGTAGCTACCATCTTGATAGTTCCAGGCACTTCATTTCTAGATGTGTGTTTTTGATGAGATTTGGGAAAAAGAGGTAGCTCTCCCAACAAAAATGTGTCCTTCATTAGTTTATAGTTTCCACAACCATCATCTTGGATCATTGCTTTGATGTCAAGAATGTTCTGCATAATGGGTGTTTTCATTTTTGAGGTAGATGCAAGGGATGATGGGTCAAAAAATGAGGAAGATGGTGTAGGTCCTTCATCATTTTTATGGATCTAGGGTATCTTTTAAAACTTGGCCTCAAGATTTTTGTAGTAGTAAAAAGGCTCAAGATCAAAATGAATGGTAACTTCTCGGTCCTCAAAAGGAAAATTTACACATTGATGGTAGGTCAAAGCTATAAATTTTAGGGCATGGATCCATGGTTGACCAAGAATGATGTTATAGGGGAGATCAAGGTCTAACACTTGGCATGTAGTCTCTACAATGATGGGTCCCACTTGGATTGGTAGTGTGATGAAGCCTTGCAATACCTGCTCTTGATCATCATATGCTCTGATGATGGTACTCTTTTTTTACTCAATAGTATCCTCTAAATAGCCCAAGTTTTTGATCAGCTGAAGGATGCATATGTTCATACCAACACCTCCATCTAATGAGAATCTTTTAAACTTGTTCTTATGAACAATGACCTTGAGGTGTAAAGCACAATTATGATATGGTTGCAATGGCAGGTCTTGTTCCAAGAAGGTGAGAAGATTAGTAGTGATATGCCCTACCATAGCTTGAAAATATTTTGTATCAATATCCTCAGGGACGAAAGATGAACATAGAGCTTTCTCTAATATTTCCCTATGTTCAGGGATAGCCTTAATAGTTCTAGGATTGATATCTATGCAGGGGTCTTCTTAAGCTGATCTAGGAGATTATACTTGCTAGGGTTTGATGTAGGAAAAGTAGATTGTGCCCTAGATTGAGATGGGACTCCTTGGATGGTGAATTTTCCATGTCATGTGGTGACCCCACACTCCACACTAGGCCCTTTTATGGTGATGACAGTGATGACACTATCACACGAAGTGACAACATTGGAATAGGTATGATGCACGTTTGTGTAATCCTTAGATTTTCTAGTTGTAGACACATAAAATATACAGATTGATCCTACACACTTGATCCTGATCTTACCAACTGACCTTAAGTCGATTGTTGGCCATTTTGGCACTTTTTCAGGGCTTGAAACTTTCATCTTGGCCCTAAAAATGGAAATTTAGTGTTTTTTTCTAGTTTTTTTAAAGTTATTTTTGTTAATAACTCTAAACTCATGTTTCAAATTAAGGAGGTTAGTTTTAAATTTATCCTATCTTAGTTTTTGGAAGTTTTTGGGGAAAAATAGGACTCTCAAATTTATGCATGCGAAATTACCAAAAATGGAAAAATCAGACAATTGTTGAAATCTACCAAAAAATGTTGGCTTGATCAAAAGTGAAGGAATGAAAATGAAGGCCAAGGTTTCTTTATGATTCTATCATTTCATTGTATCAAGTTTTTTTAAACACTTTAGGGAGAAATTGTAATCCCTCTTCTAAGGATTTGTCATATTCTTGCTTTTATGACTCACTCGAATTCGTTTGGGCTTAAAAAGAGAAAAACAAAGGGATTTAAAAGAATCATAGGAAAAATCACTAGATTTTGTTTTGGGACTTAACAAATGAACAAACAAATATCACACTTGTAAATTGGTGCTTAAAAATATTTTGTATCATTTCTTTATGTTTAAAAAAATAACATGTGTACTCTTTGTTTTGTAATCTCTTTCACAAGTTAATATCATCAAAAGGACGTATGCACTTATCTCGCACTTCATAGCGATCTTGAGAATCAAAATTATTTTTGTGATATTAAGTTGTCTAAGTGATTACCTCCACATCTCAATTTGGGTTCCTAAAATTGATCAAAATCTTATGAGTGTGAGTGGAGTGCATCACGAGTGTTCTCTCTTTGTTTCTCAACAAAGATCGATCAAACTACAACTGTACTTGCTCGCTTTTGTTTATCCATAGAGGGCCTACCCAGTGGGAAAAAGTAATTACCCTAGGGAATGACCCAACCGAGAATATGCTAAAGCCAAGCAACTTCCAATTGGTATATAAGTGTGGGTACTTGAGGAAAGTTCAAGTATCACGAGGATCATTCTGGTAAGAAGGGAGGCAATGGTCTCTTACTGCATGGATGGTCCTCCATGAATGGAATGCCCATATTAAAACCCCTTGTTTAGCAAGGCCAAAATACTTGATCTATTTGTTGGTGCAAGAACGATCTTTCTAAAGATGTCCCACACTTTCTTATGACTCTTGGTAGAGATGAGAAGTATGCCATAGGAGTTTCATGGGTATTAATGCTTGGCTAACCCAAGAAGTGAGTGCACTATAAGGGGGAGCTTGTGTGGTCAATCATCTAATCATCCACTAAGAGTAGGCGTAGCTAGAGAAATCCAAGTGGGAACTCAACAAATATTGCCTCATTTCATCCATAGGGTTGTGCATATTCTTGGAATTGAAAACACTTTGCTTGGATCTGAAACATTGGAAAAACAAACATTCAACATGATCATCAAATTTAAAACCCTTTAGAGGAATAAAATGCCTTTGAAAAAATCCAAGTGCTATTGCTTTCCCTAGGGATTTTATTCTTAGAGGTTTCTAAGTATTTGGATTTACATCTTAATTTTCTCTCACTAAAGTCAACATTAGGGAACTATTGCCTTGATTTCTACATAATGGACCTTGTGGGATGAAAAGAAATTAAGACATAGACATTTAGTTTGAAAAGCTAAGCAAGAAGGTGTGGATGTGGTAAAAAAAGAATAAATCTAACCAAGATTAAATCAATTGAACCCCACACGTGCTTGTTATCTCTTTGGCCCGAATTACTCTTAGGGAAAAGCATGTTCTTCACTACCTTGGTCTTGTAAATAGGTCCTTCTTAGGTTCATTTAGGATAAAAAAATCAATCATTTCATCCATTCAAAACATTTATCATCCCATTTCACAAACAACTTTTGAACCATTGGAAAAATCATTCATACTAGACTTTGGGTAAAATCCTTCAAATCAACATCAAAGTCATCTTGTTTGGCTAGGTGTGTGTAGATGCATCCTTCTCCATACACTTAGTCAAATTATCATCTTATGAGAAATTTTATCCCATGGATAACATCCAACATCTTGGGGTCTATTTATTCATTATCCAAATCCAAATCCAAATCAAAATCCAAAAATCCCAAAGTCTAGTATTCCTCCAAAGTTCTCAAAAGTTCCAACACCCATGTCACTCACCCTTTCATCTTTCATCCCATCATTGGTCCTAAATCCCTTAGAGGTCAACAAGTTCAAAACACAAGAAAACGTGGAATATAAGCTTGATTCATACATCATGAGTAATCCAAGTCAAGCAAGCTATCAAAGCCAATACTCACATTTGTACAATCCATACATGGGATCTTTATCTCCTCCAAATTTCAATAATACAACAAACGTGACTTTTCCCAACCTGGATTTAGGAACACAAAACCTCAATGATATAACAAATGTGAGTTTTCCCAATCTGAATTTTGGAACACCTTTTCCTATGGTAGATTTAAATCAAAGCCAAAACTTACAAATCTATCATCCAAAAAATCGATGCATGAGTCTTCCAAAAAACATTATACCACCAAATCCATACATGCCAAATGTGACTGTATCAAATCCAAGCTTACCAAACATAAACATATCAAATCCATACTTGGTAAACTTTGGGATGGATATGTTTGCAAATCCCACCAATGTTGTTTAAAATCCAGGCAATATGTTGACAACTCCATGTATTGATCCAAGTCAAGGTAACCCCATGCAAAATCAAATTTACCTAAATCTAAGCAACGTGTTTCCTAATCACAACAATGTTCAATATCAACCAATAATGCCAAATCTAAGCATCATACCAAATCATAACATTGTTCAAGATCAATTCGTTCATGATTCCATGCAAAAACCACAAGTATACATGCCAAATATGCTTGCTCAACAACCAAGTCAACCATATCAAGAATGTCAAGGTCAAATCTTGCAAAACAAAATTGCCACACTCAAAAAACTCATTGATTCATATCACCAAGAGACATCTCCACCCCAAAATCAATACACTCCTCCATTGGTTGAACCATGTCATCAAAGCATTGAGTTGTCTCCACAACCATATCTAGAACAATATCTCCAATATCGAGAGGTTAGATATCAACAAAATCAACAACAAACCAATCACCCCATCTCAAAGATCAGTCATCACATCCCAAAGATCAATCACAACTACCCATCAATGAGCACCTTGAAGATGTTTCTACCCCATCCAATGATCAAATCAACATTCATCAAGAGACACTTTTTAGTGATCTATTTCAAGATGTGTTAACATTATTTGATCCTATTCACATAATCCATGATCTATCGACCAATGATCATGTTGAAAATGTCTCTACATCACCTAATGAGTTAGATGAAATATCTCAAGAATTTATTCCAAAGCATGATCAACATATTTCACCAAAGTCTAGCAATGGTCCTTTCCAAGACATATTCACATCCTTTGACCTCATGGTTATAGATAATAAATAGATACTCAACTCACCATTTGATCCAAGTCCAGTCAAAGCTCAAGAGGATATTGATCCACTTCCCATTCCTAGTGAAGATATCCAGGAACCCTTTGTAAGTAATCCATCCTTTGAAATTGACCCATGTCAAGAACTTGATCCAAAGTATGTCAAAATAATTTCCAACATTAACCAAGATCAAGAATTTATATCTCCACAATACTACAATGATCTAATGGACACTCTCTTATCTATACAAGATGTCGCAAAGGATAATCATATCCATATAGCACATACTCCTCCATTTACTCATAAGATTCTTTCTATGGATGGAAATGTAGATGATCTTCATTCAAAACAAGAGTCTCATACTCTTGACATCATTACCAAGGAACAAGAGTTTCCTACTCTTAACATTTGTACACATGATCAAGATATAAAAAAATCTAGAGACATCAGAAATGGGTCATGAAGAAGGCTCCTATAGAAGTGATGAATTAGAAACGTCCTTTGAAATGAATCATGAGGAAGAATTTTATGTGGATGGTGGATCATCGACGCCTCTTGAAGAAGCATTAAAATTAGATATTTCACAAGATCAAGCCAAAGATATCAATCAGGAAGTCATCCCACATATGGAGGATCCTATCACTTATAAACTTGGATCACTTACCTTTTTTAGAGGAAGCTATCTTATCAATGAAGAAGTTTTCACCTTTGAAAATCCACAACAGAGTAGAGAAGGATTAGCACCCTTCTTCCAAGATAAATCATATCCTATTGCAAGTAAAAAATTTTAACAGATGAATTATCAAGGTAGAGGATTAGGCCTACATGAACAGGGTATCCTAGAACCAGTACAGATTATTGACAATCCTAAGCATCAAGGTGTTGGTTATTCAGTACTGGGGGAAAATTCATCTCAAGAAAACATCAACATAGGGAGCACGAAGGATCCTTATGATGAAACTAATGTCAATACTACAACTCGTCACATCACGAATCTTCATCCATGCATCACCCCATCTATAAATCGGGACCAACATCAAAATAAAGATTAGAATCAAAGCACAAAGAATGATATTAAAGAAAAAGAAGCTAAGAAGCATAATGGACAAATCAAATACACATGGATACCAAAAAATACAAAGAAAGATTATCCCTATCAAACTCCATCAATCAAAGAAACTATGGGGAAAAATTAAAAAGGGGCAAGTATCCATCAAAGATGTCCACAAAGGAAAAAACAGGCCCTTCTCAAGCAACGTACAAAGTATATCAAGCAATTGGTCCTAATTCCATGCACACTTTTGTATCCACCCATCATTTATCATCTTCCCAAGTTTAGAGAGTCCAAACTATCAACCAATCCATCTTTTATTCCTAAACACACTCCACCATCCATGCCTCCACACATGATATCCAATTATCATATTGACCATGTTTTGGAAATGACCCTTCATCATAAGGATTCAAAAGGCACTCTATTGCGATGTGTGCACAAAGACAAAGTTAACCTTGGCATCAACAAAGGAAAACAAAATTCTCAAAAGTTCCATTCAAGTGCATGTATCTTGTTAAAGAAATTTCTTCAAGTAGGATATCGATGGCACATTATGAAAAAAGAATCAATGTCAGTAGTACCAAGTGGTTCAGCATGATCTTAAAATCTAAAAAATATAAAAATATAAAAATAAAATAAAAATCAGAAAAAGGATTGAAAACAGTAAATAAAAAAATCGTCCTCTAGTGAAAACCACTTCGGTGGTGCTTTGGACATGTACCATGATGAAAAACTAGCAAACATGCGTCATGTGTAGAATTGAGTATTTGTGTGTGCTAGTTCAATTGGAAGCATCTCATCCCATCCATAATAAATCCAATGTTCCATCCATCTCATCCATAATAAATCCATTCATCCATGAACCATTTATCCAATCCACTTTCATCTATTTGAATCCATCTTCTACCTTATCTTGACAAAGTTTTGATGCACATTGTTGGTGTAATTAATTATTTAATTACACTTCATTAAGTTTACTTAGGTTTTTCTTAGGTAATAATTAGTTTACTTAATTAATAAGTAAGCTTTATTTATTTGAGTTGTTTTAGGTCAACATTAGGGTTGCATACATTGTTTTTATAAAGAAAATCATCTCATTGTAATTTCCTAATTTTGAATAATATCAATTTGCACATCTTCATGCAAAGCTCTGCTTTTTATTGTTTTTCTCTTATGTGGAAGGCCTTTTGGTTTGCATGTCTGATCTTGGTTTCTAACATGGTATGAAAGCCTTGACATGCAACCCCTTCTCAGATTTTAGAGAAAATCATTGCAAAGAACGTTTGAGATTCCTCGAGGGTTTCTCACCTTGAGTTCATTTATAAAGCATTTTGGATCAGATTGGGCATCTCCATTGGATTCAGAGCACTATAAAAAGTGAGGATTGACTTTCATTTCACTGATTTTGGTCATCATTAAATAAATCTGTGAGGGTTTCAAGCTCGGTGATTTTTTGCAAGCTCTGGGGGTAGCTTATTTTTAGGGGTACTTTGGTCAAAAATGAAGGTCACCATCGCGTTCACAATGGCCAAAAACCCTAGGAATGCCTTTCAAATCATTGATTTTGGAGCAGTTGGTTTCTGAGGAAAAAAACTTTTGCCAGGGAGGCCTACAGCCTCCCTAGCACGCTTCACGAGGCCCAATTTCTTGAAATTCATGCCAAAAAAAAAAAAAAGTGCTTTATTTCTTATGTGGCAAATACAAATTCAGTCCATCATCAAGCAACCACCTAGCAGCAACCAGATGGCCACCCAACGGCCACCACTGCCCAATCTCGTCGTCGTCGGCTCAGCCCCCGCAAGCGCCTCCTCTGCTAGCCGCGGTCCTATGGGGGACCAAGCACTCTACGCCCAACACTCGGCTAGTTTAGCCCTACACAGTGGTCATATAGATGACCAAGGGCTCCACCCCAGCCCTCTGCCCACAAGCCCCTGGCCGCACATAGGACCAGGGGCTGAAATTATTTTAGCCCCCTGGGCTGCTTGTAGGCCAAATTGGCCATTCTGGAGCACTTTTACAAAATCGGGCGTAAATTTTGCATACAGTGTCCATTTTTCACAAACAAGATACTGTTGGAAATCTGATTCTGATGCCAATCTAGTGGTGGAGGTATTTTTTTATGATTTTTCTCTAGTTTTATTTTGTAGGTCCTTGAACTCAGATGTTGTTGTTTTCATTCCGGAGGGCATATCTTTTGACTCAGTGATCCTTTTTTTTCCATTCTCACGGAATTGGAAAGATGGTTCAATCCTCTAGATAGATCTGAGGTCCATCTTTATTAGGGAGGAAGATGTGGACTTTTTCTTTTGCATGCATTATATTTTTGTTTTCATGCTCTGGGTTTGTATTTTCTCTTTAGTTTATGCATGTTTTGCATTCTCTCCTTTTACAATCATGGGTTATTGTAATAAATGAACTGATATAAAGTTCCATCAGGGGGTTTTCTTGCATAATAATCTGATTAGAGTGTAGTTTCACTTTGATCTCCATCCTAATTATTAATGACAACTCACATGGGTTGTATTTGGTTTCTTAGTTTCTTTTGGTCACATCTTGCGCATAACTTGACACATATCATATTCGCATTGGTTCACACTTCAGATTAAGAGTCTATGGTTATTGATCTGCATTGGGTCACATCTCAGTTTGAGGGCCACTAAATTTGTGGTTAATGTTCTAGAATCTTCATGGTACTTGCTCCTATGGATCAGTTTTAGTCACAATTTGGCATCGACATCGAGATACATGGCTTCCAGATTCTTTCATCATATAATTCCCTCTTATGGGGGCATCATTTATCATCTACTGTTTCTTCACAGATTCCAGGGTTGTTCTCATTTGTTATTTTTCCAGTGTTCCGTGGCATTGGGTCTGTTGTTGCTTTTTCATGATTCCTTGAGTCAATTAGTGACTCTCATCTGGTTTCAGTAGTAAACAAAAGTATCTTTCCTTGCTTTCCAGATTCAGGTTCTAGTGTTACTCCATAGTGTTCTTCTAGTGCTTCTTTGTAGTAGGTCATCTCATTGAGGGGTGTTTTGTCCCACTGGGTTTTCTCCTCTTTCTCTTTCATTGCATTTGTAGATGGGTACTTGATCAGGCCTTGTTGTTGGGACCCATTCATGTTTTCTTGCATTCATCTTAGTTTTAGGTGCGTGGTTTTTTAGTCTCCCTAAGTTGCACTTGAGGGAGGGTGTTGGTGTAATTAATTATTTAATTACACTTTATTAAGTTTACTTAGGTTTTGCTTAGGTAATAATTAGTTTACTTAATTAATAAGTAAGTTTTATTTAGTTGAGCTATTTTAGGTCAACATTAGGGTTGCATACATTACTTTTATAAATAAAATCATCTCATTGTAATTTCTTAATTCTGAATAATATCAATTTGCACATCTTCATGCAAAGATCTGCTTTTTATTGTTTTTGTCATATGTGGAAGGCCTTTTGGTTTGCATGTATGATCTTGGTTTCTAACACACTTTATACATGCTTATGGTAAACATCTTAACATGAGTCATTTTCATTGATCTTATCCTACCCAACGTTATTTGAGCCTTGAAGAATTATCCCAATGATCATCCTCTATTCAAACAACTTATCTTGTCACAAGATAATCCTTGTCATCCTTTGCATGATTACCATATCCATCCATCCATCCACCTACCCAAGAATCCACCCATGTCCTTTCAAACATTGTTGGAAATTGGGGGCAAATATTTACATCTTGCTTTGAGAATAAATCTTGATCTATCTCTTCCAACTTATGTGGTGATTTGAACATTGGCAAACATGAAATTGAATTGGTTAGAACACTTGTGAGCAAAAAAAAAGCCAAATCACTAGGCCATGGCATATTTTGACAAGAAGATGTTCCTTATCAAGCTTTATCTTTCATCATATATTGATCCAAGCAATCAATATCAGTTGCATCTAATTTTCACTTCGGTGTCACATCGAATCATTCAAACAACTTTTTTTCCAAGCCAAGCTTCAAAATCTTGATCAATCAAATCCAATCAATCCTTCATCATCTTTGGATATCCTTCCCAATCCTTGTGCTCCTTAACACTATCCTTGCATTTTTGTGTATCCTCAACAATGTTATCATCATCAATCCATCAATTTGATCAATCAAACCTAGCTTTTTTTTCAACAAAATTACAAAATAGAGCACTAATATCATCACATATCCATATCCAAATCGTCAAAATTATGTGAAAATCCAAAAACATGTCAAAAAAATAGAGTCGTAATCAAACTGCATCGTCTTTGAGCTTAAATGTAGGTAAGACTAATCTTTGATGAGCCCCTGAGACACAAAATCCAAAAACATTCATAAAATCTCATAAAACACAAAAACATTAGAAATTTTGAAAATCAAAACATTTATAAAATCTCAAAAAACCCAAAAACAACCTCAAAACATTTTAAAACACCAAAAAAATCCAAATATTTGAAAAAACCCAAAATGGTGCATTTGTCCCATTTCACATTTACCCGCAATAATCTCATCCATAATAAACCAATCATCAACTTTATCCTTTGGCAAAACAAACAAAAACAACCACAACAATTACCAAAAGCAAACTTTTAAATGCAAAATCAAACTCTTGATTGTTTTCACAAACATGCCAATCGACCTTATATCAACGGCCTTTTTGAACAACCTATCAACTTGCTACAATCCACTAACATGTCCTATGATGCATCCTTCCTACAATGGGCATTATCTTTTGGCAAAATCAGTTTTGATACTTATCCTAAACAAAACACATTCCCTTGGCTAGCGGTATGAAGAACATTGGATTCTTTGTTCACTTGATCTTTTCTTTAATTTATCTTATTGTGCTCACTCCAAGGACCTCTTGATGATTTCTAATCAAAAAAAATTAGAGAGAAAGGAATGGGGCAATGATCATTATCTTTCATTTTCTATGCTTGTTGGACGTTCTTGCAATATAACTTTGGCGAATACTTGCTTTGTTAGGTATGTATGGAGGGTGTTTTAGGTGTCTTTTTGACCACATAAGAAGGTTTTCCTTTCTATTTTTTGGTCCAAGATGTTTGAAAAATATGAAGTACATCCTAGTGAGGTTTCTGTATGTCAAGTGTGAACAAGGATACTCCTATTTGTTTGTAAAGTCAAAGTCCATCGCACTAGGTACAACGCCATCCTGGTTCTTTATACCTTGATGCATCGTATCTATGTCTTTTATCAAACATAAGGTAAATGGCCCTTTTAAAATCCCAATTCCTGATCAGCAATACATCATCATCATCATCATCATCATCATAATCATCATCATCATCATTCATCATCATATCTAATAAACTCTTAATGCTTCATGGACTTGTTGGATCCTCTTGTCATTAATATTTTCTTCTTATTCTTCTATCTTTGCTAACATTTCTATCCAAAATTGGTGTTGTATCAAAATATACACGAGGCTACCCATGGACGATGACTATCTATACATCATCAAAATTGTCTATGTCAAGTATCCGATCTTTCTAAAGAATTATCTTTCATCATCTTATCAATAGAACCACTCCTCTCACATTTTATCGTGATCTCGAATAGAAAATCAAAAATTTTTGCTTGATCTCTCGAAGGGGCAATATACTAGCATAATCCTTCTCATTGGGGCAGCAGTGGGGCATCTGAGAAAATAAAAATAAAATTGAATTTTGATCTTGGTAGCTTATTCTTTGAACCAACACAATAGGTACATTTCTTCAAAGAGGGGCAAAATGTAGACACGAAAACTATACAGATTGATCCTACACACCTGATCCTGATCTTACTAACATCGTTTCTTCCTAAATCATCCCCTTTACTAATTAATTTAATTAAATAATCTTTATTTGATTAAATTTATCATATTTCCTCTCTTAATTATATAAATCAAATTTATCTGATTAAGTCCTTCTCTTCCATTAATTAAATAAATCATTTTATTTAATTAATCCTATAATCCCCCTTTTAATTAAATAATTCATTTTATTTAATTAATCTCTAAAGTCACCTCATTTAAATTAAATAAATCTATTTTTATTTGATTTAAAACTAATAGCATTCTCCTTAGTTAAATAAATCAATCTTTATTTAACTAAATTTAAATTCATATTCCTCTCAACTTTAATTTAAGTTAATCCAAAAATCTAAGTCAAATTGTCAAATCAGCTAATTTCTACTTAAATTGATCAAATCATGATTAATCCTAATCCTAATCACTCCAATCCTCTAGATTTTGCAATTTTCACAATAAATCAATTTATTTGATTTATATATTCATCATTTTCCATTCAAAAGGGCATCTTTTGTGGAATATTCTTCTAATTCAAAAATCCCTCCAAGAGGGATGAGTACTTCCAACAAGGCATTAAAGGCCTCTTACATGTCCTTTGTCTTGAGCCAAGTGACATTAACTCCATTTCTTCCTCCCTCCAACAAGCCAACTTTCAAATTTCAAATTTGAATCTAATGCATTTATGTGCACATTCATCAAAATGTGTTCATTCCTCCTCCAATCACATATGGACAAGTGGCCTTCTCTCATTGGTTGGTCTTTTGTCCCACATTCATCCAAATCCTTCAATCTTCTATTCTTCAAATCTATAAATATAGGGCCTCTCCTATTTAATTGATCATCCACAATTCATGCAAGCTTACTATACTCAATTTCATTTGCAACTTCATCCATTTTCATCATAGTTTCATAGTTTTATCAAGGTTATTAGAAAATTGCATCAAGGAATCAAGAATCATCATCCAAGATCATCAAATCAAATCAAGGAGTTAGGAAAGGGCCATTTTATACACATAAATGGCACCACTTCCCCCATGGGATTGAAATTTTTCTCATTAGAATAGGATTCAACTGCTTTCATTGTGTTGTTCTTCATTTATTTTCCTATTTTGATGTTTCAATCTAATTTCATGGGGAATGTTGATTCTAACTTGCATTTTGATCTAATCATGTGTCTGTTCTTTTTGTTTGTGCAGGCATAGATTCACCATTCACACGAGTGTTGTTTCCTTTGTTATGATCTAGCATAGGGTTCTTGTATATATTAAGATCTTGATTTTTGGTTGGTACTTCAACATATATGACTTCTCTCTATAAGATCTTCGATAATATTTTGATCCTCATGCAGTTCGTTGTTTTGTGTACTTTGATTTTTTAAAAGTCACAAAGATCATTCTCATTGTACCAAGGTGGTTTATCCTGTAGTTCTTGGTATTTTTCAGAATTGGGAAGCGTTATTAGCTTTGGCTCTACCAATTTCTTCATGATGGTTTCGATAGGTTTTCAAAATTGTGTGTACTGGTGTTTCAAATAGTTGTTCTTGTTGGGTGTTCATCTTTGTTGCATTTCGTTGTTATTGATCTGATTAATTTATGGTGTTTTTTGTTGCATAGTTGGTTGAGCGTTAGCTATTTGAATGTCGTTTGGCCTAGGAGCACTTAGGACCACCTTAGCATCTACCACACCATCATTTGTCACGTTCTTGTTCTTAGCCTAGAAACAAGGCTTTTCACTTGAACTAGTGGATGGGCGGTTGTCTTTTTAGGCTTGAGTATTTCCCTGTGAGATTAGAGCTCTCTCAACGTTAAGGGCTCTAGGGACAAGCTTTTCATAAGATGTAATGCACTCTATCTTCAAGTGGAAGGATAGATCTGGATCTAAGTTCGCTATGATGATACCTACTTGCTTCTCATCAAGAATTGGCCACTTTCTCTTACTAGCTCTTTGTCTCCAATGTTGTAAGAAATTGGAAAAAATTCTCCTTTGTTTTGTTTGAGAGTATACAACTCTTCTAGGCTTACATCCATGTCAAGATTAAAGAAGAAGTGATCTATGAATTTATCAGTGATTTCTTGGAAAGTTTTGATACCTAGAGGTAATTGAGAAAACCAATCGATCATTGGGCCTATCAAGCTTTGCAAAAAGAGGCACATCAAATAGGACTCATTGTAGACAACCTCCATACACATGACATTAAACTCTTTGATATGGTCCACAAGACTTCCTCTCCCTTTGTATTTATCGAATTTGGGGACTTCAAAATCAAGAGGGAATCGTACCATTGCAATATTTTTATCAAATGGATAAGGACATAGGTTTTGTGTATGGGGATTCTTAGTTTTACCCATCTAGAGATCCTGCATTTCTTCTGATAATGCCTTAAGTTGTGAGGCTAAATCGTCTTGCAAGTTTGGTGGAGGAACATATGTTGTGTATTGTGGGATGGAGGATGGATTGTATGTGGGATTTTGATATGATGAGATGTTGTATGGTGTGTATGGTGGTGTGGGATATTGTGAAGGTGATGGTGGTGTTGATATATATGTTCCTAACATGTTTGTATTGATAATTTTATGTTGAGGATTGTAGTAGGAACCTTTTTTGTTGTTGTTGTTGTTGGGATTACTGCTGAGCTAGTAAGGCTTGTTGTTGCTGAGTTTTTTGTTGTTGTTGGGCTACTAAGGTTACATGATGTTGTTGTTGAGCCACTAGGGCTTGTTGTTGTTGATGTGCTACTAAGGTTTCTTGATGTTGTTGTTGGGCTTGCTATTGTTGTTATGCTGCTAAGGCTTCTTGATGTTTTTTCTGCTATTATTGTGTTGTTAAGGGTGCTTGATGTGCTACTAAGGCTGCTTTATGTTGTTGTTTTATTGTGCTTCTAGGGCTACTTGTTGTTGTTGCTACTCTTGGATGACTTGTTAATAATCCTGTTGTGCTTGCTAAAAAGCTAAAGCATGTGCTTGCAATGTAGGATCAGTTGGTTGTTGGGACATTTGTGATGGGTTTTGGGTTTTGATGTTTTGCATAGGTTATGTGTTGTTGATGAGAGGTTGTGGATTCTCTTGGTTTAACATTCCTTGTAGGATGGTGGATTGAGATGGAGGAATGTAATTAGAGGTCTCATTTGATTTTTCATGGTGAGAGGGATTGTGGGAAAAGATGATGATGGTGCCATTAAGTATTGTGATGGTAATGACGCACTAGGAACTTGAGTCCATTGATTAAAAATATTCCCTTTACCAATGTCTTGAGGATTTCCTTGTGTTAGGGATGTGGACAAGGTATTACCGTGGTTGATGGGGTTCGTGACCAAGTGATTGTTTTGAGCTAGGTTGGTGATGGACGGGATGAATGTGTTTTGTGACACCAAGGGTGTAGATAAACTAATTAAGGGTTGGATAAAGATGTTCCTATTTATGTTAAGGGTTGACTTTGTGTAAGGGTATTGGCATGCCATTGTTGGTCTACTTGAGACACTTTTCCTACACTACGTTATGGGATGTTAGTCACACATGTGATTGTAGACATGTAAAATTGACTTGACACTTATCACACAACACTGAACAACATTGAACAACATCGAACAACACTGAAAAACATTGAATGACATCAAACAACCTCAAACAAACGTCAAACAATATGGAACATCATCTCACATCACTTTGGAATGACTCAAAATCATCCTATAACACTTTCGAATAACTCAGAATCATCCCACATCAGTTTAGAATGACTCGGAATCATCTTGTAACACTTCAGAATGACTTAGAATCATCCCGTAATACTTTAGAATGACTCAAAATCATCCCGTAATAGCTCAAAATGACTTAGAATCATCTCGCAACACTTTGAAATGACTCAAAAACATCTCATAACACTTTAGAATGACTCAAAATCATCTTGTAACACTTTAGAATGATTCAGAATCATGTCGTAACACTTTAGAATGACTCATAATCATCCCGTAACACTTCATAATAACTCGAAATCATCACATAAAGTCTTGGATCATCTCAAAATCACCCTGAAATAGTTTAGAATCATCTCCTTATGTCTCAGATCATCTCAGAATCATCTTGAAATGATCAAAATCATATCACAACGTTCTCACATCACACCACATTGCATCACATCAAAATGACATCAAAAACCCTAATTCCTCTATTAATTGAATAATACAACATTATTTAATTAATTCACTTTTTCATCATTTCAGACAAAATTAATAAATTCCATTTATTTAATAAAGTCCTAGAAACCCTAATTCCCCTGTTAATTGAATAATACATTATTATTTAATTAATTCACGTTTCATCATTTCGACAAATTAAATAATGCCAATCATTTAATTACACATTGCTAAATCACCTTATTCCCCTAAGTGGATTACACCATTAAATAATAATATAATTACAACACTTTCCCTCCAAAAATTTGAATTAAATCAAACTATTCAAATCAATTATCAAAAATCAAATCAAACTAATGCAACTTTATTTGCAAAACTCAAACTTGATTTGCACATTCAAATCCCAAAAAGGAATTAATTAATTAAATCAATTAATTCATATTCCTCCCCCACTTTTTGATTGAGAAAAGTACGATTGTTGACTAAGCAATCTAATTTGTTAACTAATCAATCTATTTTGTTAACTAATCCATCTATGCAGTTAACTAAAACATCACATTCTTAACTAAGCCATCAAAAAGTTGATTGATGAATCTATTCAGTCAACTGATCAATCAAAGGCTTGACTAGCCAATCTATTTCCCAATCACACAAATTGTGAAATAAACTTTGCACAATTATCTCATGTCTAAATCCTCTCAACAAAATCTGACTGTTGATTTGGCTATTCTTCAAAATGATCTCGATCGTCTATTTCAAATATTATTTTCTATATAACAAGCCCCTTTCCTCACAAATAAGGATCAGAGAATTCATATACATTGAACAACAAAGTGTTGCCAAGATCATCCTTGAGAGAGAGCTTCATCCATCGTCTTCGATCAACCAAACACAACAAGCATTCATCCATACTTTGCACACAAACTTTAAAGGATTTGTTGTGATAAGAACAATCCAACATCAAGTGAATATAATCCGCTACAGGATGGTGAAATTATCTTTTGCTTTTAGTTAATTTGGTAATTAGTAGATTTCTTATCATATTTGTACTAGTATAGTTCAATTTCATATGTGTAGGTTTCCAAATTTTAGATTTTGATATTTTTTGTTGTAGACTAGATTTTTTCATTCAAATTGCTCTAATGTCCCTTTTGGATCATTAATCTAACGTCCTCATTCGCCCTCACACAATGGTACTTGTGGGGATGGATTAAGATGGGTACCCTCGATATGTTGATGTTGTCATGGACTCATGAAGTGTAAGTGGTTGATGTTGATGTTGGGGGTGTTTCTGAATGGTAGGAGCACCAAACATTGTTGTGCAAGTGATGGATGGATTAGTGTTGAGAGTACCCACAAGTGTGTTGCTTTCAAATGGAAGATTATGGCCAAAGTGTTTAGCAAGACTAGCTGCAATACTAGGAATGGATGTTTGATTTATCCCTAGTGATGGAGTTGTTAAGCCTTGTTTCAATGATTGTGCAATAAACTATGGGGAAATCAGAGCCACATTCTCGAAGGATTTATTTTCTTGTTTGTATTCCATGATTTCTTCCTTAGTGAGTTCAAATGGGTTTTTCATAATTTCTTCTATCGCATATGGCCCTGATGGAGACGAAGGTTGTTGTGATGGGGTAACTTGACTTCTTGGATCAAATTCTTGAGGATT
The DNA here is from genome assembly GCA_007115665.2 of Sequoiadendron giganteum. NCBI lineage: Eukaryota > Viridiplantae > Streptophyta > Pinopsida > Cupressales > Cupressaceae > Sequoiadendron > Sequoiadendron giganteum. The sequence continues at coordinate 537,812,262 of CM021108.1, forward strand.
GGGATCACTTGAGGTGAATGTGACTTTGGTTTTTTCCATAATTCTCTTGTGTTGTGATCTTGTCTTTACCAAAAAATTTGGGTCACCTATGGGAGAGTTGTGTTGAGATTTGTAATGTTTGAACTCTCTAGTTGACTCAAATCTAGGTAGAAGGGATGCTCTAATTATTTTTGGAGCAATGGTGATAATGGGAGATGAAAAGGTGAATGATGTGGAGGGTGATATTTGAAAATGTTTTGTAACAACACTTTAGACTTAAGTTTTATGTTTTGATGTTTTGATGTTTGGATAAAGGATGTTTATGAACTTGATAATCTTTAGGGTAGACTTGTGACCTTCAAGATAAACTAGTCCAAGGATGATAACTAACTTAACTAGGTGCATGAAAAAGGATTCATTTCACATACAAAGTAGCTAAGTTAGGGTTTAGATTGATAGATGTCTAAGTCCAAAGTGTTGATGTGTTCAAATTTTTTGCAAAGTTTGATGAAGTAAAGGATGAGTTCTGATAAAGGGGTGGATGAAATTTTTGACCCAGTGTTGACCTAAAGTGAACCTTTATTTTCGAAGACCAAGGTAGTGAGAAATATGCTAGGCCTCTAAAGAGTTCAAATCCACAAGACCAATTTTTGAATTAAATGAGGGGTTCATATTGAGCATACATGTTTAGATTATTCATTAAAACACATCTATACAAATTCCTTACCAATTGGTTCTTATTTTGGTAGAGTGCCACAAGGTGTTGTTTGGCATCTTTTGGACTATGATGCCTAAGTTTAAAGTGATGACATGTAGACCTTATGTTTGGGATTTTGATTTTGCAAGAGATTATTTAGAGAAGCCTAAGATTATGGAAAAGAGGGTATTTGTTGCCACATGGATGGTGGTAATATAGGCCTTTTGTCCAAAATATCGGCTCTTCACTCTTATTTTCTAAGATGTTTGCTGCAATTCTCTTCTATTTGGATGTTTCTTTGGTTTCAAAAGTGAAGCTTCTCAAATTTCTAATTACATCCATTTGTTCTCCCTCAATTAGTTCATTGTTTGGTTGAATGATAATGGGCATAAGGTTAGGTTGTTCAACCAGAGTGATCAGATGCCAAATGGTCATGTGGGGGTCAATTTTGTCAATTTATCCTACTTAAATGAGTTTCTTTTTACATCAAACACTAGTGCTATACATGTGGTGATTCACTCAATTAAGAGGCCCCTTGCCCTTAGAAACATCTAAGGGGTTTGACACATCAAAAGGATGCTAGAGGATACATTTGTCGGTATAGGACAACCACAACCAGCTGGTTAATGACTTTCATCACACCAAAGTTTTTTATAGTAGATCAAAAATGAAAGCATCGCTTGGGTCGTTCCCTCTCACAAGTTGGGGGGAAGGCCCTTCTAAAGGTAGCACATGTTTGAAGCGTAAAATTCCTCTCTTCACCCAAGGATCACATGAAGCGTAAGGGGAGTGGATACACACAACAAGCCTACTCAAGCAACTTAGACACATGTTCATTTTAATCCATCATAGCAAAATGAGTTCATTTTAAGCACCAATTTTGAAGTGTGAAAGTTCTATTGTTCAATTTTAACCGATTTTAACATTCATTTTAATCCCAAACAAAATCTAGTGTGGTCCTAAAATGTGAAATAAAGCATCATAAATGGGTTATAATTGCCCCATAAGTGTCAAAACACTTGTTACAATTATAAGATTTAAACAATGATATGCTCTTTCACTTCAAATTTTATCGCTCCAACCTGCAAAACCAGTTAGTCTAAAAAGGAAAACAAGAAGTCAGTGACATGTTAGCAGTCATATATAAATTAGAAAAATTAAAGCACATGTCAAAATTCAGGTTCATTTTTTTTTTACCAGTAAATCTTGATGTTGAAATGAATTGCACCATTGAATTTCATCAATAGCGTCTCCATATAGCAAGTGTGTTGCTATACTATAAAATCGATGGCATCATTCTGCAAAAACCAGTGACATCAAATGTGTTGCCAGATCAATTGTGTTGCTAAATAAAAATTAAAGGCACAATGAAAAATAAATTTAGCGTCACTATTTTAATATGCAGTGACAAAATTAATTATGTGTCACTAAATGAATTATGTTGCTAGAATGAAAACAAAGTGCATCATTGTATAACGACGCACCATCAATTGTGTCATTGAATAATCAATAGCATCATTGTTCCTAAAACACAAGAAAAATAAAGTTTTAACAAAAGAAATGTTAGACTAGTTAGTTCATGCCCTCCTTCTAGCACCAAAATGTGACCAAGAGATTTGTATGGGCTAACTACACTTGATCCATGAGGATTCAAAGTATATTCAAGCCACTAAAAATCAGTCCAATAAGATCATTCAAACAAAACAAAAGTAATCATCCATTAAAACTAACATATTAAATCATGCAAGCTTCAAAAACACCTATTCTAATCCATTGAAACTTATCCTATTGGGGGAGTGGTGTCGCATTGATGTGGAATGGCGACCCTTTTCCAATCTCGTGGATAAATGAGCATGTTTCAATCAATTTTATTGACGGAAACTGATGAAACCATTGTGATATGTGTATGAAAACATGATTTAAATATTTTTCACCATGATGCTTTAACATGATGTAGGCTAAGATGATCAATATGGGTATATGAAAAACTAATCTAAATGATGTTTAATCTAAAAAGATTAAAAACCCTAAGTTACCATGGAAGCCATTAATGGAAGCTAAGCTAATAATGCAAGATATTGAACTAAATATGCTAAATATGTGCTCAATATGGATGCAAGTGAGAGTGATTTCAACAACATAAGTTTTCTCTGAAAAAGATGGATCTATTTGTCTCCAAATAGTGACCTATTTATAGGAAAGTAAATAAGAAATGAAGGGCTAAGATTACAAAGGTTAATTAATGGTCAAAAATGGAGGAGAGATGAAACATGGATCATGGATTCTCATCAATGGATGAGAATCAATGATCACATGGATCAAGGAAAGAATCAAGGGTTCATATTCTTCCAAACAAATCCACATTCAAAACTTGCACAAGAAGTCTTGTAAGTTAAATTGCACATGAAGTCTTGTAAGTTTGTTTTTGAAAAAGTAAGAAGCATTTACAGGGTGCTATACCCTACACAACAAGCCTCAAGGGCCAAAAAAGATCAAGTCCATAAAACTAATTGAAAGTCAAAAAAAGAACAAAAATAGCATAAGAACAACACAACGACCACAGATAGGCAGCAAAGACACAAAACATAGGCCCAGGCAACAACAAAGTAGCATTGTCCCAGTTTTTGAACAAGAGGTCCATAGCGTCATCCTCGACCCAATCTTGATTCTCCTGGGAATTATTGCCCTCCAGCTCCTCTTTGATCACCGTGGACAAGGTACTAGTCATGAAATGACCCAGCTTCATCATGAAGTGGGTCAGGCCTCTGAATCTTTTGTCAAGCATTTCCATCTTCTTTTTTAGCGCATGAAGCTCCTCACCATCATCTATGGTCCTCATAACCTCTCCATGCTCAGCCAGAGGGTGCGAAGACTGAGAGGCCGAAGTCTCTTTCAAGATTTTGCTATTGTTCAGGTAGAATGGAGCCCTTCCACATTTTCTTCCTCTTCCTCCTCGGTCTCCTCTCCCTTATAATCCTTGTTGTTCATCTGCTCCTCCTTCGATTCCTCAATAATCTGCCCTTTTTTTGTTGTTTTTTGCCAATCTCCCAGACCTTCAGATGGTAGTCTCCCCTCCAGTCATGACTGTGGTCTCCACAATTGTTTCACCATTAGAATATGTCCCCACAATATTTTTCCCTTTTCCCTCTTTCACCATCGGCTCCAACAAACCTTTATTTATCATCTTTGCCTTTTTTCATTGTGGTGGCTCTGTAAGCATACTTGGTCGGGGTGGCCCTGAGTTCACATAGGCTAGTCGTGACACTTGTATGTGCTTTACCTGCACCACCCTTAAGTTTTTTTAGCAGCCTATTTGGGTTTGGGGTTTTCAGTAGTACCCAGGTGGGGTTTTCTAGAAGGGCTATTCGATTCAGCAGGGGAGATATTTGTGACAGCCATGGGTTCAATCTCTTTAATACAAATAGAATAAATGGCTCTATGAGGACATAAGTCCAAATGAAAATGGTAGAGTCTCAAGATAAGCCCCTGATGGAGAGGTAGAGGAAGAATTCCATTGGGTTAAGACTGGCCATTTCTTTGCATTTTTCAATCGAACTCTCCATGTCAATGAGCAGAAAGAAAGGACAACTAAGCAGGATTTTATGCCTAAGATGATTTAGTAGGGGAAAATGATAGAAAAATTAGGTTTTAAACCTACCTTCAAGCGTGAAATACTTCATAAGGGCTAAACACACTTGGTCCTAGGGCTGCGGAAGGGCTTCATGTTCAAAGCTCGACTGGTTAGGGACTGACTCCTTGTTCCCCATGAAAAAAATTCATACTGTCATTGTCCGGAGTCCGAGTATGCTTTGGATATTTCTTCCCAGTGCACTGCAATTTGGTAGCTTGTGCTATCACCTCTTCACTGACTTCAAAAGAAATGCCACCCAATGTAACCCTTCTAGGAATTAGTGAATTGGCCAGATAGGTTAGGGTTGTGGCCTACAAGAATCTCCATGAGAGGAGCAAGGCCACCCTCAACGCAAATATTCCACACCAAAGGATTTTTATGGAACTCTCCGCAATAATTAGGCTTAGTCCAAACATGGTCACCACCCATGATGTGTACCTACACAAGAAACCAGAGAAATTGCAATAATAAAAGGCTAGAAACAGTGGTAGAGCAATAGGCTTTCTTTGCATTGTGGATATTAAGGCAAAGATTGCATTGTTGGATAATCACGCTAGTGTGCAGATCAAACGCGTGAAAAGAAATATCACCAAACAAAGACTTAAAAGTATCATTAATTTGAATCTTAAGGCGATTGCGGCAAGCTAAGTGGGAATTGGTGGGTGAGCAGGGTTTCTTGGCGATAATGCAATTGCACAAAAAACTAGGCAATGTGGCCGCTTGGCCAAATTTAGAAATGTCAATGTAAGCATATTTAGAAGCCAACGCTGAACTAGCAGGATCGAAGGCACTAGAAGGGAGATTTCCCTCATTATGAAATGTCATATCAACATTCATAACCACAATCTTAAGGAGGGCATGATGAAATAAAACAATCCCAAAGAGAAGATATCATACAATATGACCTCTCAAAATCATAATTGTTGCATACATGTTAAATCCCTTCATAGAGCCACCTTCATTAACCACATGACTAACTTTTAATTTTGAATTCTTCCACTTGTAGGCCACCTCAGCATTAGAACTCATCCACCAAGCCCAAAGAACAACCAAGTGGACCCCCCAAACGACACCCATCAACCGAAGATTTGAAATCATCATAATAAATGGGTGTTTTGTTCTTTCAAGATGAGATCTTGAATCCTTGGTAGTAAATTCCCAATATTATTCCAACATTTAGAGTAACCCCAATAGGTACCACAATTTCCAAAGCATCTGCCACTTGGTTACCCTCCCTATAAATGTGCGTCACTTTTTTTCTCTTAGCTTGGATAAAAGGAACCTAGTATCCAACAGAATATCCTTCGTACTCCACCCAATTAGTCTACCAATATTCATAGCGTCAATGATGGACTTAGATTCCCCTTCAATGTGGAGGTTCATAATCCCCAGAGAGACAACAATTTGAAGGCCCTTGAGCAGTGCACGAGCCTCCGCCACAGTAGAAGATTGGAAACCAATACCTCCTGCAAACCAAGCAACCAGAACCCCCTCGGGGCCTCTAATCACTCCTCCAATGCTAGCCTTGAATGGATTGCCCTTAGCAGCCCTGTCAAAATTGAGTTTGAACTAGCCTCTGTCTGGAGGTTCCCATTTGGTATTTTTCCTGGCCAGGGATTTAGTATTGTCAAACGAGCTAGCATCTAAATTTTGGTGCCAGGCCTTGGCCATTCTTATTTCATAATCAAAAGGTCCCATCTCTGGAGGTTTCCCATTGAAGAGAGAAATGTTTTCCTCAATAAGCCGGACACCGATACCAAAAACTTCCCTAGGATTCCTCTCAATATTTATGAAGACCCTGTTATTTCTTTCCTTCCACAAACACCAACCAATAATAAGAGGGACCTGGTTCCAAATTTCTCCAGGAAAGGGGCGGATATAGGGACCATGCCAGCCCAAGATGGAGGATATGATATCCTTACACATGGCCCAAGAAACACCCAGTCTTTCAAAAGCCAACCCCTAGACTTCAGCAGCAAACAGACAATGTAACAATAAGTGATTAACAGTTTCCTCACTGCATTTACATAATAAGCATCTGTTGGGGATATAAAATCCATGTTTCCTCAAATTGTCATGAGTAAGAATCCTATTATGACAAGCAGTCCACCAAAAAAAATTAATTTTAGGGATCATATGGCAGTTCCATATCTTCTTCCAAGGGTCAACCGCAGTACCTTGGTTTGTCAGCAGAGCATACGCTGACCTGACAGATAGATCTCCTTGTTTGTCAAATGGCCAAAAAAACTCATCTCCCATGTCAGTTTGTTATGAGGGAGAATATTCCTTTTTTCAAATGAGTGAAGAGAGAATATTCTTCGGAATATTCTCATGGGTGAAGAAAATTAGACATTTAGCAAATTAAAACAAAGTTTTAATGTGCAAAAGGGGAAGGAATATTCTATGAAAATATTCCCTTTTTGGAGGAATGTGCAAAGGAGGAATATTCCCTTACAAGTGGGAAGATTAGATTAATTAGTAATTTGATAATTAAATAAAGTTTTAATTATGCAAATTAGGGAATTAGGATATTCATTAAATAATTTATTTATTTAATGAAAAAAAGGGAATTATATGGTATTCATTAAATAAATGATTTAATGAAAAAGGGAAAGTGTTATGATATTTAATTAAATAACAAGGTTATTTAATTAAATAAGTGGACTTTAGGGGATTAAATTATATAGTTTGATTTATTCAATTTAATAGGACAAAATGTTAACATGAAAGTGGATGAATTAACCTAATTAGATTAATCAGATTAATAGATGCAAATGATGTAATTAATTAAATAGCTAGCTAATTTAATCAATTAAGTGAAAAAAGGATGGGTTTCAGGACAAAGTGATGTTAGTATATCTGATTTGAGTGCATGAAATCAATCAGGATATTTTTAAGTGTCTACAAAAATAATATTACATGAAGAAAGAAAAGATTCATCACATGAATTCTCTATGGTGGAATCCCATTGTTTCTGTTTTTTTGCATTCATTCTTTGTATGTCCTCTTTTATCATAGTTTCAACAATTTAGCATATTTTTTTACTTGGATTCCTAGATCTACCCTAGGACGTTTCCTTAGGACCCTTCTAATATCCCTTAGATCCTCTTTCCTTAGACCTTCCCCTAATATTAAGATAATCCTTCAAACCCTCTCCAGTGGCTTTCTTCCTTATTTCCTCTAACAATAAATTTGTAACCATATTGCCCATCCTTTCAGTATCTAAAAGAATAACACTAAAAGAAAGAATCGTGTTTTCCCATGACTCAATCAAAGAGCATAGGAGCATAATACACTTATCTCATCTATCTATCTTAATATTAGTAAAACCTAATTCACTCAAAATTAAATTAAATGTATTCAAATTCTCTATTGTTGAATCAATATTTAACATTTAAGGAGAATAATTTTCTTTTCAAATATAACATACTTACCAATCTTTTTTACTAGTAGATCTCACCAAACCTTTTCCATAGATCATAAGTTTTTTTCTTCAAATTTTTTTAATAGGATAGAGTCTATGAAAAAATCTAGATTGTTAGGTCCATCCTTTCATATCCATCATTTCCCATGCATCTAGATCTATCTTATTTGGTGTATTTTCCTTTAATTTTTCCAACCACTGGTCCTTCTCTTCAAACAGATCCTCCATTTTAATATTCCATAGTTTATAACCACTTCCATTGAACTTCTCAATGTCCAATAAATATGGGGATATAGTTATAGCTTCTACACAAAAAAATTCAAGATACAATCAACTAGAACCCCCTCTACAACTTAAAAAACCTTCAAACTTGTTAGCAAGAAATCTGATGGATACAAACCAGAGTTCCATACCTAAAGGATCTCTGCTAATTGTAGTCTATAACCCCGGAGTAGGTCCTATTGAGGTAAAAAAGGAAGGTATTCCATATCCAAGATTAGTTATAACTCAAAATAAAATGCCACACCCAAAGTATAGACCAAAATTTAGAGTTCTTTATATTCATTATATCAATAAGAATTCATTACATTCCTTATATCTCCATTATAGTCTATATTTCTCTCCACTACTTCCTTATCCCCTCTATTGGTGAATAGATATTTCTATATACTTATGTAGGTACATAAAAATGACCTAGACCCACAAGCTCTTCTTCTAACCCTAATTAGGACATTTTAATTATATCCCTAACTCACTTCCAATTATTAATTAGACAATTCTTAATTATTTAATTAATTCATGTCCCTTTCTATTCTTCTTGATTATTAAATAAATAAGTTTTATTTATTTATTTAATATGTCACTAATTGTCTAAATATCCTCTTATAATTAAATAAATTTCTTAATTTATTTACCCCTTTATGTCTTCCTAATTATTAAATACATAACTTTATTTATTTATTTAATTTGGTCCTCGCCTAAACTTTAAATTAAATCATTTAATTTAATTTAAAAGGTCCCCTTTGTCACATTCCTCTAAATTAAATAATATCTTTATTATTTAATTCTCACTTAAATTAAATAACCTTTTATTATTTAATTTCTTCTAAATCTTATTTATTTAAAATAAGTCCCAGCACATAAATTAAATAATTTTATTATTTAATTCCCCCTCTTTTATTGTGCTCATTTTAAATAAATTTATTTATTTAAAATAAGTCTTATTTAAAATTCCCTTCTTTTGTAAATAAATTATTTACTGTCACATGACCCCACACTTTTGAATTAAAATAAATTTTAATTCAAAAAGTCAACATTCCCTCTTGATTTAAATAATTTTAAATAAATTATTTAATTCCCCAACGACTCCGTTTTCTGTGCTTGAAATCTTTTGTCACATGCATTGTCAGCCATTGATTTGATTCTCTAAAGAATCAATCTTGACCCTTCATTTCGAATCTGACCTAATGTTGCCCTAACCCTAATTGTGGGTTACTTTATTGAATCTCGTCCATTGATTCTAGGGCATTTACTAACTTTCAATCTTGGTCATTCACACAAAATTGCCTTTTCTATAAAAGAGTAATTTTGGTCTCATTTTGAACATCTTGCATTTTCATGTTTTGTTATCTTGCATTGTCATATTTTAGAGATTTCTTATCGCACATCTTACACTTTCATGTTTTGATTAGCTTACATTTTCATAGTTTATCATAGCATATCTAGGATTTCATTTGATATTAGCTTAGAAATTGTAGATGTTTACTATTTGCAGTAGGGCATAGTTTACTTCTAGGTCATTTCAAATCCTTCAATATTTGCTTAGGGCTTGTCATCTCTATTGGCTTGCTCTTCACAAATCTGAGGGCAAACAATCATATTCAGAAAATTAAGAAGGTGTAATGGAGGTTAGTCATGAAGGATGAAGACAATCTATAAGATTGTTCATCTATTCCTTTGCACTCCATTACCAATTTTGGGTTTTAGGTTTTCTGCATATTATAGTTACTAAACCATAGAAATTTCCCATTGTTACATTGGTGAACCTGACATATTTGACAAAGTTTGAGGAATTTTGGAGTTGGAATTTTTTGTTGCAGGTGTTGTTGGCTTTTTATTGTAGGTTTTTGAACCATTTTGGAGATCAAACCCTGGTTTTTAAAGATTCAACCATATCTTTCAAATGGCTTCATATTTTCAGACAAATTTCTTTTTGCAGGTTGGAGACAGTATCAAGAGCTTCCCGTCAAAACCAGAGTTATTGGAGTTGTTTTAATTTTTCTATAATTTTTTTGGTTATTTTCATGAAAAATCAATTATGAGAGCACATTAGCAATTTTTTCGGATTTATTTACAGTTTCGGAAAGCTATCTTAATTTCAATAGGGGTTTTTGTTTTATGTTTTTAATTTTCTTGCATAATAGTTTGACAAAAAATAGATCTTTAAAAATTAGGGTTTTACAAAGATTGACTTATATCTCACACAATTGTGCAGATCTATTCACAAATTATTTTTTTGCAGGTTTGGAATGATGTCAGGCACCTTCAATAAAAAAATCAGATTTTTCGGAACTGTTTTGAAATTTTAATAATTTTTTTATGATTTTTCATAAAAAATTAATTATGGATGCAAAACAGTGAATTTTTTGGATTTCTTTACATTTCTGGAAATTTCTCTGAATTTCACTAAGGGTCTATTTTTTGTGTTTTTACTTTTGATGCAAAAATTAGTTCCAAAAATAAGATTTATGTTGACTAGCTAACCCTCTAATATTAGTTGTCAATAATAGAAGTATCCTCTCTCCTTGCGCACTTGTGCAATCCTGGGTGTAAGAGAAATTGTTACTGACTCTAGGAATTGGGCTTGCACTAGTTCAATTAGGGTTAGGGTAAACACTTTTTTTTGCATGGTAGTTTAAAGATTTTGGGGTTATTGATTTTTTGTTTGCAGCTTGTGGCGAGCAGTCTAACATTTTTCTTGTTTATTTCACAAATCTTAGACAAATTTGCATTTTGCATTCATGGGTTAAAATAAACATGCATGCATACTCATTGGGCTAAAAAGAACGCAACTTGCATTACAACTCACTGGCTTAAAATGAATCTGCATCTTCATAGCATTGGGTTAAAATGAACTTTTAGTTAGCTCACACTACAAATGGTTAAAATGAACCCCATGTTTTGACAAATAATACAAACGGTTAAAATGAACTCCATGTTTTTTTTTATGTTTGTCAACACATTTCGATTTGGGCTTAAAATGAACACCATGTGAGTGTGAGTTAGGATATTCATGTTTTCACTCTTTGTTTTTAAACAAGGATCGATTGAACTATGAATATTCTAATCTGCTTTTGCTGAACCTTAGAAAATTGGGCCTGCTTTGGTGGGAAAAAGTACTCACCCCAAAGCGACTCAAACCGGCAACGAAGCTCTTTAGCCAAGCTACTTCCGACCGGTATATAAATGTGAATCTTAAGGGAAAGCCTAAGATTACGAGTGCAGATATGTTATACGGACCAAGTAGTACTCCCCAAAACCCTGTTGAGCTTAACCTCTTCAGGCTGGAGTGCCTCCATAAAGGAGCTTAATCTTGGCCCCATGTATAACCACTCGAACGGATGTCCAAATTAAATCCTTTATTCTAGCAAGCCAAAAACCTTCTACTCTTTGGTACAAAAACGGTCGTTGTGATGACACCTGCACCTACGCAATTCTTAGTAGAGATGATCAATCTGCCATGGGAGTTTCATGGAGGTTGGAAGCTTGGTTGCCCTGAGAAGTGAGTGCATTGTAAGGGGGAGCCTGTGGGGCCAAGCTTCTGAATTCATTCGCTAAGGATATGTGGTTAGTGGGATCCAAAAGAATATTTTCCTTGCAGCCATAAGATTTTGTAAAATGACTTCTATGTGGTTGATTTTCATCTTTTTTACCACACCATGTATTTTCCAATTGTTTTGAGACAAATAAAACATCAAACTTGCAACAATCTGAAACAACTTTGCCAACTGAAACAAATCTTTGCAGATTTCATCAAGTCCTTTTTTGTTTTTGTCAAACTAGACATTGATTTGCTCAACTTCCCTCATCATGACATTATAGATGGCATTCTTAGGATCACCATAGGTTTCCATTTGCATTTGACTAGTTGCATTATTAGTTTTACCATCTCCTTAGACACTCACTTTGCAGATTTTAGGAATACACTCCTTACCATCCATTGTCAAGACTTTGTCTTCAAAAGTAGGTTATCATTGGACCCAATCACCCTTAGTCATTTAGTCAAAACTTTTGTGAATTGTTTCTCACTCAACAGTCTAGTGTGGAAACTTCACTTTGTCCTCTTTTAGTCCTATTATGGTCCATTGATTTTCCAAACCTGAAACATTGCAAGCACTTTTTTTGGTCAAGTAGTCATTTCCTTAGATTTCTCAATAGTGAGTGCATCTTGGGCTCCATTTAGTTTGCATATCATTAGTCTCCTCATTTTAGAGTCATACCATTTGCATTCACAAACCTTTCATCTCCCTTTTGTATTTCATAACATTCCTCATTCTCAAAAAACACAAAAACATAGTGTCATATTTAGGTCATTATCACTCATTATCCCTCATCACCCCAAAGTTGAGCAAAACTTTTTATGGTTGAAAGTAGATTACAAAACAAGAAAAGACTCATGGATTCTTTTGGTCAAGACCCCAATTTTACCAATGACATGAATTTATTCCCTAGTAACATGAACACTCTTTCTAATGACATGGGAAATTCTACAATCAATCCTTTTAGTGAGATATGTATTCCACACAATCCCTTTGAACAATTTGTCCGTAGGGACCAAAATGGAAAATGTTTTGAAGAAGACATACAAGCTGCTGCCCAAAACCCAGAAGTGGCCTCTTTTGTGGAAGAATTAGTCCTAAATGACTCATCCAAGTATTTAGCCATGCTTCTTAACCAAGGAGGTAGGTTACCACAAGGATTTGACCTCAACACCATTTGAGCAACATCCCCTAATCACCAAACACACAATACTTTCATGGGAGCCTCTCCACAAAACACCATTAACACCATCAATACTACCTCCCTAGTCATACTACTACCACAACCAATGTAGCTACCACAACCAACACAACATCCATTGGAGGATCATCTACCCAAAAACATACCACATCGCAATCCATGCCTCAACACACAATCACCATCCCTTCATAAACATTTGGATCAACAATGGGGGCAACAACCTCACCCATCTTTGGAACAACATTTAATTCCATGGGTACATCAACAAACCTGTTAGGAGGTCCCTCAAATACTATGGCAACTAATTCATCAAATCCTTTTGGGAGAAATAAACGAAGAATTACTATTCAAGGACCCCAACCTAATTACTCACAAGTTAATACCAACATTCCTTTGAGACAAAACACCAACACTAATCAAGCCCATAATTTCTCATTTGGACAAGGCATCAAGGCACCCAATCTTTTACTCCATTTGGACATCAACATACTCAAAGTCAACAAGCCCCACAAATTCAATCCAACATGGCCAGATCTCAAATCCCCACATATGCTACACAAGTGCATACACAACAACATAATCCCCATCAATACACCCATTTTCAACAACCACACAATCAAAACACTCACTTTGCTCACCAACAACACACTCAAAACCAACACATCTCATCACAACAAGTGGGCAACCAATCCATACCTCTCACTAACATGTGTGATGCTACCAACAACCCCATTGTGGAAGCACTCACACTCCAACTTGCTGCTCTTCAAACATGAGTAGAGACCTTGCAACAATCCAACAAAAAATCTTACATGTCACATGACTTGTGTCCATATCCATTTGACACAACATTGTATATGCCACCCTTTCCTCATGGATATGCGGCACCTCATTTTCCTAAATACAAAGGCAAGATGAACCCTATTGAACACATAAGAGAATTCACCACTAGCTGTATTGACATTGCATATGACCAAACCTATCTCATGAGACTCTTTTCGAGAAGCCTTGTAGGTCATGCATTAGAGTGGTTCTCACTATTGCCTAAAGGAATCAAAACATGGGACGAATTGGCAAACAAATTTGTTGAAAATTATGCCTATAACATTGACATAGACATTGACATTGCCTCCTTATGTAGACTTACCCAAGAGGATGCAGGAGAGACTTTCATTCCATTCTTTCAAAGATGGAGAACCTTAGCAAGTAGGTGTCCTGTAGAAATACCTGAAAAGGAGAAAGTAACCATGTTTGTACAAACTCTCCTTGGACCTCTAAGGTATGGATTACAGGTCCATTATTGCACCACTTTTATTGATCTTGTTGAAAAAGGTGTCCAACTTGAAAAAGCCTTAATCGCTAAAGGTGAATTGAAATATGGTGGCAAAACCATCAACGCCACCACAAATAATAACCCAAGTAGCTCAAACGACAAAACCAAATACTAGGTTAAGAACAAGCATATCATTAATGATGGTGTGGTTGATGCCAAAACCATCAATACAACAGGTCATGTACTCACCATCAAAGGCGTACAAAATCAAAACACACTTGTGACTACACCAACACTAACTGCAAATGCTATCCAAAGCAATCCTCCTCAAAATAATCAAAGGCAGTTGCATCAACCGTGAAAATTCCCAAAACGTACATACACCCCTTTGGGTGAGCCTATTAAAGTTTTTTTGAAGAAACTCCTTCAAAATGGTGTCATAACATTGGAAGATCCTAAATCGTACAACCCTGGCCAATTCAAGCCAGCATGGTGGGATGATAGCGCATTTTGTGATTTCCATCGTGCCAAAGGGCAGAAAACATCCTCTTGTCATCAATTGTGAAATCTGGTGCAAGACCTCATTGAGAACCACACCATCGAGCTAGGTGGTCAATCCTTTACATCTAATGCGGATCATACTATACACAAAAACCCATTGTAGGATCATGGTAAAGCTTCCTCATCTGGCACAACGAATACCAACAATCAAGCCAACCACATATGTCCAGCCTACAATACTACCCATCCTGCATACAGTTACCCCGATGGTACCATTATCAACAATCTTCGCGCTGCTGATGAAGATGAATGTGTTAATACCATTTCCATTAAAAAAGACTCGGAATGCAATGTGACAACGCGTAAAGGCAAGGTCACTATCCCAGGTCCTTCGGCATGTCAACCTAAGATCACCATACCTGGTCCATCCGCTAGATATTCAACACCCAAACCAGAGTTCAACCTCATTGAGCAACTAAATAAAACACCTGCTCAAATATCCATTCTCGAACTACTCTGTATTTCACCCGTACACAAAGCCATCTTGGATAAAGTCCTACAAACGTCGTCTGTTCCAACCAACATTGATGTCAACCACTTTGAGACTATGGTCAGATACCTAGATTCACGTCATCACATCACCTTTTCGGACAGCGACTACTCCTCACCTAAACCATTGCATAATGATGCCCTTCACATTGAAGACTTTGTCCATAAACATAAGGTGAGATGAGTCCTAGTAGATGGCAGAGCAGGATTGAACATCTGTTCTCTCAAATTGGTCAAAGTTCTTGGTTTTTCTAAGGCATGTGTAGGTGCTAGCAAGAGCATCATCATCAAGGCATACGATGATGAAGAACGTGCTTCTAAAGGCATCATTACCATTTTGCTCTGGGTAGGACCCGTCATCATAGATACAACATACCAATTCCTGGATCATGATATACACTACAACATCTTACTTGGCCACCCATGGATTCATGCCTTAAAATCCATTCCATCCATATACCACCAGTGCCTCAAATTCCCTTTTGATGGAACTGAGATCACCATCCCAGGACATCCCGATCCATTCCAATATTGCACCAACCTATGAGCCACTGCTGAGCACCAGGTACCCATCAATCGGGAGGCCTCATCTTCCACTTCATCCAAATACATTGATCCATCCACACTCATCAAATCATCCATTCCATCATCTTCTACCACACCATCTCCATCGGTCTCCATCCCAAGTAATGACTTTCAGATCCAGGACCTTGGCTGTGGCGAGTTCAAGTTGAATACAGCTTATTGTATCACCACAATACCTAAGCCACCAAAAGTCTATGGAAGACCATGTTTTGGAATTGAGCCCAAAACAACTTTCAACGTCCCACCAAAAAGTGTTTTCACACTATGGGGCGATGTGGGTAATGAAGTCATCGACGACATAGCTAATTGGATCTACAGAGACCCAGTAAAGTTACCCCCACTACCGTTACATCTCTATGGCAAAGGATATGACATATGCAAATCCCAAGGTTTTGATGGTACAAGCGGCCTTGGAAAGAATAGCAACGGAAGACGGGAACCTATTATCATGACGGCAAGACCAAGATACATAGGGTTAGGGTTTGACCAAGTCAGAACTGACGATCAACGTACTCTTGAACTTTCAAATAAGGTTGTAATGGCTACAGAAAGTGTTGAGACATGCGAAGAACCCCTCACTGAAATTGACTCAAACGAATGGGAATGGGGATCTGACAAAACAATCAATGACTATGACATCGATGAACTATTCTTGGAACCTGGCCAACTTTCCTTTGAAGAATGATTTTTCCAAGAATATAACATAGACCCCATTGACCGACATTCTAAAAATAAGGAATGGGTACGCATTCCTTGGAACCCAGAAGAACACAAGGTGTCATCGGCAATACCTGAATCACCCCACCCCATTCTTGAGCCCACCCATGAGCCTAACCTACCTGAGTCCACCCTCCATACTTCTGACATGCCAACCACTAGTCACAATGTTGATAATTTCATCCCATATTATGATTTTGAATTTGATTCATCTGACTCAGAGTATGGACCATCCATTGCATCAAACACGGAAGTGGAAATTGACAACTTTGCCTTCACACTTGAGGCTTCAGTTGCCACACTCTCTGCATCTTCCCCATCCTTCACCAACACCGATAATGGGATTTCACTTGTCAATCCACAACTAATCGACTAGGACCAACAAGAGCCACCAGTAATGGACATGTTTCAAAATGATGAAGCCATAGCAGAATTCATGGGGCTCAGAGAAGCCATACCATGGGGAGATCACAAAACAAGGTTTTCTATTGACCTAGATTGTACGGCTTACTTGGGGGAGATGGTGCAATCCTCTAGTCACAAAAATACAATTAATAAGACAAAAAGAGAAACGTCTTTAGGTGAAAACCGCAAGGCACCTTCTGACAGCAAAAATAGTAAAAGCAAAGGACATATCTGAAGGTGAAAACATCTCTGAGGCACCTAAGGATGGAGGATTGGACTTTCTTCCTGTAACAGAGGAAAAATTTTCTATGCTTATTGAAGATATAGTGGAAGTTAACATAGACACACCAGAGAATCCCAAAATGATTCTCTTGACCACATCATTGTCAGATGAAGAAAAACCTGAATTTAAACAATTCTTCATAGAGAGAAAGGTTAACTTTGCATGGTCATATGCTGACATGCTAGGGCTTGATCCTAAATTGGTGCTACATCATCTCCCTTTAATCCTAGGAATCAAGCCGGTCAAACAAAAATTGCGCAAGATGCACCCACAGATTGCACTCCTGGTAAAAGTTGAATTAAAGAAATTACTGAATGCAAGGTTTATAAGATCAATAGACTACTCTGATTGGATTTCCAACATTGTCCTAGTCATGAAGCCAAATGGAAAAATCCGTATCTGCACGGATTTTAGAGATTTGAACAAAGCTTGTCCAAAGGATGACTTCCCCTTGCCAAACATAGACATGATCATGGATCTCACAGCCGGGTACGAGATGCTATCCCTCATGGATGCTTTCTTAGGGTATAATCAAATCCGAATTGCAATAGAAGATCAGCATAAAATAGCATTCACCTGCCCATGGGGAACATACTATTGGAACGTCATGCCTTTTGGCCTAAAGAATGCAGGCGCCACATACCAGAGGGCTATGACCACAATCTTCCATGACATGATGCATATCCTCATGGAGGATTATGTGGATGACCTTTTGGCCAAATCATTAACAAGAAAAGATCATCTCGGGGTCCTGGACAAAATATTCAGGCTGCTTGAAGAATACAAGGTCCGTTTAAACCCAAAGAAATGTGTCTTTGGAGTCACTTTCGGCAAGTTGTTAGGCTACATAGTTTGACAAAGAGGCATAGAGGTCAACCCAACAAAAGTCAAAGCAATCATAGACATACCTCCACCAAAGGGAATCAGTGAGCTAAGAACTCTACAGGGAATACTGCATTCAATCCACTGCTTCATTGCACAGTTGGCAGACAAGTGTCAACCATTCCAATATCTATTCCGCAAAAGCAATCCTTTTGTATGGATAGATAAATGCAACACAGCCTTTGAAAAAATTAAAGAATATCTATTGACACCACCAGTGTTAATGCCTCCTATTGAGGGAAAGCCTTTGATCCTATATGTCTCTGCAACGACAAATGCACTGGCGGTATTATTGGCACAAAATGACCATGAAGAAAAAGAAAGAGCCATATACTACATCAGCCGCACATTAATTGGATATGAGCTCAACTACACAACCATTGAAAGAGCATGCCTTGCAGTTGTTTTTGCAGCGTAGAAACTAAGACACTATATGCTAAGCCACCAAACACATTTGGTAGCTAAAATTGACCCACTAAAATATCTCTTGAGTCGAGCAGCATTAACATGCCGTTTGGCCAAATGGGTCATGATATTAAGCGATTATGACATACAGTATGTGGAGCGCAAGGCTATAAAAGGTCAAGTAATAGCAGATCAATTGGCAGATGCACCAATTGAACCAACTCATCCATTGGTTACTTATTTTCCTGATGATTCTATCTTTCACGTAGAACCTACATTACCATGGAAACTATACTTTGATGGATCCCACACCGGTCACGGTTCAGGAGCGGGCATATTATTTATCACACCACAAGGGGATTCCATTCCTAAATCATTTCAGATTAATTTCCCTTGTACAAATAATATGGCAGAATACGAGGCATTGGTCACAGGTCTCAAAAAAGCAATTAAATGGAAAATCCAGACATTGCTCATATTCAGAGATTCTCAATTGGTCATCAACCAAGTCAATGATGACTATGACACAAAAGATGAGAAGTTACTTCCCTACAAGAGAATGGTGGATAGTTTCCTAATGTATTTCAAAATGATTGCATTTGAGCAAATCCCGAGAACACAGAATAAGGTGGCCGATGCAATGGCTACTATTGGATCTCTCCTAGACATCCCTAAGAATGTGTCACAATTTGAATTCTTAGTGGAACAGTTGTTGATGCCTGCATACGATATTCCAGAGTCAGAAATGGTGTGCGAGATTGTTGGTCCCAGTTCGCCTTGGTATCAGGACATATACGACTATCTTAAGTCCCAAACCCTCCCACCCAACCTGTCTAACAACCAACAAAAATCCTTTATCCAAAAAGCGGCTAGACATACCATCGTCAGTGACACCTTATACCGCCATGGCTTTGATAACACCCTTCTTCGCTATCTCGACACTAATGAAGCCCAAATGACCTTATGAGAAGTACATGAGGGTATATGTGGATCTCATTCGAGTGGTCCAACGCTAGCTAGGAAAGTCACCAGATTGGGGTACTACTGGCCGACATTAGAAAAAGATGCTCTTCAGTTTATCAGAACATGTCATAAATGCTAGGTGCATAGTGACCTAATTCATGCACCTGCATAGGAATTGAGACCGATCACTTCTCCATGGCCTTTTGCACAATGGGGACTCGACCTCATGGGCAAGATCCATCCATCCTCTTCTAACGGCCATAAATTCATAATCACCGCCACTGAGTACTTTACTAAGTGGATCGAAGCCATCCCTCTCACCTACATTATCGGTAAACAAATATCCAAGTTTATCCTAAATTACATCATTTTTCGGTATGGTGTCCCATAATCCATCATCATAGACAATGGCAGTCCATTCAAAAATCAGGACGTTCGTGAGCTCTATGAGTGATTCCACATCCAGCCCCATTTTTCCACCCCATATTACCCACAAGGTAACGGCCAAGCTGAGGCATCCAACAAAACAATCCTTCGCATTTTGAAGAAGACTATCAATGACGCTAGCCGAGATTGGCAC
The DNA here is from genome assembly GCA_007115665.2 of Sequoiadendron giganteum. NCBI lineage: Eukaryota > Viridiplantae > Streptophyta > Pinopsida > Cupressales > Cupressaceae > Sequoiadendron > Sequoiadendron giganteum. Next base: position 537,832,155 of record CM021108.1, read on the forward strand.
CTACAACTCAATCCTGCTTTATGGGCCTATCGTACCAGTATCCGCACCCCCACTGGAGCCACTCCATTTTCCCTGGTCTATGGATCTGAGGCCATATTTCCCATCGAGGTCGAAATTCCTTCTCTCCGAGTCTCTTTGAAAGGAACGATCGATGATGAAGAGTATAGATAGTCTCACCTGCATGAGCTAGAAATGTTACAGGAAAGATGAGAAAATGCCTTAAATCACTTACAGGCATATCAAAATTGTCTCTATCGAAGCTACAACAAAAAAGTCATGGTAAGAAAATTTGACATTGGTGACTTAGTCCTAATGCAGAACCTAAGAAATCAGGTTGATTGTGAAAAGCCTGGCAAATTTGAGGCTAATTGGCTTGGTCCTTACATTATTACTACCGCATTTGGTTCTAGAGCCTATCAGTTGGCCACACCTGATGGAGAACAGTTGACAAAGCCTATCAATAGCTAACATTTGAGAAAGTTCTACACATAGCATCAGGGAGCTTGGTAAAAAACCTAAAAATACAAAAAAATCATCTCTTGATGAAAATCTGGCAAACAGATGTCTTGGTGACACCAAAAAAATAAAAAAAATGGCAAAAATAGTAAAGAGAAATAAATTCATCCAATAGTGAAAACCTGGTAAACAGGAGCTTTGGATAGGTACCATGGTGAAAACCTGGCAAACAGGCACCATGTGTAGTCGATAGTTGCTCCATCATCTACTATTACTCTAATCGACCCTTGTCCACTTTCCATAATCACAACATCATGGCATTCATGACATTCATCCCAAGTCCTATCAATTTCGGCCATGGTTACCATTTGGTTGACATCATCCCTTACATATTCGTGCCTTTGGCCTTGTATCCGCATTGCTCCATATCACTGGACTCGGGTAGTCCCTGCTCTATCTGGGGGCAGACCCTTACCATGAAACTACAATGGGTGTCACACATGATCTGACATTCGTAAAAAGTCTTGATAAAATCCTAAAAATTTGAAAAAGTCCTGATAAAATTCTAAAAATTTGAAAAAGTCCAAAAAAAAAGACCTAAAAATTGAAAAATGTCTTGAAGAAAATACAAAAACATCCAAATCAATGTCAAAATCCCAAAAATAGAGTTAGTGTAATATCTTGTTAGTCCGTTCAGTCACATCAGTTAGTCTTTTGTCCCTGTCTGAACTATGTTGTCTCTATGCATTTGCTACATAGGCAAGATTCATCTTTGAATCCCCGAGACATTAGGTCAGTCTTTAGGTTTGTCAAAATAAAATCATGATTCAAACTTTTGTCCTTTGGACAATGTCATTGATCATGTCAAACTATGAGGTCTCTGAGTGCATGACGTAGGCAAGGCCATCAATCGATGAGCCCCTAAGGCCGCACTAGTTCAATCCATTAGGGTTCATGGCACAGTATTTTCACACACGTCAAGTTCTCTTCAAATCAAGCAAAATCTTCCATCAATTCCGAGCAAGCAATCTATCAACAGTATATTTCATCAGCAAATCTCAATCAATTCAGCATATCAGCAATGACATGTAATCAAATTCTATCAAGACAATTGAACTTGGCAAAACTTTGGGGGTTCTTCTTCAGATGTGTCCTTCTCAAGAGAAACTTTCATTAGTCCTTTATGCTTTTGGATGTGTCCTTCCTAAGCATTGTCCTCATCATCTGACATTTTGATGGATTCTCCTAACTCTGAGAATTGATCTCCTAGATATCAACGTCATTCAGGATGTGTCCTTCTTGAATTTGATATCGCTTGACAGTTGGCAACCTTGATCTTAAAACACTTGGCAAATACTTAGCACTTGTCTTTGGCCTTTTCATCATGTTACTAGTTTTTCAACAAGATCCCGACAACAGGATTTAGAGCAACAACGATGTCTCATGACGTTTGTCTTGTCTTTTGACACTCATGTTACTAGTTTCTCAGCGATGTCCTGACTACGAGATTTAGAAAAACAGCGATGTATCATGATGGTGGCATTATTTTTGTTCTTTTGCAAATCATGTTGCTAGTTTCTCGAGGATGTCTTGGAAACATGATTTAGAGAAGCAACGACGTTTCATGGTTTGTCCTTGTCTTTTTTTCTGCTTGCGGTTGGTTATGACAAAAGGACTGGGGCAATTGCGCTTCTAGTATGGGTCATGATCATCCTTTTCTGTGACCGCTTGTCTTACGTGATGGTGCAATCTTGCACACCTTGATCTATGTCATATCATGGTGTTTATTGGCCATTACAATAATCTGCCCAATGATTATTGAAAGAGCAATAAATATTAAAGTCCTATGGTAAACGTTGAAGGATTTGATCTAGGAACTAACATGCATCTCATATAGGCATTACATTCATATCATCATCTATATCTTTTACTAGCACTTTCTTGTTCTATCGTCTTCTAGTCTTCTCATCCATTTCGAGAGCACACCCGTGTTCTTGGAACTCGTCTGTCCTCCCGAGGGGGCATACCGCAACCCTCCTCGTCATTCTTCCTCATCCTATTTTGCACTGGGGCATATGTTTGACTTATTTTCTTTGCCACAATGTGAAAGGCTGCATTATGACAAAGAGGGGCAAATGTAGGCACATAAAAATGACCTAGACCCACAGGCTCTTCTTCTAACCCTAATTAGGACATTTTAATTATGTCCCTAACTCACTTCCAATTATTAATTAGACAATTCTTAATTATTTAATTAATTCACGTCCCTTTCTATTCTTCTTGATTATTAAATAAATAAGTTTTATTTATTTATCTAATACATAACTAATTGTCTAAATATCCTCTTATAATTAAATAAATTTCTTAATTTATTTACCCCTTTATGTCTTCCTAATTATTAAATAAATAACTTTATTTATTTATTTAATTATGTCACTAATTAAGTCCTCTTCTTCCTAAAATTAAATAAATTCTTATTTATTTAATCCACCTTCCACTATAATTAAATAATTATATTTAATTATCTAATTATTCATTAACCTCTTCTCTTTAAATTAAATAAATAAAATTTATTTAATTTGGTCCTCTCCTAAACTTTAAATCAAATCATTTAATTTAATTTAAAAGGTCCCCTTTGTCACATTCCTCTAAATTAAATAATATCTTTATTATTTAATTCTCACTTAAATTAAATAACCTTTTATTATTTAATTTCCTCTAAATCTTATTTATTTAAAATAAGTCCCAGCACATAAATTAAATAATTTTATTATTTAATTCCCCCTCTTTTATTGTGCTCATTTTAAATAAATTTATTTATTTAAAATAAGTTTTATTTAAAATTCCCTTTTGTAAATAATTTAATTTAAATTATTTACTGTCACATGACCCCACACTTTTGAATTAAAATAGTTTTTAATTCAAAAAGTCAACATTCCCTCTTGATTTAAATAATTTTAAATAAATTATTTAATTCCCCAATGACTCTGTTTTCCGTGCCTAGAATCTTTTGTCACATGCATTGTCAGCCATTGATTTGATTCTCTAAAGAATCAATCTTGACCCTTCATTTCGAATTTGACCTAATGTTTCCCTAACCCTAATTGTGGGTTACTTTATTGAATCTCATCCATTGATTCTAGGGCATTTACTAACTTTCAATCTTGGCCATTCACACAAAATTGTCTTTTCTATAAAAGAGTAATTTTGGTCTCATTTTGAACATCTTGCATTTTCATGTTTTGTTATCTTGCATTGTCATATTTTAGAGATTTCTTATCACACATCTTACACTTTCATGTTTTGATTAGCTTACATTTTCATAGTTTATCATAGCATATCTAGGCTTTCATTTGATATTAGCTTAGAAATTGTAGATGTTTACTATTTGCAGTAGGGCATAGTTTACTTCTAGGTCATTTCAAATCCTTCAATATTTGCTTAGGGCTTGTCATCTCTATTGGCTTGCTCTTCACAAATATGAGGGCAAACAATCATATTCAGAAAATTAAGAAGGTGTAATGGAGGTTAGTCATGGAGGATGAAGACAATCTATAAGATTGTTCATCTATTCCTTTGCACTCCATTACCAATTTTGGGTTTTAGGTTTTCTGCATATTATAGTTACTAAACCATAGAAATTTCCCATTGTTACAACTTATAGTTACAATATGGGATGTGACCCAAGTAGATAGTATCCTTAGAGTAAATTCTATCCTCCTAAGCTCGTGTTCCATAATATTCTTTAATATTAGATATTATATATGTTTGAATTGGTATTTGTATACTATTTTCCAACTAACATCATCCCATCGTCAAAACCATAACTAGTCCTCAAGTCAACTCTACTTTGCATCTTGATGATAATGCTTTAGTCTTTCTCCTTTGACATAGCACTATAGGATTATTCCATCTAATGTCTTAGCCTTATTGCTTCATAATCCAAAATGTCATTGATTTTATATGGTCATAACTAGTAGAATTTGAGTTTTCCCTTCTTTTTGAACTTTTTATCATATAATAGAATAGTATCTCTAAGATGAAAGTGTTTTGTCCTCACGTTTCTATCATCCCAAGATTTTTTCCTTCTGCATTCTTCCCACAAGTGTGATTCGACCAAATTTATTTCTTCATCTAATTTTTCCATCTCCTCCAACCTGTTATTGATAGATTCTTCTTTAGTGAGCCTTAAGGTGAGGTTTGTATGGAGGTTGTGTACTATGAAGTTAATTAGTAGAATAGCTTCCATGATATAGACTAGATAAAAATGTGTGTGTGATGTGGCTCTTTTATAGGTTGTTTGATAATCCCAAAGTACTGTCGGTATCTTAATCTCCCAGTCCATTCTATTTGAATTGTACATTTTGGTAAGAGTGGTTCCAAGGATCTTATTCAATGCTTCACTTGCCCCATTTGCTTGTGGATGGCAAGGGGTTCTTCAATTATGTGTAATCATTAATATTTCCAGTAACTCCTTTACAGTCTTATTGATAAAAAAAATTCATTGGTCACTTGATACTTAAGGGACACCCAAACAAGTAATGATATTATGATATAGAAATTTAGTAGCAGTATAGGTAGTACAATATTTGGTTGGTTTGGGTTCTACCCATTTGGTTAGGTAGTCAACCCTAGTAATGATGAATATTTATTTAGATAATTTTACCAAAGGGTCAATAGGGCCAACAAAATCAATCACCCACTTTTCAAAGGGGTTTTATGCTAATACTGGTTGGAGAGGCATTTCATCGCATGTTGTGGGGCATCGGGTTCTTTGGAAAACATCTTATTAATTGACATATTATTTATTGTCCTTGTATATACTAGGCCACCATTATCCAAATAACAAAATTTATGGGCTATAGCATCCCCATAGTTATGTCCATCTGCTATTCCTTCATGTGCTCTAAGAATTTGATTCCTTTCATGCTCGTAGATGACTCTCTAGAGGAAATCATCTTTTCCTTCTTATATAAAGATCCTTCAATTAGGGTAAATGATATTGATTTCCTTGGCAATAATGTCTATCATGGGAATTCATATTTGGAGGATATTTTTTGATAGAAATTAACTCAACAACATCATGCAATTCCTTTGGTACTATTATGATTTGGAAAAGGTATGTGCCAGGTAGGTCTTCTTCGTTAACTTCATCAGGCTCTTCTCCTATATCAATCTTGGATAAGTACTCCAATCCTTAATTTTATCTCCCTAGTTTGACCATTATAGTATAATTAAACTCCTAGAATAGTAAGATCCATCTACATATATTCCCATCTATCACTTGTTTATTTAGGAGAAATTTTAGTGTCTCGTGGTCAGTGTAGAATGTAAAGGGGGTGGATAATAGATAGTGCCAAAATTTGTATAGTGCATAGACCATTACTAAGGCTTCTCACTCATTAGTGGTATATTTTATTTCTTTTTTGGATAATTTCCTACTGGTGAATGCTATTGGGTGGTCTTTGTTCCCTCTTGACTGGGCTAAAATTGCACCTATAGCTATACCAGTTGTGTCTATATGAACATGAAAAGGCACTGACCAATCAGGAAAGATGGGAATGGGTGATATGGATATTTTCTTCCAAAGGGTATCAAATAATTGTTGGTATTTTTTTTCCATGTGATTGTTTTGTTGGTCTTCTTTTTGAGAATTTATTCTAAAGGGGCAGCTAGATTGGCATATCCTTTGATGAATTTTAGTGGTATCTAGTGTAGCCTAATAATTTTTTAACCTTCAGTTCTATTTTGACTGGAGGTAGTGTTAGAATTAGATCCACTTTCATCATGTAAATCATTAATCCTTCTTTACATATGATATGGCCAAGCAGTGTTCCAAAAGGTATCACAAAAATGTGTTTCTTAAGATTCAATGAAATTTGCGTACTCCTAAATTTCTCCAGCATAGTATGGAGACCTTGAATGTGATTCATAAATAATCCATATATGGTCCAATCATTTAGGTATACTTCTAAAAAATCATGTATAAAGTCTTTAAATGTATTTACCATGATCCTACTAAAAAACAATCAGTACATTTTCAAGCCAAAGGGCATGACAACATACATGAATGACCCCCATTCTATAGAAAATATTATTTTGGGTTGGTGTTCCTCTTGAATCTAGAATTGATGGTATCCAAAAAACCAATCAGTGAATGAATATATTTCTTTGTCTACTACTAATTCCATTATTTCTTTGGTAAATGGGCTAGGAAAGGGGTCGTGAATGCATGCTTTATTAAGTTCTTATAAATCCACACATATCTAGATTTATCTAATCTTCTTATTATGCTCCACTATTGGTCTGAACCATTCAAATTATTCTATCGATTTAATATGTCCTACTACTAACATGTTATCTATTTCTATCTTGACTTTTTTCTTCATGTTCGAATTAAGGCAGTAAAGTCTTTTTCGATGAGGTTTGGTACCTTCTTTTAACTGAATATTTATTACCCCTAATTTTGGTTTTATGCCTTTCATTTTGGTAAATATAATCTGTCAATAATTCAGAAACTAATATTACTAGTGATTCATCCCAATAATCCCCAAGCTTAGCTAATTTAGAGTTTCCTTCCTGAGCTATGTTTTCTTCTCATAATTGGAGGGATTATTTGTAGTATTGTTCTTTTTGTTGTTGGTTTAATTTTATTTCCCACTCTCCTTCTTCCATCTTGATTTCTAGTTTTGGATCTAGTTCATATTTCTCCTTTTGGATAGCACAACATTGATCAGTATCAATTTCGTTGATCTATTCATCCATTCAATTAGTTTTTATACTCCTTGGGTTTTATGTGGTGGGCATGTTGATTTTTGAGGGTAGATGTTTTATGGAATTTGGGTGAAGATAATTTCCTTAATTTTCCTTAGTCTGTTACAAATATATTTATATTCATCCAAAAAGGAGAATGTGTGTATAAAATCATGTTGGACTTCTTCCCAGTCTCTAGCCTTTTCTCTTCTTTCTTGATTTATATACCAGGTTTGCACCACTAGTGTTAGTTTCTAATAAAACAATTGTATGTGGAGGGAATGATTATAATCCCTTTCTTTCTTCAATGTAGTTACACAAGTATAAAGATGATCTTTCAAGGCTATGGTTCCTTGATACTTCGAGATGGTGGGATATTCCCCTTCCTCTTGCAAATACCATTCTTTGGCCAAAATTCTAAAGGCAAGCTAGTCCAAAATAGTGGTTTTTTGTGTGTTCCACTAGCATGCAACATTACAAATTAACATATCATGTAATGTTTCCATCCTTAATTTCTCTTTAATTTTTTTTTTCAATTTCCAAAATATATTCAATGACATCTCTAACTCCAAAAAAATTGAGTAGTTTAATATGTGAAATACCTTGTTTGATGTTGATTGTTTCTAGGATTTTTTTTGTATCCTCTAATGATTTGATGGGATGAATTTGAACCATGAATACTCAGTGGAATCCATAAACTCTTTGGGATGTTAACTCTAGTTTATTTTTCATACATGCATCTAAGACTTCATCACTGTCTATGCTACAATTGCCACTATTTAGTTCCAATTCTACTTTGTTATTATGATATTGTTCTTCTTCTTCCCCATCTGGAAACTTGGATATAGTGTAGAGATTTTTTATGTCTACCACCTCATTTTCCTATGCTACTTATTCCATATAGGATCTATCATCCGATTCTCCTAATGAAATATGGACAAATCTGGTAGCATCTGGAAATGAAATCTCCTCTTTCTAGGAGTCTACTATACCATTGGCATTGAAAAACCATCTTAATCCATATAATTCTTGGAAGGTGTTAAATGGTTCCTTCATTTTAACCACTTCAAAATCAACCAATTGTCGTATCCCTTTAACATTCACTTCAACATTTTTCCAAGTTCCCAAAGTCTACATTCTAGAACCATCAACAAGGCTTATGTTCATCAATGTTTTTAAAAGATTAGGTCTCCCTAATTTCTCCCATGTGGTGGATGGAATGATATTTATATCAACACCTAAATCTACCATAACATATTTTACTTTGTGATCATTCAACTGTACATTTATTAACAATGGACCACTCTTTCTATTCTGACCCGCTCGTAATTGATTGACTTACTTTTTATGTTCTAGTATTTTCCCCATTTCTTTGGTATAGCCACTAAATCATTTTTCTAGCCAGGGATGCAAGATCTTATAGCATTTTAACTTCTTCCTATTTCTGCTATATTATGTCTTGTTTCGCCTGTTTTACCACCTTGTCATGCTATTTTTTATTAGGTTGGAAGTGTTATGGCTCCTCATCTTCTTCTTCTTATAGACTATAGTATTCTTCATATGCTTCTTCTAACATTGGCTTCTTTTTATTTTTACTAGTATTAGTAACTTTCCTAGTGATAATGTATGCTTTTTTCTTCCCTTTGGTTTTCTTCTTCCTCTTGTCCAAAACTAGTTCTTCTTTGGAGTTTTCTTCTATAGAAGTTTCTAAAGTCCACACATTCATTCAATGACAACCTCTGACTCCCTGTTGTGATACTTTTTCATTACTCTTGCACCTCATTTTAACTCATCACTCTTAGAAGGTTGACTATCTTCCTGATTTTGATATCATCCTAGAAACTTTACATTAGAACATTGTGTGATCCTCTTGGCCATAGAAAGTGCATTTCAATTTCTTCTCTACCCAAAATTAAGAGGCATAATGGCCCATTTTCCATAATTAAAGTAGTTTTCATTCTTTCTTCTTTTGCTGGTCTGACCTCTTCCTCTACCTCCTCTATAGCTAAATTATTGATTATTCTACATGGTACATGCATTTCAGTTATCCTACCAGGCTGGTATCTGGTATCCAATATCACTATTTTTATTTGTACTATAATTAGGGTGTGACAACATTGAGTTTTTTAATTCCCTTGGTTTCCTCCATTCCAAAATGGAGGTCTATTCTTTGGATAGTTTTCTATCAAATGTATATCACATTCTTGATAGAGCACAGTACATAGAGTTAAGTTTTATGGTTTTTATCGTAGCTAATTTATTCTCCACTCTATCCTTGGGGCATTCATTCCAAATGTATCCTTCCCTATTGTAATATGTGCACCAAATTTTTTTAGGTCGACTAGGTTCACTAGACTTGATTTCCTACGGTATGACCAATTTTTAAAATTTCAACTATATATCTTCAAGGATTTCAGCACTTCTATCTTTTTCTCGTTTTCTCCATGGTTGAGCTTCAATTCAATATTCCATAACTATTAGATCAGTATATTTTTTAAAGACTCTTCCATAGAATCTGGCTCTGATATCCTTATGTAATCCAAAAATTGACTACTCGATCTTTTGTGTTTATATTAAAGGTTCTTCCAATTTTCTGCATACTTCTTTACAACTTTTGTCATGGTTTTCAAAGTTAATTCCTTATCTCCTCGTTTCAAGTTCCTCATTTGGGTAACACTTTTAGTTGGAACTTCCAATGTCCCAAAGTTGGCTAAGAATTATTTTGTTACTTCTTTCAATGTGGCTTTATGTACTATAATTATGGGTGTGACAACATTGAGTTTTATAATTCCCTTGGTTTCCTCCATTCCAGAATGGAGGTATATTCTTTGGATAGTTTTCTATCAAATGTATATCACATTCTTGATAGAGCACAATACATAGAGTTAAGTTTTATTTTTTTTATCGTAGCTAATTTATTCTCCACTCTATCCTTGGGGCATTCATTCCAAATGTGTCCTTCCCTATTGTAATATGTGCACCAAATTTTGTTAGTTCGACTAGGTTCACTAGACTTGATTTCCTACGGTATGACCAATTTTTGAAATTTCAACTATATATCTTCAAGGATTTCAACACTTCTATCTTTTTCTGGTTTTCTCCATGGCTGAGCTTCAATTCAGTATTCCATAACTATTAGATTAGTATATTTTTTAAAGACTCTTCCATCTAATCTATCTTTGATATCCTTATGTAATCCAAAAATGAACCACTCGATCTTTTGTTTTTATATTAAAGGTTCTTCCAATTTTTTGCATACTTCTTTACAACTTTTTTCATGGTTTTCAAAGTTAATTCCTTATCTCCTCATTTCAAGTTCCTCATTCAGGTAAGACTTTTAGTTGGAACTTCCAATGTCCCAAAGTTGGCTAAGAATTATTTTCTTACTTCTTTCCATGTGGCTTTATGTTGTGGTTAATTCTTCATGTACCATTCTAATTCTTCTTTTCTCATCGATCCCACAAATTCTAATAAATTGTTCTTATCTTCATCTTTTCCCAATTATTCCCATACAAACTCTAAAAGGAATACATGGTCTATTTATTTAGTAGTATCTATTCTAAAAACAAGAATTTTTATTATGGTATCAATAGCATTTGAACCTTGTTTTAGATTTTGTGTTTTCATAGGTTGGTATGTCGATTAATTTGTCGGTTTATTTTCCTTCTTAATATTATTCCAGGGCTTAGTTTCTCTTCCTTTATCTCTTGCAAGTTTGATGTCAAAATAGCCTTCTCCTAATATCTCAATCCAAGGGGTGTATTTATCTTTACTCTCTTCTTTTGGATCTTGCTTCTCCTCTCTCTTTTCTTCTTTTTTATTTGGTAACTCTTGCTTTATAACTCTTCTCCTTTTATACCTTAATGGGGATGAGTCCCAGTCTGGGGGTTGTGACTCTTCATAACTTCTTTTTGCCATTTTGTTAGTAAATGACATCTGATTAGTTAATGTCCCAACCTCTTCCTTTTTATTTCCTTCTTCCTGCTTTCTTAATTTTCTTATGCTTGTGTTAATCACCTTTTCTATGTAATCATCATTCATTGATAAGACTTTTTTTGGATTTTGTATAAACTCTTTCAAAATTTCATCTAATTTAATTGCTATTTCTTCTAAGTGTGGTTTATTCTTAGGATTTAATGAAGGTTCTAATAGAGTAGGAGATTTTTTGCTATAACTTTCCTCTATCAAAAAGCTTTTGGATTCTTGATTGTACATTAACTTTTCAAAACTACTTGGAAGCCTTCTGGTTCCTTTTAGTAACAAACTCATCTTCTCTAGTGTTTTCTCATTCTTTCTACTATCTTCTCCTCTCTTGAAGGAAACACACATCTGCACGCTTAACAACACCCCCAATTGTGTGATCTAATCTTATATTTGTTATTAATTCCATTATTCTTCTATGTCTTTCTTCTCTTTCTGACACTTGTCTCTATCTCTTCTCCTCTGTATTTGGGCTAGCCATTTTCTCATTTATTTGTAATTCAAATTGCCTCTTAACCTCTTGTGAATTTCTTTTATCTATTCTTGACCATGGGTGTTTAGGATTTGGGAGTGCATTACTCCTATATTATGTCCCATGGTAGTTATCCAATAGTTTTTCTTAATAGTCACATATTTTCATAGGCCTCTCTAGACCTTTTCCCCCTTTTTGTTTCAATCCCCTTGGTACCTAACCCCCTCTCACAGGGTATACGTCAAGAAGATGGAGTTATGATCTATTATATGTTTTTTTATTTGTTCTTTGTGTCTTGATCTAGTAAAATATTTAGAACTTGAATTTTTTTTGGTAAGTCTTCAACAAAACCTAACTAGGGTCTCGACAACAAAACCAATGTTAGCAAGAAATATGAGGGATACAAACCAGAGTTATGTACCCAAAGGATCTCTATTAATTATAGTATATAACCCCAGAGTAGGTCTTATTGAGGTAACACGAAGGTATTCCAGATCCAAGATTAGTTATAACTCAGAATAAAATACCATACCCACAATATAGATCAGAATTTGTAGTTCTTTATATTCATTATATCAATAAGCATTTGTTACATTCCTTATATCTCTGTTATAGTCTATATTTCTCTCTGCTACTTCCTTATCCCCTATACTGGTGAATAGATATTTTTATATACTTATAGTTACAATATGGGATGTGTCCCTTAGATAGTATCCTTGGAGTACATTCTATCTTCCTAAGCTTGTGCTCTAGAATATTCTTTCTAGTTAGATATTACGTATCTTCGGATCGGTATATGTATACTTATTTTCAACTAATGACACTTCCACCCAAGAAGAAAAGTTGGTCATGCTCTAGTACCAAATGTTAGAAATGAAGGTGAAATATCATAAAATAGAATTCTAAATTCAATTTTAAATCTGATTTAACTTGTGCATAAGGAAATGAATATTGGACAAAAGTAAAGCATCAACAAAAATAAATATGAAATACAAGAACAAAAATATAACAGTGTGTTTACTTAGAGAAAATCTTTAAAAAAATCCATAAATAAAAGAGGCCCAAGTCTATATTATATTCAATAATAGAGACTGCATTCAATCCTTCCTTTCTCCTCTTTAGTCTTCTCTCCTTCAACACTTGCAAACATAGTTTTCACGCCAACTCATAATGTTTACTTTCTACCAAAATAACCCTTGTTTATAGAATTCTCACCCTCTAAATGGGGAAACTAAGTCAGTTATCACTTCCCAACACATCCCTTGGATAAATCTAAGCATTTAATGCATAAAAAAATACTGGTTGTAACTCTATCACTCACCTCTTACACATGGAAAAATAATTTGTCCTATCTTTCAAAGTAGTTATTGTCTTCATGTGTAGGTGTTATAATCATACAAAAAAAAATCACAAATGTCCAAAGCATCCTCATGGAGAGTTGGGTGTCCAAAAAATATTAACCTTCAAGATTCAAGTTTCTAGTAAATGGTAACTTCATATTGGTAAATAATTAGTTACCAATTCTTAGTGAAAATTAATTATTGTATCGGTAAGTCCTAATAGTAAAAAATGTTTACAACGGATGGTGAATTCATCATCCCTTATTAATGATTAAAAACAATATTATGATTAATTAAATACATAGAATTTTCAAGGTTGATGGCACCTTAATCCTAGCAAACACTTTTATTCATTACATATATTATTTGTAATGGTCTTTTCTTTATTGTATATGGATTTATAGAGTTTGATGAGGGACTATTAAATATGTTTAGTTGCTTGATATTGTGTCTTTATTGTTATCTTTTTATGTTGTTTTTCTTGGTTGATTATGAATTTATAACCCAATATAACACACTAGTCTTGAAATTGTTTGACTCTACACAATTAAAATGAAAACATTTTTAACTAGTAGTTTAGGTGTAGGATGTTGGTTTGTTTTTATTTCATGATTCACTGATTCATCCATAGAAACATCTTCAATGAGACTTAAGAGTTATCATTCTAAGAGAATATTGTTGTGTATACCATATATTGTAGTTGTGTAGTGATTTCCTCATAAATTTAATAGAGGTTATATATGTACTAGATTAGTCCTTGGTCTAGTGGCAACTTTTGGGACCAAATGTACATTGGATACTACTATTGTATCTACAATTTTTATTTTTTTAGTTGTGCTCAATTGTATTAAGGATACCTCTATGAATACCCTCTTGACTTTAGCTAAGCCCAAAGTAAAATAGGAAATATCTTCTCTTAGCAATTGGTTTGTTATCACTCATATTTTGTTGATAAGTTGTTTTGTGTACCTTCAAATATGGCATTTCCTTAGCTTTGAAGTAGATTGATCCCTTTAAAAATGCGACCAATAATTTTGAGACCAAACAAACAATAGTATATATATTGTTTGAGAGAGAGAAAAAGAAAGAATTTTTATTATTACTATTTGATGATACACCAATCTTGTACCACACAACTTTATAAAATCTTAATTGTATTTTTCCTTTTATTTAGAATGAAATTAAATCATATATCAAAAAATTAAAAAATACAACCAATATTTTAACTTATATCCAGCATAAAATTGTATAAATCGATGCACTCCACCTCATTGATGGAGGTTTTAGTATAATGGTGTTACCTTCTATTTGGAAAGGAAGAAAAAATCTCCATTATGCTTTGGAAATATTCGCTTACCTATTTAAGATATTCATATTTTATGAGTTATTGCATTGATTTTATTACATTCGGCAAAGCAAATACACTGCTTTTCTCTTCCCATCAAACAATTCAAAAGAGAAAATAGGAAAGAGTTACATAACTTTCATGCAAAATTATTTACAAAAACAAAAACAAAAAACAATGTTCTAAAAAAATAAAGAGTGCTTATTTTGAGCTCAAATATGGTGTATACGACAAGGGATATTTTCTTACAGTATAAAATATTAGATCAAAAAATATATTAAAAATAACATTAAATTTCAAGATATTTGCCACTGCTTTCAACATTTAGTCTTGGAGACAGAGACAACTCATCTTAACAAGCTAAGTAGATTAAGGCATCTTACCTATTTTAATTTGAAATTTTTGTTTCTTCATTTTGACATTATATTAAAAAAATTGTCTTTAGTTTGATTGATTGGGTCTTTTAACTTGCCATAGCTTAGTTAAAGAAGGATTTTGAAATAGATGTTACCTCGTCTATTTAAAATTTGAAAAATACTAATATCTATATGTAATCCAATCGTATCCTTAAAAAATATTATAATCATATTCCAACATTCACTTGTAACTGCTAAAACTTGTCAAAAAGAATAATCCATATGATCTAGAGAATATGAAAAAATGTTGCTTTCTTTATATTTTTTTCCAAACCTAATTCTTTGGATATGATTGACCTATTTTTAAAATAATTGGTATTTATTGACTTCAATAAATATCTCTAGTACAGAGAAATCTATAAATAATTTGAATATAGTGTTTGTTACCATGGATTTAGCAAGGTCCAACACCCCTTTAGGAAAATTTGTAAAGGGTAAATCAACCAATCATCACAATTTTATTTTGATTGTCACACTTCAAATATCAATGAATTTTGTCACTATGATAATCTACGTGGCACTCTTAAGGCTCATATTATGCTAGGTCATCTACTAACACATCACATGACTACCAACCACATCACAATTGTTAAGAGATGATAATTCACACATGGAAATGGTTCCATTTTCATAGTAATAGTTCAACTTCTATAGAAAATCTCAAGGCCTTCATGTCAACATATACAATTTATATATACATATTTGTTACACAGATAGATATATAGAAGATAGTAGATAACTTCATACATTTTGTTCAAGAGAATGTCATGCATACGATGAACTAAGTTAAATACTTTCAATATTTCAGTTCTATATCTCTCTCTTCACACTACTATGTCTCACAAATCTTATGCAAATGCCTATACATTTATCTAGAACCTCATCTAGAGAGTTGTCCACTAGATTAGATGCTAGACACCCGATCATGACCCCTTTACTTTTGAGTAAATTTTAACATTTCTAAAAGCACTTAATTAAATCCCCCACATAGGAAAACCCTTTAGGGACATAAGAAAATAAACTAAAGTATTTGGAACACACACATGCATGCGTACACACATATACTTTAATAGTTTCATTAGAAAAGGTAACTAATTATAATATGATTTGGAGATACATGTTTTACTATTATATTGCATTCCATGTTTCACAACCCCGTCATGGATTAAGGAAATTAAATTTAAACAAATCCATTTTACATTCCCATTATTGATCACCATTGGTATTTGTTGTGCCTATAGCACACACACCCTGTTGAGAACGGGGACCCTCTCTTTTTTTGCTTGTGTCAGGTCACTTTTTGCTTATCCTTGTTTTGCATGCCCTTATTTTTTGTTTTTCCTAAATGGTCAAGAAATCCTAGAAGAATCATCTTGATTCTACCATATTTTTCTACCCTCTAAAATTTTTATAAGCCCTAAGTCTTTGCAAGATTTCTTTGGATGGTTGCCTTTGATCTTTTAAAATGATGTCCTCTAGCCAGCATGGGTGGGCCCCTGCAAGACGCTGCCTGCGGGTTTCCTTGGTACCTTCTCTATTCCAAATGGTCATCTCACAACTTCATCCCGCATTGTAGAACCCACAATCAACCTTGCTCTTTTTCACCGACGTTCACTTCAAATAACCAATGCTTGACCGTCGTTCGATCAATGGACCCCGCCGACCCAAGCGTCGATTTTGAAATGATTGGCCACCAACTTCTTGCATTGTCGTACCTAAATTTAATGAGGGAATTAAATTCCATGTTTCCTATAAATACCTCTACTCGAGCTGTCATTTTTAAAACATTCCTTGCAATGAAAAGTGTTAGAGCTTCCAGCCTTTGTCGCCATCGCACTCGCAAACTCCCTCTACTGATTCGAGCAGCTTCAACGGATGATTCATCATCATCGAGTGCAGGATATTGAGGTGAGTTGGTCATTTCCCTTCGCCATGCATTTTCCTTCTTTAAATTGAAAATGATTAAGTGTTTCTTGAAAAAATTATGAAATGGGATAGATAAACGACCTCCCTGCAAAACCCACATCTTCAAAACCTAAAAAAACCTTTAAAACAATGATCTAGAACCTTTGGAAACCTGATACCCTCACCATTGTTCTTTGGGCTCAGTGTTCATGTCCATCGAGCCCACACCCCTCTCGTCACCATTCTTCTCCCTCACGAATGATAACTTTTAAAAATGATGATCGTTCATACCGGGTCCACATTTGCGGAATGCCTTCTCCCGTTAGCCGTTGTAAACTGAAAAAATTCACAAGTATAAGAAATTGACCCTATGACCTCCTTAGGTCCCCTGCGTAGACCTCTGTGTGCAATTCACCTCTAGGCTTCGCTATGTCGAATGAAAAAAGGCTCACGCCTTCCCCATGCACGGGTCCTGCCTCTGTAGTTGGTGTCTGACTGAGTTAAACCGAGATCTTGTTTCGTGTAGGCCAGAGCTTGCGGCATGCCATCCAGATTTTGTCATTTTCAATGGTCATACAAGTACATCCATCTGTCTACCAGGTACCACCCCTACAATGACTATTTGGATTAAAACTTGAATGAAAATGACTAAGTCTTGGCCGAATGTGGGTCGAGTCTTGCGGACTTCCGTTCGTAGACTTCCACTAGCACTCCACAGTTTTCAAGGACCTTCACTTAATGACCATCCGCCCAATGGGTCCCGCACTCCTGACCACCATCTAGGCTTATACATAACATAAATCCCTCACAGGTTGTTCCATGCGGGTCTCTGTTGACCTTTCATTGTTTCAAAATGGCTAACTCAAACAACAATCCGGTGATGTCCTCTCGGTTGGTGCGTTTCGATAATGTATTTTTTGCCTGGTTGCTTGGTGACAAAAATGACCAATGCCTTCATCTCCTGCAGACCCGGTTGTGTCGTCCTCCCTTGTTGTACTTTCATCCCATCGACGTCATTCCTAATAACCAACACTTGGCGTCCATCTACGTCCTCCAGCCCGCACCCTTGAAGCTAAAGCAAAGTGGCTATCATCCTTTGAGCTTGCGGATCCCACATTGCGGGATGCCTCCTTACGAGCGCCATTTCAATGATAGAGCCTCCAAAATGGCTGTCAGCTCAGAGAAGTTCATGTTAGAGTAATAATTTATTACACTTAATTAATTACATCATACTGGTTAATTAATTAAGTCACTTATTCCTCTAGTTGCTTAAGCTAAACTTAGGCACATTAATAATTGATTAATTATTAAGTGTGCACACTAGGGTTTCATTTAGGGTTTCCCTTTTAGGGTTTCTTGATCTCCTTCATAAGGATTGATCTCTTTGTAATAACTGAGATTCTGATAATGCATTTTACACTTTGAGGTTTGCAGAACATCTTCTTGGTTTTGCATGTCTTTTGCATGTGACAGGTATCCATTTGCATGCAGGTGATCTTGGATTCTAACATGGTATCAGAGCTCCAAACCTGCCGCTGCCTGTTCGTGATCTCAAGATATGGCTTCTCAGTGAGTTTCAAGTGCAAGGGTTTCCACAAGCATCTTTTTTGCAAGATCTGGGGGTAGCCAACTTTTTGGCACACTATGGGATCAAACGGACGTCACCATCGCGTTCGCAGCGCCTCAAAACCCTAGGAACGCCTGTCGTTTGGTTGATTTTGGTGAAGTTCATCTGGGAGGCAAAAAAATTTTGCCAGGGAAGCCGTACGGCGTCCCCAGCACGCGTTCCGAGACACGAAAATCGAAAAAAAAATCAAGAAAAGGCCGATCTCGAGATTTGCGTCGGCGCTCATTGTGCAAAACGGCTCCACCACCGAGCGGCCACCAAGCGGCCACCCGTCCGCCACCGCCGCCGGTGGCTGCCCCTTCTGCTCTGTCGGCTCCGCTAGGCCTTCAGCCCCCGCGGGCCCAAACAGCCACGCCAGGGTCATATGGGGGACCGGGAGCTCCGCGCCCGGTCCCTGGCCCAGTCCAGCCCTCTCGGCTTAGCCCGCGGTCATATGGTGACCAACGGCCTAAAAATTTTTCTGCAGGGAGTGATTTTTTGCGGCGACGGCTTGCAGGCCGTCAAATTTATGCCCATGAACCGCTGACGTCAGCATGACGTCAGCGTCTGTACGGCCCCTCCTTGCCCCTCCTAACCCTAGTTTTCTCTAAAGAAGCAGTTTTTTTCTTTTTTGCATAACTTGGGCATACGGTATCGAAATTGGGCAAACGAGATATTGCCGGAAAGCTGGTTCCGAGCACTATCCTGTGGTGCTGTTTATTTTATAGTATTTTCCTGTTTTACTGCATTTATTGCTGGTTGAAGTCAGATGTACTTTTTATGCTTCCGAGCTCATAACTTTTTGCCACGATCTCCGATTTTCGCTATCTTTGCGGCGTTGGAAAGGTATTGAGGAGCTCTATGTTGCTGTCATGCACTTTTTTCTGTATCTGTCACAAGTTTTTCGTTATTCCAGATTTGACCCAATGGGTGTTTTGGAGATTACTTGGATATTTTGACAGTTGGGAGAGTGCTTCTTGCATCTTTGCACTTCATTTTCAGTGATACATCATTTAATAATCGACTGCTGCTTCATAGATTCCAGAGTTGTTCCCGTTTGGAGTTTTCGAGTGTTCCGTGGCATCGGGTCTGCTGTTGCATCATTATGATTCCGATATGGTTTCTTGTAGACAGAAGTATCTTTCCTTGCTTGCCAGATTGCGGTTCCAGTGTTACTCTACAGTGTTCTTCCAGTGCTTCTTTGCAGCATGTCATATCATTGTAGGGGGGTTTTGTCCCACTGGGTTTTCCTCCTCTACCTCTTTCTTGCATTTGTAAATGGGTACCTGATCAGGCCTAGTTGCCGGGACCCATCTTTTCTTGCATGCATCTTATTCTAGTGTTTTAGCTTCTTCCTAAGTTCATCTTAAGGGGGGGTGTTAGAGTAATAATTTATTACGCTTAATTAATTACATCATACTGGTTAATTAATTAAGTCACTTATTCCTCTAGTTGCTTAAGCTAAACTTAGGCACATTAATAATTGATTAATTATTAAGTGTGCACACTAGGGTTTCATTTAGGGTTTCCCTTTTAGGGTTTCTTGATCTCCTTCATAAGGATTGATCTCTTTGTAATAACTGAGATTCTAATAATGCATTTTACACTTTGAGGTTTGCAGAACATCTTCTTGGTTTTGCATGTCTTTTGCATGTGACAGGTATCCATTTGCATGCAGGTGATCTTGGATTCTAACAGTTCACACCCCTAGGCCTACATTGCCCAATTTCCTCCAAACAAAACATCAAAGATAATTTTCAGAGGATTTTATGATCTTTAAATGATGAATTAACTGCTCTAACATTGTTTTGTAAGATTTTGGCTAACATTCCTCATATTTTTATGCTTGAATCATTTATTGTTCCTTTGATTGTAGGATATATGGAATCAACTGCCAAATCCTCAAGGCCGATCGTGGAGAAATAAAAAGGGAAAAAGCTTTCCAAAGCACCCAGGGGTAAAGAGGAAAAAGATCAAATGAAATACAAGCTCCAAGGGGACCCCCTCAACTCGAAAGTCACTACAACCTATTAGGAGATCTTAGTAACCAATTTGGGACACATAGACATTGATGAGTTTAAACAGAGGGTCAAACTCAATACTATAATAGAGAATTCCAGAAGAATGTGAAGTAGTGGGTTGGCCAAGGCTACAGGATTCCCACCGGCTCTCATAGGCCCTGAACTTGTGATGGCCTGCAGGGAGGCATACCAAGAGGATACCAAAACAATAGTGGATAGAGATGGAAATGTATTGGCTTACCTATCCGCCAAGTCAATAGACAGGACCTTCCACATCCCCACCTTCAATGAGATGGAGCAAACAACCAAGGACTATGGTAAGAAAATGTGGGACGTTGATCCCCTCAAATGCAAAAAGCTAATAAACCAATATTGTCTAAAGGAAAAGAGGGGCAATGCAAATAAAGTGCCCCAGGAAATCTTCTAAAGTGACTTCTACAAGGACTACCATGATTTGGTAAACTTATTAAGTAAAGTTATGGGCCTTCCAACTATAGCCTTGTTCCAGGAGTGGATGTTGTATTTTATAGAAGAAAAAATCTAAGGAGATACCAAATTCTACTGGGCAGGAATGATTAGTGATTGCTTGCATGAGAAGTTTGTGGTGGTGAAGAAAACCTCGAAGTTTTGCATAGCATCATACTGTGCCCAATAAAGGGGATTATTTGTGGCACCAAATCCAACTTCGGAGAGGGAGCTAAAGGTATATGATAAGTACCCTTAGCTCTAGTAAAAAAATTCAAGAGGGACTACTGCAGGGTTAATGATGCCTTCACAGACCATATCATCAGAATGCTTGGGGGTGATCCTGAAAGAAGAGTATCACACAGTGCTAATGTCTTCATTCACCGGTTCATATTTTTGTTTATACAATTTCCAAAGTTCACCTAGATTCAAGCCGAGGGTTTCTCTGACAAACCATATAAGCTGCCTCGATACCCTAATGACCGGATAATATTACTTGAACTAACTCAGTAGCTACAACAGGCACACACCCTCTTGAGTTACAAGCATAGAGAAGGTATCCATTATCCCCTCACTTTTGGACAAGGAATGTACGAACTTCACACATCCCAGTGTGTGAAGAACTCTGATAAGAGTTGAATCAATATAACCTGAGGCTCCACACTGCCCGGCCAAGAATGGATCTATATACCAAGCTTAGGAAAATGGTCGTGCTAGAATACACTTACCTACATAATGTTCAAGACTTTTGTTAAAACTGCAAAGATGACAAGGAGGCACGTATGCAAAAATACATGTGCATGACGACATACTTCATCAAGATAGTGAAGTTGTTTCCCATGCCAGATCAGTTGGCCGAAGATGAGAATATTGTGGTGGAACCAAGGTATAATGTTGTTGCCAATCTGTCGCCACCATTGATTGACTGGAACCAAGAAGAGGTCGATGACCTTGACATTATAAAAAAGCCTGTTGAGGCAAGGACAAGACAATGGATTGATGGGAAAATTTCTCAACTAAAGCTACAAGGGGTAGTCCTAACATACATGGAATTCAAGGATCCACATGAAAGTGAAACTGACAGTGCTTCTGCCAATGCTGCCCCAATAGGTGAGACATAAGTATCTCCCCCAAATACATGATCCAAGAAGAGAAAGGAAGTGGTTGAACAACAACCCAAATCTAAAGAGTCTTCGGGGAAGACCTCAGAGGCTGAAACCTCCAAGAAATCAAGGACATCAGGAAATTTCATAGGGATGCCCACTATTCAATAGGACTCACTCCACAAAGGAAAAGAGCAACCAAAGTCTCCACCTGTAACATAGGTTGTCCCAGTCACAGCTACTACTACCACTATTACTCCTCCGCCTACTTCGTAGGCAATGGTCGCCACCTCTCTACTCGCGGTGGACATTTCGGTCCACCTTGCCTCTACTTCTCCTATGGCTCAAGTTATAACCATAGAATCTTCGTCTACCACCACCTCCCTGCTCTCTTCCTTGTTCATGTCTCCCTCCTTGTGTTTTCTACCTGCCACTGCAGCAACAACGATGCCCACTCTCGTCCTCCCAGAAGCTTTTGCTAGGTACATGCAGAATATGCCCTCATAACTTTCTAGATTTTTTGTGAATCCTACAGTGAAAACTTCCTTAGCTCATGCCATAACCGGTCTCCCTATCCCTCCTCCTCCTCCTACTGATCCTCCCACGATGGAAGCAACAATATAGATTTCTGAGGAGTTGGACAAACAATAGAAAGAAGCACCCAAGAGACAGGAAGATGAAGCAAATGACTACTAAGAGCATCCCATATATCAGCATCTAGTAATTGATGAGGTCATCCACGAGGAGGAAGAAGCAGAATCCTCCAAGGAAGATGATGAAGAGCCAAAGTAAATTGTGGAGACTTTTGATCCCAGCTTTGAGGAATATTTGGCTTGGCAACTTGAGGATGTTGAAGAAGAGACTAAAAAGAAGTATGCCATTAAAGAGCAAGGTACTAATATGGAAATGGATGACACTAAACCTCCAATAGGGGAAAAGGATCAATTCCCCAAGTGTGATGAAGAGATACCTCCCTTAGAAGAACAAGAAGAGGGAGAGGAAGAAAAGAAAGAAGAAGACAAGCCTGAAGAAGAGGCTAAAATGAGAAGAAGCCCAGAGATGGAACATTATGACAAGCATGAGCAAGAAGAAGAAAGAATTTTTGAGGGGAAGGACGACCCCAAAGAACATATAGCCGTAGGTCTCCAAGAAAAGAAACAGTATTCATCCAAGATTTGGATGAAGAAGAAGGGGAGAAGCTAGAACAAGAAGCTTCGGGTGACAAATTATTGCAAATCCAGCACACCCATGAAGAAGAATATGGTGATGAATCACCAAAAAGGGAGTCTCAAATGCCTGAATGTCTCGAAAAGCAGTTAGAAAAGAAGACCCTGACCCCAGCAGATCCAAAGGAAAGGCTAGAGGCCATCTTGGCTCGAGCCCAAATCAGCATGAAGAAGGAAAAGAAACCAAGGGTCAGATCTCATCTGACAATGGATGCATCTAGTATCCGGACATAATAAGCCAGCCAAAATAACCTTGGATAGAATAACCCAGTCACAATAACCCAAGGAAAAAATAACCCAGGGTCATAATAAGCCAAGCCAAAATAGCCCATGGTTAGAATAACCGATGGACAAAATATCCTCGTAAGAATATAGAGAAAGGAAAACAAAATTTACTAGCTTGATCTAAAATGACCATGGGTTATTCTGTCCATGGGTTATTTTGACCATGGGCTATTTTTTCCATGGGTTATTATGACCATGGGTTATTTTATCCTAGGGTTATTATGATCGGGTTGTTCTGTCCAGGGTTATTTTGGTCGGGTTATTATGTCCTACAATTGATACATCTAGATCGAGGACAATGCAAATTTCCACCCCAGTGATGGGTGAGGAAGGGATTAGCTATAATGTTTCTACTATAGGTTTGGGGATGACCACAAGAGAACAAAAGATTGACCATCTTCAAGGATTTGTTTCCACCATCATGCACCAAATAAACAAAGATAAGACCTCCAAAGAGGAGCTAAAGACACAGATGGTAGATCTAACAACTTACATTCAACAATGGTCATCAACAAAGGAACTCCCCACTATGTCATCAGCTCCTCCCTTGTTGTTGTTAGAAGAGAACATAAGCAAGCTAGAAAAGAGAAAGAATTGGACAAAGGCAACTAAGGATTGGTTCCGACGGGTTCTTTACAATGGGAACATGGGCATTGGGTGTGCCGCCAGTACAACAAACAAATTCTTAGAGGTGCAAAAGTATCTTGAGGATATAAAGAAAATATGTACTGACTTCCCTAAGATATATAGGATTATGTATCCTAAAATTGAGGTAATTATCAAGGTGCCTGAAAGAACAATGGGAAAAGAACTTGCCCTGGCAGAGGATGATCTCTGGTTTGTGGAAAATTGGAGATTGGGCCTTGATCACAGAAAATAAATCTTAGAGAAGGTGTTCCATGAAGTGGAGAAAGATATTGATTGGGATAAATAAACCGGGATGACTTGTGGGGAGTACTTGAAATTAATGACAAACTTTGAAGTGTCTTTCATTGAGCTCGATCCAGAAAAGATAAGACCCCACTTCCATAAGAAGATGGAAGACGGAACTATGGGAAAACTCACAGCTGATTTTATGGGTTTTGCCGCTCGGACCTTCGCCCAACTTGAGTAGGTAATGGTGTTGGTGTAATTAAATGTTTTGTACCTTGTCCTAGGTCATAATTGGACCTTAGTTAAGTTTACTTAGGGACCACATAGGAGTTGTTGGAGAATTTCCACCTTTGGTGGACTTATCTTCTTATTACTTTATCACCTCCACCTTTCATGAACATATCATGTGATTAGGGTTCCACCTTTTGTGGTAGATCCACTATTTGCGGTGGTTATCACATTATCACTTTTCCACTTTAGGTGGAGTGATAGCTTTTCATTGTTGTCTCATGTCATAAGATTACGACACTTGTCATAATCTTATGCACTCCTATGTTCTCACCTTGGCTATATAACCAAGGGGTCTCTACTACATTTGTACATACACATTGAAGCATTATCATTGACATTGAATATAGTTTATTCTTGTCATCTTATTTTCTCTCTTCTTTGTGCTTTCTATTTGGTCCATAGATCTTGGCATCCATAGCCAATTCTAACATGGTATCAGATCATGTTTGATTCTAACAAATGGAAACACACCAAAGAGAGACAAAGATTGGGACACATTCAACTGCCAATCTAGAAAATTGAACTTCCAGGTGCTTCAATCTGACATTTTGGAGTGGGATAAGCTTCATCCTTTGATCGAAAATTTTTGGGAATATGCCACATTACAAAAGGAGGCCGGAAAGCTCGTAATAGATGATGAGTTTCTCAAAGTGTAGCTATAGAAAAAAACAATGTGCTAAAAGACAAAGGAGCTATAGTGCTGCCACAAGAAGATAGAATAAATAAAAGGACAAATTGTAATTTTAAATTGCTATATATTTAGGGGTAGGTGAAACTCTAATATAAAGTGAATCTTGGCCACACAATGAGATTGAATCTTGGCCACTCATTTTGATTTTTGAAAACTATAAATAGGGGTCTCCTCCTCTCATTTTGACATGAGAGTTGAGTTGTTGTAAAGACATGCTACTGGAATATTAATAGAAATTGATTGACTTTGGTGGATTCTTGAGTTCCTTTGCATGTTTCATGATTCTTCTTCTCTTAGTTAGTAAATTTGGATAGTTTTACTTTGTTGTTCTATGTGTTTCACGTTTCTTTGGTAGATTAGTTAGATGTTGTCCATTGATGTTGGAGATTTCTGTGGTGTTGACCTCTTCTTAGCTCATCATTTTTGTTGCATATTGATGATATATAGCTATGCAAAGTTAGTCTGAACTTTATATTATTGCTGCACTTAAATCTCATCTCTTTATTCATGTTCATAGTGGATGAAAAGCTGAAATCTGTAGTCCTTAGAAGATTGCACTAGTTTCATAATACTATAGACCTCTTTGGTTAAGTGGAACTAAGTCTTGGGAAGGCTGGCCCACTGTAGTAACTTCCATTGTCACTATTCATTGCTAGTTTTAGATCCAGGAACCTCTTTTCTTCCCTGCCTTTTTTCCTTTTTTTTTTTTTAATAGTGACTATGAAGCTGAAATAGGAGTTTTAGACTGTTGTTTGAACCTGCAACATTTATGCAAGTAACTTCCCATCTTAAGAAATCCATCGAAATATCCAATTCCCCTCTAGCCTAACTTTTGTAAGTGTACCTTGTGATTACCGAAAAAAACACATCAACCGACTAATATATTCCTTGCATGTCATGACCTGACAAGCAAGAGACCTTGGGGTGATTTTCGATAGCTTGTTCTTGGAGATTGCTTTCAAGAGAGGTGATGCACCTATGCATTACATATGTTGAGAAGGTGCAAAAACACCCATCAACAGAACTGGCGCTAGAAGGAGGGTCATATTCATCTTAAGCTAGATGGAATTAGTTTATTTTCTACTAAAATTTTTTACAGGGTCCTAAGATCAACACCAAACAAAGGGGAATTTCAAGAGCTCCCACCCCCTACCAGAGCTAGAAGAGATAGAAGAGGGGAAGCATCTGCCCCTAGTGCACCCAACCAGCCTACTTTTCCTTCATCCTCATTCTCTTCTTCTACCCCTTTGCCTCTGCCTTCTCCTTCACCTTTGGCAAGGCATCTCTACCCTCAACCGTTCCTAACAACCTTCCAGTTTGTTGCCTCCCACAACCTAGGCGCTACCTTCCAGCCCAATTCCCCCCTTTCTTGGGTGTTGTCCCATTGACTGCTTCCCCTCCATTGCAACCTCAGGTCAATCTAGTGCAGCCTCCTCCACCTCTGCCTCCCATGGCATGCTTGGGTAACAATCTATCCCCCTTGTCCTTCAACGTCTATCATGATATACCGAAGAACCCAAAGGGCTTTTCCACGAAGTTTAATCCTTGAGATCCAAAAAGAACAATCGAAGAACACCTAAAGGTATTTCAAACATCCTTGAAGGATATGTAGATCATACACGAAGATGTGGCATGTCGTCTCTTCCCCTATTCCTTAGGGGAGGAGGCCTTCTATCGGTACATCCACTTTTCGGCAGGATCCATTAACATGTGGGACCTTCTAAAGGATGCTTTCTTGCAAAAGTTCAAGATCCAAATTAGTCCCTTAGAGTTATACCAACAATTTATGGTGATCCAAAGGGAGATTAATGATTTGATCAAATCATTTAATGACATATTTCACGGGGCCTACATGAGACTGCAAACACCATATGTGGTTGACGATACTTTCGCCCACCTGGTGTACTATGCGGCCCTAGATAACCTTACTTTTTCCTTGGTGAAAAGGATGACTCCACCACCTAGACAGTTGACAAAGGCCTATGCAGAAGAAGTCAAGGAAAGTATAGATATGGGACAGCGCATTTCTGGTTCATTGTCGTCATTGGGGCCGGTTGCCCATCCCTATCAAGTTCAGGGTATTACCCAAGCATTGGCACAACAGACACCCCTGATGAATCCAATTCTACAACTCACAATGGTGTTGCACCCTAGACAATCTTTGAATCAAGTTCCTTCCACACCCTAATTATTACAGCCCCAGCAACGACAAGCCCATGCTTAGTCGTCCCAAGTGTTGACATACCTCCAAGGTGTTGAGTTCTTGCTCGTGCATCAAAAATAGAGAGCGGTACAACCTGTCTTCCTCTAGAATTGAGTGTCATAGCCAACTAATGCAGAGAAGAACCAGATTGATGAATTAACAAAAATGATCAAGAAAATATGAACTGAGATGACACACTTAAGAAACTAGAACAACCAGTTGCATGCCTCTCAAAGGAGCATCCAAGCTAACCTCAATCGTGACAACCATGATAGTCATGATGCCAGTGCTCCTTACAGATAGAACTATGAGAGAAATCATAATTCAGGGCAGGACTTCGACATAAGGCATTCCCAAAGACAGAATCGAACATGGAGCACAAGGCCAAATAATAGTGGCATTCCCATGCCTCTCGACCAACCTAGTGGCGATGACAAGACTACAAGCAAAGTATACCTAGCTGAGGCTGCCTTGTCCAACTGGTGCCACATTCACAAGACAAGCTGACATTCTAAGTTAGATTGTCTGAAGTTTCAAACAGTCACAAAAATTTTCCAAATAGAGGTCCAGAATGTCATCAAAAATTCGGGATGTAGGGATCTTGTTCCATTCGAACCATATGAATCTTTGGTGTTGGTGGTCAATCAAGCTCCATTCCCAAAGGCTGAGAGCAATGTGCCTAAGAAGGAGACTGTGGCTGCCTCAAGTGATGACAAAGTAGAGGAGGTAAGTACTGAAAGTCCTTTGGCTCATCTTTTCAATTCAATAGATAATGGTCCAATAGATGAGGAAGAGTCGAGAGAAGATGAACTCCAGATGTTTCACCAAAGGACCACCCTGTATGACTTAAGGAATATATAGGCATGTGGCCAAGTGGGAGGTCCTTTTACGACGTCTACTCCACCTAACAACTTTAGCACCCATCCTAACCCAAATTCTAGCAACAACCTAGGATACCCACATGTACCTAACTGGTAGTTTAATAGAAATAGGCAGCAAGGTCAGAACCAAAACCAGCCCACCGACTCTCCCCAAAACGTCCCTTTCGAAGCTAAAATTGAACAAATGGGAGAGTATGTTGTCAAGAAATTCAAGAAGGTTAAGATAAGTTTGTCTACCTTTGAGTTTCTCAAAGTCCCTATAGTTAGGAATGCCTTCTTCTAAATGATTAATGGGACTCCTTCATGCAAGTCAACCTAGGAAGTACCCGCCAAAAGAGTCTCCTTTGAGGATTCATAGAGTGAGCCTGTCATTGCACAGGTTTTCAATAAGAAAGCATACCCACCTTCAAAATTGCAAGAAAAAAAGCAGCCTGCCAAGGACCCAGATCAGACTCAGACCCAAAACAAAAATGGTGATAAAGACAAAGTTCAACTAGCCTATGTTGATATCTCTAGGGGACTATTTCAGGGAAAGTTGGAAACCCCTCCCTTCTTGACCACCATTAGAATGTTTGGGAAGAATCTTCATAATTGTTTGCTTGATTCGGGAGCCTCTGCCAATA
The DNA here is from genome assembly GCA_007115665.2 of Sequoiadendron giganteum. Classification (NCBI taxonomy): domain Eukaryota; kingdom Viridiplantae; phylum Streptophyta; class Pinopsida; order Cupressales; family Cupressaceae; genus Sequoiadendron; species Sequoiadendron giganteum. The sequence goes on from CM021108.1 coordinate 537,861,091, forward strand.
TCATGCCCTTGATGGTGTGCAAAGCCTTGGGAATAGTCCTGACTCCCTATCGACGTAAGGTGACACAAATGGATAAAAAAGAGATCAACATAGCTGGAAAAATCAATAGAATACCCATGCAAATTACTGTTGATCCAAGAATACAACAAATGATTGAAATTCAGGTTGCTGATATCCTGAACACCTATGGCATTATCTTGGGTAGGGATTTCACACTGTCATTGAATGGGTATGCTACCACTGACTATTCTCACTAATGGCTACCATGGAAAGGGTTTTAAATCTGATCCGTATAGATCGGGAACCTTGTATGAAATTCATGATTATGAAATATAACAACATGAACGAGGTGTTGTTTGCTGAAACAAAGCTAGGAAATTACTGCCCTATGTCATATTTAGATGAACAATAATGCTATGAAGAAGATGCAGCCGAGGAGGTCCTTCTTGTATTGTGCAGTTCGCCTATCGGCTTGACCCACACACCCCAGAGCACAAAAGTGTTGATTGAATCAAATGACGAGGATTCCTACAAGGATAGAAACCTTGGATTGCTAGAGGGCTTCCAAGATTTCATGGAAAGTTGTGTACAAGATCAACTCATTTTGGGAGTAAGAATGAAATTTCAGGAACTCTTGTTGCCTAGTTGGTGCAAGGTACACAATGCTACCCATTCAGAATTTGAGTGTTGCATGTGCCAGACAACAATCAAGCACATTAAAGGACAAGTCACCCCTAAAAGGGAGGTTCAACAGATATGACTAGATCAAAAATACCCTGGACCTACACCACCTCCTAAGCTTGTTGAAGTAAAGGCACCGTTGGAAGCAAAAATCAGGTCTACTGATTCCAGGGTCGAGGATTCTTCAAAATTCTGGACGCTGCGCTTTGATGGATCCAAATCAAAACAAGGAGCTAGAGTTGGCTTCGAATTGATCAGCCCCATGGGTAAGTCATATATTTCTCCCACAAACTTTAATTTTATTGCACGAATAATGTGGCAAAATATGAGGCATTAGTCCTTGGCCTCCTAATGGCGTTAAGAAAATAGGTCAAAATGTTACAAGTCTTCGGTGACTCAGAGTTACTTGTGAAACAAGTAAGAAAACTCTACTCCTACTATGATAGGAGACTAACCAATTATAGGCATAGGGTATGGAATCTATTAGAGAGTCTAGATGCATTTAACATTCAATTGATCCCACGCTCTTAGAATTACACTGCTAATTCCTTAGCTCAGGCACCTAGCACCTTGCAGCCTCTGTCATTTTATGGCCTCAAGAGATTCACTATTGAGACCACCTCTATCCTATATATGCTAGACAATGTGGCTAACTTCCAAGTTTTCAATGATGATAAACACATCGTATATTTCATCATGAACTCTGATGTGTTTGCAACCCAAATAATTGATGAGGTTGAGCCTGAAGAGGTTGAGCTAGATATAGAAGGGGTCATCAACCTCAAGACCAACACCATTCCCAGAGGTATGGTCTAGTTAGAGCAGATATTTGACTTAGATCAGATCAAGGATCAGGATCAACAGGTGAAGAAAGACTCCATCAACAATCAGTGTGACACCGACAATCTCGAAACAGTCGAGCAAGCTAAGAATGTATTCATTGGTAAAGTATGCACACCAAAAGAAACGAAAGGTATTGTTGATGCCTTGTAGAAATATCATGATGTAGTTGCTTGGGGTTATGAGGATTTGAAGACCTATGACACATCAATCATCACACACACTATTCCTCTTAGGCCAGATGTTAGACCATTTCAACAGTGACATCGCTCTGTCAACGCGTTGTTGGAACCAATTATTTACAAAGAGGTACAAAATTTGTTGTCCACTAGAATCATATTTCCAGTTAGGCACTCCTCGTGGGTGGAAAATATAGTTCCGGACAGGAAGAAGAATGGTGAGATCAGGTTGTGTGTTTATTTCCATAATTTGAACAGAGCTTCAGAAAAGGATAACTAGCGTGTGTCTTCACTGGATGTGGTATTACAAATTGTTAATGGCTCTTGAATGATGTCCTTCCTAGATGGGTATTCTGGGTATAATCAGGTAATGGTGCAGTATGAGGATAGGCATAAAATGACATTCACCACAAAGTGGGGAACCTTTTCATATAGAAGAATTCCTTTCTAATTCGGATGTTGGCGCACCTTCCAGCATGTAAGATGGTGATGGACATCACCTTTGGGAAATAAATAACCCGAATGCATCCAAGCTATAATGAAGATTCAGCTGCCAGGCAGCAAGAAAGAGCTGAAGTCTTTCTTCAGAAAGATAAACTTTGTTAGAAAGTTTATCACTGGCTTTGCTGAAATAGTTAAGCCACTCAATGCAATGTTGAAATAAGATGCCAAGATGGAGTGGACATCAAAAGAAAAGTAGGCCTTTGAGGAAATCAAGAAAGCTATTGCTGACACACTTGTGCTAGTTAGTCCCAATTATCAGAAGCCATTCTACATCTACTCATTTTCCTTAGATCACTTATGTGCCAGCATCTTCACCCAAAAAGATGATGATGGAAACAAGCACCCAATTGCCTTCATGAGTACTCCCTTAAAGTATTTTGAGCTAAGGTATCACAATGTGGAGAAACACACATATTCTCTTGTTAGAGGGGTCAAGAAATTCAGACACTACATCCTGTACAATAAGGTGTTTGCCATAGTGCCTAGTCTAGCAGTGAAGACAATGTTGATACAAAATGAATTAGGAGAAAGATGAGAAAAATGGGTTACTTTGCTGCAAGAATACGACATGGAGATCTAACCAATGAAACTGGTAAAAGGGTAATCACTCACCTGAATGATAGTTGAAGCAGGACCTGAGCTTACAGTTCAGTAGTATCAACTCGAAGATGTCTCCCCAAGGGAGTGGTATGATGATATTGCCTATTATTTGTTGAATCATAGATGTCCATCCCGCTTGCAAGGAATGCAAAAGCGTTCCCTTAAACTAAAGAGCAGAAGCTATATGCTGCAAGGTTCCATACTCTATAAGAAAAATCATGAGGGGATTTATCTCAGGTGCTTGGGTAAAGAAGAAGCAGTGTGTGTGCTAAAGGAGTTTCATTAAAAATTTGGTACTGGTCATGGATTGGGTCCCTCTACTACCCATCAAATCTTGCAGGTGGGGTACTATTGGCCGATAGTATTCAAAGACACACACAATCATGTTCGAACATGCCATGTTTTCTAGACCACTGCAACCAGAGAAAGGAACGTTGTTGTTCCACTGCAACCCATCTTGGAGGTAAGATCATTCGCACAATGGGGTCTTGACTTCATTGGTCTGGTAAGCCTCCCATATTTTGTGGGTCACAGGTACATTCTAACCAACTTTGATTATTGTACTAGATGGATAGAAGCTATTGCATGTGGGAAATGTACTACAAAGGTAGTTATTTATTTCCTTGAAAGTTTTATTGTAAATCACTTTGGTTGCCCCTATGCTTTAGTCTACAATAATGGTCCCACTTTTGCCTCACTAAAATTTTCTAGTTGGGCCTTCGATCATGGTATTGCCTTCAAATTCTCATCCATCTACTAGCCCTATGGAAATGGCCTTGCTTAATCAACCAATAAAAACCTGATCACTGTCATCAAGAAGCTGCTTGATAAGAATCTGAAGGACTAGCACACCCAGCTCCACTTTTCCCTTTGGGAAGATTGTACACATCATAAGGTTGCCTTGGGAGATTCTCCATTTCACCTCATCTATGGCTTAGTGCCCATGTTTCCAATTCACCTAAAAATCCCCACCCTCCAATTCATTAATGACTTCTATGAAGGAGGGGATTAGAGGGAAGCTCACTTAACTGAGTAGTTCCACTTAGAAGAAGTACGTGACCATGCCATTGAAAATTTTACCAAACATCAGGGTGTAGTCAAAAGATGGTTCGATCGCCGAGCCAAAGTAAAGGCCTTTAGAATTGTTGATTTGATCCTATACTAGGACAAGGCCCATGAGAAGAAAAGGGGACATGAAAAATTCGACAAGCTATGGCTTGGCCCCTTTCAGATTGTAGAAATCCTCGACGATAATGCTTTCTGCTTAAATACCTTAACTGGTGAATACATCCCATTGCCTTTCAATGGGCAGCACCTTAAGCATTTTTTTTTCCCATGAGCTATTGCGGCTCATCCCTTGTAAATATCTATACATGTAGGCTAGGTTAGGTTTCCCTTGCTTTGTTTTTTTGATCCCACTTTTGTTTTGCTCATCCCCTGACTGCTTTTCTTTTTTGAGGGTGTCTTTTGGTCCTAGTGCGGTGGTTGTGCTTGATTTGATGAACGGTTCATTCTTCTACCTGTTCTTATTTGTTCTCTAGATAAGAATTCATTCTGAACGAGTGATTTCTGAATGCTTTCAGGAGTTGGTTTCCTCCTCTAAACTTTGAACTAACCTAGGATTGCACCCTTGTTTGAATATTTTTATGCTTATCATGGATCATACACAAAATCATTCTAGGTTAATGACAATTTACGTAGCTTTCCCTTGCTCGATCAGTAAGCATCTACACAATCTTTGAGGAAAGGAAATGAACTTGCTTCACACACACTTCCATGATGATCTCATACCATGATTCAACCAAGGATCCCATCCTCAACCTGCTTCTTAGTTCACTTCTGGAAACTACCCCTGGTCTACAAAACTAGAGATTCTAGGTTCTGAATGAATATTTATCCTTGGAATGCTAGGAGAATTCTCCCAGCAGAGTCACCATTTTTTGTGCCTATAGCACACACGCCCCATTCGGAATGGGGACCCTCTCTTTTTTTGCTTGTGTCAGGTTTCTTTTTTATTTTCCTCATTTTGTGCGCCCCTATTTTTGTGTCCTAAGTGGTCGAGAAATCCTAGAAGAATCATCTTGAGTCGACCATATTTTTCTACCCTCAAAGTTTCTAAGTCCTAAGTCTTTGCGGGATTTCTTTCGCTAATTGCCTTTGATCTTTTAAAATGACGTCCTCCAATCAACATGGGTTTGGCCTTGTCGGTCTCCACCTATGGGTTTCCTTGATACCTTCTCTATTTCAAACGACCATCTCACAATTTCATCCCACCTCGTGGGACGTGTAGTCAACCTTGCTCTTTTTCATCGACGTCCGCTACGAACGACCAATGCTTGACCATCGTTCAATCAAAAAACCTTGCCGACCCAAGTGTCGATTTTAGAATGATTGGCCACCAACTTCTTGAATTTCCATACATACATTTAATGAGGGCATTAAATTCTATGTTTCCCAAAAATACCTCCACTCAAGTTGTCATTTTAAAGACATTCCCTACAGAGAAAAGTTTTTGAGCTTCCAGCCTTTTCCATCGTCGCGCCTGCAAACTCTTTCTGCCAATTCGAGCAACTTTGAAGGATTATTCATCATTACCGAGTGCAGGATCTTGAGGTGAGTTGGTCATTTCCCTTTGTCATGAATTTTCCTTCTTCAAATAAAAAATGATTAAGTTTTTCTTGACAAAATGATGAAATGGGATTGATAAACGACCTCCCTACAAAATCCATATCTTAAAAACCTAAAAAATCCTTTAAAACAATGATTTGGAACCATTTGAAACCTGATGCCCTCTTTGCTATTCTAGGGCTTTGTGTTTGTGTCCTTCAGTCCCACACCCCTCCCATCATCATTCTTCTTCCTCACGAATGATAAATTTTGAAAACGACGACCATTCATATCAAGCCCGCATTTGTAGGATGCCTTCTCCTCTTAGTTGTTGCAAACTGAAAAAATTCACAAGTCTAATAAATTGACCCTCCAACCTCCTCGGGTTTGCATGCACGGACCTCTGTGTGTAATTCACCTCTAGGCTTCGCTGTGTCGAACGACAAAAGGCTCACGCCCTCCCCATGCCCAGGTCTCGCCTCAATGGTTGGCATCCAACTAAGTTAAACCAAGATCTTGTGTCGTGTGGGCCAGAGCTTGCAACATGTCATCTGGATTTCGCCATTTAAACCGATCGTCCAAGCATGTTCGTTTACCTACTAGGTACCACCCTTGCAATGGTTGTTTAGATTAAAACTTGAACGAAAATTACTAAGTACTAGTCGAATGCGGCTCGAGTCCTACAGACTTCCATTCGTAGACTTCCGCTAGTGCTCCACCATTTCCAACAACCTTCACTTAATGACCATCCGCCCGGCGGGTCCTGCACTCCCAACCATTGTCCAGGTTTATACTTAACACAAATCCCTCGCAGTTTGTTCCATGTGGGTCTCCGTGAACCTTTCGCCATTTCAAAATGGCTAACTCAAACAACAATCTGGTGACATCCTCCCAATTGGCGGGTCTTGATAATGTATTTTCTGCCTAGTTGCCCAGTGGCAAAACTGACCAATGCCTCCATCCGCATCCTCCCGCTCGCACCCTTGAACCTAAAGAAAAGTGGATATCATGCTTCGAGCTCGCAGATCCCTCATTGCAAGATACCTCCTTTCCAGCACTGTTTCAATGACAAATCTTCCAAAATGGCTTCCAACGTAGGGAAGTTTGCACCCCTGGGCCTGCATTGCCCAATTTCCTCCAAACGAAAGACGAAATATAATTTTCAAAGGATTTTATGATCTTTAAATGATGAATTGACTACTCTAACGTTGTTTTGTAAGATTTCAGCTAACGTTCCTTGTATTTTTATGCTTGAATCATTTACTGCTCCTTTGATTGCAGGATATATGGAACCAGCTTTTGGATCCTCGGGGAAGGCTGCAGAGAAAGACAAAGGGAAAAATATTGCCAAAGTACCTAGGGCTAAAGAGGACAAGGATCAAATGAAATAAAAGTTCCAAGGGGACCCCCTCAACTCAAAAGTCACTACAACCTGGAAGGACATCTCAGACACCAATCTGGGACACATAGACATTGATGAGTTTAAACAGAGGGTCAAACTCAACCCTACAATAGAGAATTCTAGAAGAATCAAAAGTAGTGGGTTGGCTAGGGCTATGGGATTCCCACTGGCTCTTGTAGCCCCTGAACTTGTGATGGTCTGTAGGGAGGCATACCAAGAGGATACCAAAACAATAGTGGACAAAGATGGAAATATATTGGCTGACCCTTCTACCAAGTCAATAGGGAGGAACTTCCACATCTCCACCTTCAATGAGATGGAGCAAACAACCAAGGAATATGGTAAGAAAATGTGGGACGCTGATCCCCTCAAATGCAAAAATATAATAAACCAATATTGGCTGAAGGAAAGGAGGGGTAGTGCAAATAAAGTGCCCCAAGAACTCCTTTTAAGTGAATTCTACAAGGACTACAATGATTTGGTAACCTTACTAAGAAGAGTTATGGACCTTCCAATTGTAACCTTCTTCCAGGAGTGGATGTTGTATTTTGTAGAAGAAATAATCTGAGGAGATACTGAATTCTATTGGGCAAGAATGATTAGTGACTGCTTGCATGAGTAGTTTATGGCGGTGAAGAAAACCTCAAAGTTATACATGATATCATACATAGTCTACTTGCTTGTTGACCGTGCCCAATATAGGGGACTATTTTTGGCACCAAATCCAACTCTGGAGAGGGAGCTAAAAGAGTATGATAAGTACCCTCAGCTCCAGTACAAAAATTTCAAGAGGGACTACTGTAGGGTTAATAACCAAGGATAACTTTAAGAAACCCCCCCCCCCCAGCGAAGGTGTAAAATCCTGGCGAATCTTTCGTTTTATTTGAAAAAATTAGTAATTTTCCCTGGTGAATCTTATGCACATTATTAAAAATATTGTAAAATCCTGGAGAATCTTAATGAATAATTGGTAAAAAAAAAATTATAGTGGCAAATCCTAGTGAATAATCACTAAAATGATTAATTATAATGGCGAATCTCTGCTTTAAAATTTTGCATAGTTGGTTGGCGCAGTTCCCCCAGTTTTAATTTTTTTTTTTAATATTAAAGTAGAAAGTAGGGGCCTGGGGGTGGCAGCCATTGGTGGGGTCAAGGGGGCAGAGCCCCCTTGTGGGGGTCGAGGGGGCAATGCCCCCTCATGGGGTCTGAGGAGCACACACAGATGAAGTGTTTTTAAAAAATCTCACTTGAAAATTAAGACTAAATGAAACTTGAAAATTTTACCATTGATTAGCTTTTAAATCGGACGGCTGCAAGTTCATTCTATGAGCGAATATTGGCATGAGTGAACATCATCGGTGGGACACTTAGGGATGTCCCACCGATACAATGATGATGACATATGTCATGAACTATTGGCAACAGTGAACGGTGGAGATCAAACAGAGCTTTGATCAGATGTCTTTCCGGGAGCTTGGCTTGAATATTGTAGATACCCTTCATGATTCTTTGGAATTACACAAGTGGTGTACCTGTGCCTTGGTGGACCCCAGGTGGAGTATGGAAGCCTTATCGGTGTGACTAAAAATCATCGGTGGGACACTTAGGGATGTCCCATTGATAAAACGATGATGACGTATGTCATGAACTATTGGAAACAGTGAACGGTGGAGATCAAATAGAGCTTTGATCATACGTCTTTCCGAGAGCTTGGTGCGAATATAGTAGATTCCCTTCTTGATTCTCCAGAATTACACAATATTACTGCCAAATATTATTAATATTTTTAAATTTTATTGTATAAACTACTGGCGAATTAGTGCCAATGACGCATCGTTTACATGGAAAATTAATCAAGACGAAATTATTCTTTTGTAAAAACTTGGCAATTCAGTCTTCGTTTTAGCTTGTACTATTCACCATTTTTGGAGCTCCCGATTTCTATTATTCGTCAATTGGCAAAGATTTGCCACTAAATTTTTCCCTGTTAATGATGCCTTCACAGGCCATATCATCAGAATGCTTGGGGGTGATCTTGAAAGAAGAATATCACACAGTGCTAATGCCTTCATTCACCAGTTTGGTTTTTTGTTTATACAATTTCCAAAGTTCACTTACATTTGAGCTGAGGGTTTCTCTAACAAACTATATAAGCTGCCCCGATACCCTAATGACTGAATAATATTACTTGAACTCTCTCGGCAGCTGCAGCGGACACATGCCCTCTTGAGCGACAAGCATAGAGCGGGGATACCTTATCCCCTCACTTTTGGCCAAGAAATGTATGAACTTCACACATCCCAGTGTGTGGAGAACTCTGATAAAGATTTGAATGAATATAACCTGAGGCTCCACACTGCTCGGCCATGAATGGATCCATATGGCAAGCTCGGGAAAATGGTCGGGCTAGAATACGTCCACCTACATAATGTTGAAGACTTCTAGGAAAATTGCAAAGATGAAAAGGAGGTGTGTATGCGACAATACATGCACATGAAGACATAATTCATCAAGACAGTGAAGTTGTTTCCCATATCAGATCAAGTTGTAGAAGATGAGAATATTGTGGTGGACCCAAGGTATAATGTTGTTTCCAATCTACCGCTACCATTGATAGACTTGAAAGAAGAAGAGGTCGACGACCTCGACATTATAACAAATCCTATTGAGGCAAGCATAAGACAATGGATTGATAGGAAGATTGCTCAACTAAATCTACAAGGGGTAGACCTAACATACACAGAATTCAAGGATCCACAAGAAAGTGAAACTGGCAGTGCTTTTGTTGATGCTGCCCCAACAGGTGAGACACTAGTATCTCCCCCAAATACAGGATCCAAGAACAGAAAGGAAGCGGTTGAACAACAACCAAAATCTAAAGAGTCTTCGGGGAAGACCTCGGAGGCTAAAACCTCCAAAAAATCAAGCATATCAGGCAATTTCACAAGGATGCCCACTATTCAAGAGGACCCGCTCCATGAAGGAAAGGAGCAACCAAAGTCTCCACTTGTTACACTTGTTGTCCTAGTCACAACTGCTGCTACCACTGTTACTCCTCTGTTTGCTTCACAGGCAATGGTTGCCACCTCGCCACCCATAGTAGACATTTTAGTCCACCTTGCCTTTACTTCTCTTGTGGCTCAGATTATAACCATAGACTCCTCGTTTGCCACCACCTCCCCACTCTCTTCCTCATCCTTGTCTCCCTCCTTGTCTCTTTTTCCTGCCACTATAGCAACAATGATGCCCACTCTCGTTCTCCTAGAATCTTTTGCCAGGCATATGCAGAATATGCCCTCATAAGCTTTCTAGAATGTTTGTGAATCCTGCAATGCAAGCTATCTTAGCTCATGCCATAACTGGTATCCCTGTCCCTCCTCCTCCTACCGAGCCTCCCACAATGGAAGCAACAATGCAAATTTTTGAGGAGTTGGACAGGCAACAAAAGGAAGCAACCAAGAGATTGGAAGAGGAAGTAGATGACTACCATGATCATCCCATATATCAGCATCTAGTAATTGATGAGGTCATCCATGAGGAGGAGGAATCAGAATCCTTTGAGGAAGATGACGAAGAGCCAAAGTACATTGTGGAGACTTTTGATCCCGACCTCAAGGAAGAGTTGGCTCGAAAACTCGAGGATGTTGAAGAAGAGACTGAAAAGAATCTTGCCATTGAAGATAAAGGTACTGATATGGAAATGGAGGACATTGACCTCCAACAGGGGAACAGGATGGTGAATTCTTAGTGAAAATTAATTATTGTATCGGTAAGTCTTTATAGTAAAAAATATTTACAATGGATGGTGAATTCCTCATCCCTTATGAATGATTAAAAATAATATTAGGATTAATTAAATACATATAATTTTCAAGGTTGATGGCACCTTAATCCTAACAAACACTTTAATTCATTACATATATTATTTGTAATAGCCTTTTCTTTATTTGATATTATGTCTTTATTGTTATCTTTTTGTGTTGTTTTTCTTGGTTGATTATGAATTTATAAACCGATATAAGACACTTGTCTTGAAAGTGTTTGACTCTCCACGCAATTAAAATGAAAACATTTTTAACTAGTAGTTTAGGAGTAGGATGTTGGTTTGTTTTTATTTCATGATTCACTGATTCATCCATAGAAACATCTTCAATGAGACATAAGAGTTATCATTCTAAGAGAATATTGTTGTGCATACCATATGTTATAGTTGTGCAGTGATTTCTTCATAAATTTTATAGAGGTTATATATGTACTAGATTAGTCCTTGGTCTAGTGGAAACTTCTGGGACCAAATGTACATTGGATACTACTATTGTATCTGCAATTTATTTGTTTTTAGTTGTTCTCAATTGTATTAAGGATATCTCTATGAATACCCTCTTGACTTTAGCTAAGCCCAAAGTAAAATAGGAAATATCTACTCTTAGCAATTGGTCTGTTATTGTAAGTGTGAATAAGTATGAGTAAAATAACTAAAAACACCTCTTAATATGACATTATATCAATGAATTTAAACAACAATTAAGCTATTAAAAACTAAAAATCTATTGAAAGTGTCATATTGCTCTCTATCTCCAAAGATATATTAAACCACTATGACTCTCAGATCGTGTAAGCACTATGACTATTAAAATGACAATCTCGAGAATGAGAAATTGTCAAATTGTAGGAAACTAATCCTATATGATGATATTGTAAACTAAATTGACATGAAACTATGATTATGATTCTACTGATGCTATGATTGCTAAAATTCTATTGCTATGATGCTTGATTTCTCTATTTCCTATAGAGTAAGATTGCAAAAAGTTGGGATCCATTTCTTGTTGAATGAGGTTGTATTTATAGATTTATGGCAGTAGATTTGCACAAGGGCAGCAAAGTAGAGGCTTGGATTCAATCTGGAGGATTGAATGGTGAGAGATTGAGAAGATTTTGGGAATGGTTCCTACCCATGAAAACACCAGGAAAGATGATAGGAAGAATTGATGGAAGAAGTGAAGGAGTTTCCTGCAAATTTATCTCCAATTTGTCTCCGAATTTGCCCGTGAAGATTGAATCAATTAATTTAGACATAAATTAGACATATAATATCTAATTTGATTTGTGAAACTTTTGAGTGAAAATAGGAAATAGCGGTAGAATGCATTTCCATTGAATATTTGGATTTATTCAATTTAGGTAAGAATATATTCAATTTAATAAAACAAACTATAGAAGTCTATTTATTAATTAAATAAATATGGAGGAAGTGTGATAATTGAATAAAACAAAGTTGGAAATTTTTTTATTTAATTTAGATGATGATGTAATTAAGATAATAGAAGAATTTAATAATGATAATTAAATAAATTTGTTTATTTAATTAAGAAGAAATAATGTAATAAAGATAGAAGAAATAAAAGGTGAAACTATATAAATAAATATTTCTATTTATTTAATAATACAAGAATAAATGGTTAATTAATCAAATAATTTGTATTTAATTAATTAGATTGTCCAGACCATTTTTAGGTGTATACATTTCGCCCCTCTTTGAAGTGATGTGTTTACACATTGCTTCAAAGAAAATTTTGCTATTGCTACTAGTTTTGACAAAAAAAATTCAGTATGTCCCAGACATTGATTTTCAGGTGATTGATGATAATATGCCCCCTTGGGAGATAAATTTTTTATTTTTTTTATTTTTTGGAAATTTTTAATTTTCTAATGATTTTACAAATGATTTGATGGTAAAATACTTTATCTCCCGATTAAAAATGTAGAAAGTTTTCCCCTTGGATGAATTTCAATTAATCTCCCAATAAGATTAATTAAAATGTTAAAAATCCCACAAAATTCCACCTTTAAGAACCTAATAAAAGGTCAAAAAGGTCATTTTCATACTCATTTGTGCATTTGACTTTTGAAATTTTTTTGAGACAGACATATTTGAGCCACTTGGAGCAGGATGTCGATTCCCTACCACACCCACCGGTTCGAGCGTGTGCGATGTCACCAGCGCCCGACCGCTTACGGACCTCCGGTACGTACCCATAATCCTCCTCGTATTTTGTGCAATTTTGTTTTTCATGCATTTTTTCATATTTTTAATTTTCCATAGTTTAGTGCTTCAAGTATGCGCTATAGCACTTCACACTCCGGTGTAGCACTCCTAGGGTCTGTTTTAGTGCTTCGATGAATTAGCACTTTCATTAGATATTTTAGCACTTTGATAGGCTAGTTTAGCGCTTCGAAAATAGTAGCGCTTTGATAGGATAAATTAGTGCTTCAATAGTTTAAATTAGCACTTACAAGGTTTTAGCGCTTCAAGCTATTATTTTGGTGCTTTGACCTTCCAAAATAGCACTTTGATTGATGTGGCACTTTGATAGTCTCTTATAGTGCTTCCAAGCAATAAAATGGTGTTGTTGATATTTTAGCACCTTGAATGCCTGTTTTAGCACTTATGACTGATGAAATGGCGCTTCTGATATTTTAGTGCCTTGAATGCCTATTTTAGCGCATCTAAATTAGAGTTGCTAAATTTGTCAAATTTTTCCTTGTTTTGATCAATTTTGATCATGTCAGCTATTTGGTTTGATATGATGTTGATGATTTAATAACCTTGATGATTTTCAACCATATGATGATTGATTTTGATGATTGATAGACAAGAATTATCCTCATGATAGGTGAGGAATAATCTTAACTATGATGAACCTCATCATAGGCGAGGTTGATTTTGATAAAT